>JAJEJO010000862.1:386550-437121 GCA_020662805.1 Glaucomys volans | reverse complement strand
TGTCTTCCTTGTGTCTTACAGATTTTGGTGACTGTTGGTATTCCTTGTCCTGGGCCAACATTACTCCACTCTATCCCATGGTCACATCGCCTCCTGTTCTGCTGCCTGTAATCTCAGCCTTCCTCTGTCTTAAAAGAACACTTCAGATTGCATTTAGGGCCCACAGGTACAATCTGGGATAATCACCTCATTGATGATCATTGATCACATTGACAAAGACATTTGTCCCCTTATCTGGAAATATTTATAGGTGCTACGGGTTGAAACCCTATATCCCCTATATCTCTGGGACCAGTTTTCAGTCTCCTTCAATGATGTATGGAAATACCCTGACCCAAAAGGAACTAAAGAATAAGAAGTAGAAGGAAAGGGATTATGACCCTCAACCAGTTTCTACAAATATGTGGCAGCACAGCAGAAATGAATTTGCCCCTCCAATAGTGAATCTCTTAGAAGTTGATTGAGACATGAATGTTATTACCAAACGTCAATGAAAATCCCATAAGAATAAAGCATCTAAACCAACATATCTCAACTGATCACTCAGGACCCTGTTGTAGGACATAATTGAGTCTGATGACAACCCTGCACCAGGCAGTATGTCTATTTGGAACTTTGTAAACGTTATTAATTCAGGGAATCATGAAAAATCAGATACAGGCTAGGCAAAAGTTTACTTTGGCACTATCTAGAAAGAAGAGTTTACTCAGTATATTAATAGAGTAAACAGGATTGAAAGAAAATAAACTGTTCTCAAGAACCTTAGTTACCTCATTTTGCATACAATTTTGAACAATTTTTATCATCCTATTAAAGAAGGATGTCAGAGCTTTTAACTTGGCAATACTTCTTTGATCATTCATTCCATTTCCTACCTATGATGTAACTTGGCTTCAGATGGTGTTAATGTATCAAATTCACTGAGTTCAGAACTTTTTTCTTCCATTGGAGTTCAGTTACACTCAAGAAAATAATTATTCAAATGAAATGCAATGTTTTTATATTTATTTAAAGATAAACAATGACAAAATAGTCTTTTAAAATTCATCATAGAGCAATAAAACTTTACAGAAATATGCAATAAATAAAGCAAACAAACTCAATAACATGTTATGTTATTGAGTTTAAACATGACAAGTTTAAAGTAAGAAACTGAGGCCAGGAAAAAGATGATTCGGATGAACTAAGAATGAAGCTGACAAACAGAAATAATAAGAGAAATATACAGAAAATTCAAGACAAAGATAGGAGCTGGAGCATATTCATATGTTAATATTGCAGGCGTGGAGATGCACTTTGAGTGGTACATTCGTGGACCACATTGCGGTCATCACATAGTCCCTCTGTACAGGTGGCTTATGTCTTCCCTGCTTCTATTCCAGAGCCTAGCATGCCTGATTGCACAAGCCCTTCCTACTGAACTCAGCAGCCTCCCCAGTTCCATTCAGGCCTGTAGTTCTTCATTTCTACACCTATTTCAGTTATGAGATTTGCCCCTGATACATACAAGGTTGGTTTGTATCAATTTGCAATTTATATTCACTGAATGTGACAAGTGGGAATGGGAGGGTGTCCCTTTCACCTTCTTTTCATTCTTTGATAGTTTGGAGAGTAAAGCAGAACTTCAGAACACATTATTTGCCATGCTACATTCATGTCTCACGTGCAATAGCTGCCACCCTGTGAACCTTCCCATTTTCAATTTAGTATTAATTTTGTTGAGTTTTATTTTCACCCAAGGAAAACACTTGTGGAGTCTATTACAAGATTGCTGGACTCACACTGTGATCAGAGACAGATGCTTAAGGGAATAGTGGAATCATTCTGTGATTTATGACCATTCCTGGTCAGGGGTGGGGTGGAAGTGGGGCAACTAAGTGAGAGCGGGGGAAGAACGGAATAAATATAGAGAGCATTGCAATCTCGTGGCCATCTCTGCAAACTGCATGCCACAGATCTAAAACAGAAACAGCATAAAAGCAAATGTTATTAGTGGGTTTCAGTTTTGAATTACATAAAATTCTTCATGGGTCACTCATTCATTCATTCATCTCTCTACTCATGATTACATTTTATCTTTGAGTTCTTAGTCTGACATTGTGTTATGACAGACACTGAGGACCACGTGTTCAGAGACAGTCCTTTCCTTAGTTGGCTTCGCACAGAAGTATGGAAGAAAAATCACACAGGTAGATACAGTATGATAAATGCTACAGTGTTGCACAGTGGACTAGAAGCCCATAAGAATGCACTCTATCCATGTTGGGATCCTAAGAAGTTTTCCCCCAGTAAAAAGATCCAGTATGAGGTACGAGACATGATAAAAAGTTGTTCAGGTAAAGAAAAGCAGAGGGAGGGCAAAGGGCATAGCAAAGGGAAAGGTGAGAGGAGGGAAGTAGATATGGGATCCTTTTTAGAACATTCTAAGTAAAGAGATTAGCATGAGCAAAGACCAGATGTTGAGAAGAACATAATTCATTATCATGACTGCAATGTCCCCCAAGTTTTCCTTTTTCTGGCCTCCCCATGTTAGTAATGTCACTCCCAACCACATGCTTGCCCTGTCCCCAGTGTAGGAGTGATCTCAGGCTCCTCACTCTGCACATCACCTACTCCTGACTATCACCTACTCCTGTCAATTCGTCCTTCTAGATTTATCTTAGATGCATTTTCTTACCTCCATTCATGAGGTCACTGAAGTCTTGCCTAGTCCAAAGTAATAGCACAATCATCTCTTACCTGGATTATTACAAGAGCCTCCAAATTAGTATGCTTAGACTTCTATTTTAAATCTTTCACATTGAATAGTTCCTTTCCACTCTAGTGATTTGCCAAACATAAAACAGAATTATTGTCACTTTATTCTTAACTCTTTCATCAGTTCCCCCATTGCCCTCAGGATCAAGTCCAAAGTCTTTAATGTGGTTAATAAGACCTTGCACAAGTGGATTCCTTTTTACATCTTCACCTTGCTGATCTACTTCTTGATTTGTGTGTATTTATTGATCATTTAGATATGATAGTCACTATACAAGATTCTTTAAATAAAATGATGTAAAGGATAAACGACTTTGCTTGTTTGCTAACAAAAGAGAAACTTAAATAAGTAAGTAGTTAGTCACTGTTATGATTGACTTCCCTACCTTTTATAATATAAATGCCTCAGGCATTCTAAAAGATAGGGACTAGAAATTTCTTGGAGTTGAATTATCCTAGAATACAAATTTTATTCCTTATATTCATTTTTAGACAATCATTACTTTTTTAAAAAGACATTGTTTGTCACTCTATTATTTCAAAAATTATAGTTCTTATAATAGATATGACATGAAATTCCAAGATCTTAAGACATGAAAATTTACTTCTTTCCCCCAAAAGGTTCAACAGACAGCAGGGACTAATCAGGTGTTCAGACTGGCAGAGGTTCTTCCATTATTGACATAAGGTATTTAAGTTCCTTAAACATTGACATCTTGCTGACAGCCAGGAACAGAGATGAGGACTTGAAGACAGGTTTTAATGAGCCAGGCCTAGAAGCAGCTTATATCTCACCTCACCATATTCCATTGATGAAATTGTTTCACATAGCTATGCCTAAGTAAAAGGAGGGGGAATTAGACCAGTCTGTGCTCAGAAACACAAGGTTGTGGGTTTCAAGAACTAATACCCAGCCAAGTAAAGGTCACACACCTGAAATCCCAGCTACTCATGGGGCTGAGGCAGGAGAATCACAGGTTTGAGGTCAGCCTTGGCAACTCAGTGAGACCCTGCTTCAAAGTAAAAAGACACAGGGAAAATAGGGATTTACCTCAATGGTGAAGCATCCCTGCATTCAGTCCCCGGTATGTATGTGTGTGTGTGTGAACTGCTAGTCTCTATCACACTCACCAAAACAGAGAAATGACTGGAAACAATTCTGACCTATCCATGAATATAATAACTTTGTTTAAATATAATCACAGTGATACCAAATGGAAATAATGTAATAATTCAGAAGAGAATAAAGCACCACAGAAATTAATATAATCTAGTCAAGTAGCACAATCATCTTAGTTGGAAATACTAACTCAAGAAACAATCTGAAAATTAAGTGATGTGTAATTTGAAACCAGTGGACAAAGGTGTTGTGACCACCTCTTTGGGAGACTTTAACACAACATTAATATGAAAAAACTGAGCCTGTCAATCATGGTTGCCATCTGGTCTACCACCCTGTGATTAGTGAGAGATCTCAACAAGCTGAGAAGAATATCTGAAGAGCAACCCCCTACCCAAACATTGTTTGGAATGACATAATGATTTAGAATTTATACATCAAAAGTGTAATTGTGGTCTCAATTACATATTTGACTGAAATTGAAATTTCTAATTTTAAACTGAATTTGTTCCATACTTACAAACAATGCCAAAACTTTTAAGAGAATTTAAGGTTTGTGATTACATGAATTTGTTGAAATTACCAAACTTGTATACATTTTTAAAAATCTATGTGAGTGCAAAACTGAAAAACTTGAAAAAGATACAGATATATTATATTCATGAATGAAATACAAAAGTTTCTGACATTTTATATAAGACCGATAATTAAGTATCCCTTAAAAGTGAAGAGTAAGGAGCTGCAGTTGTAGCTCAGAGGTAGAATGCTTGCCTAGCATGTGTGAGGCACTGGGTTCAATCCTCAGCGCTACGTAAAAATAAATTTTTAAAAAGGTATAAAAAATATGATAACATTAAAAAAATGAAGAATAAACTTGTTAGAGTTACAAATAGAATAATAAGACTCATAATTAAGCATAAAACCTTAAGGAAATCTATATTTTAAAACAATCTTAAACCCAAAGTAACTTCATAATAATCTTCTCTTTGTATAAAGATGTTTTTGAGGACATTTATAAAGAAATAAATTTGAATGTAACACAGAGTCATTTAATTCTTCAGCAACTTGTGAGGCAAGTAATGTTGTGTTCTTTTATCATGAACAGTAGGTTAAAAAACATACTCAAACACACAATGAGTCCAGGGCAGAAATAGTATTCAAATTCAGCATGTGGGATTCAGAGCCCATTTGCTACTTCACTTCACTCCCTCTTGTTATAGGCTGGTTGGAGCCAGAGGAGAAGACCATGGGGCTTGAAGGAAGTACTTCAACTACTGGTCCATAGCGAATCCTAGTAGGAGTACCCAGAGTGACACTGGGCTTGGTGAATTTCACTTCCTGTCTTACCTCCCATTGGCACCTTCTCTCACTCATCACCCCTCTTCTGTGGTTGCTATAAGGAGAGGACTTGGAAAAAGGACATTGAGGGTGAGGTGGTGGATGAATCAACAACTGAGGGTTTCTCCTGGGGAGGAAGAGTATTGGAGTCCATGCTTGACTGTAGTTTGGCCCTAACCAACTCCCTAAATTTGGGTTTATGCTTTCTGGCATCAATAGCCAGTCTCTCTTCCCTGACTCAGCTATCTGATGCCACCAGGCTGTTATTTACGGCTTCATTTTTATTTTGTTCTCTTTCTGGGTCATACATTTATTCAACTAATAAATCTTAAGTACATTGTAAGCTGGGGCTGTAGATTCCAAGGGAGGAGACAGTACATAAACAATCATTTCAACTGGAGAACATGTAGAAGGCCTCCCTTCAGAATGGAAGTATGGTAGATTTTTGATAGACAAAGAACATTGGTGAGAGTGTTTCAGAAAGAGAAAACACAAACAAGCCTGAAACCGAGGAGAATGTGACCCATTGAAAGAACTGAAAGAGGTAAGCAATGTAATTCTCCAAGCAAGGAAAAGGGACCAGCTCCAAAGGAACCTGTGGAGTAACCACTGTGCTGAGTGTCCATATCATCTCACAATCAGTGTGATAAACTAGTGTTGTTCAGGGACCACATGAGTCACGGAGATGAGCAAAGAATACCGAGGTCATGTGAGGAGGCCCAAGCCACCAAACAGTGAGGAAGGTCTGCTAGTTGAAATGGGGAGTGGCAATTGTGCAGAGCTCAGCTGGGTTCAATTCAAGTACTTGTTGTGAAGTCATTGAATTCATTTGCTGGTCATTTACAGTGTTAGATATTGGGAAATAACAATGAGCAAAGAGTCTCCGTCTTTGAAGACCTCTGGGCTCACACACACACACACACACACACACACACACCCATACCAATATGACAAATATCTATGTGTATATATGTATATAATGTATCTATTATGTAGGGGTTCCTGCCACATCCAGCATGGGTGAGGGAAAGGATTTCTGTTGGAGGAAGGTGCCAGCTATAGATTAATCCCTAAGAAACTTATTTAATACTATACACACAGGAGACAAATATCTTTTTAAATCGAAGGGGGTGTGATAGACTGAGTCGTGCCAAAGTCTGGCTTCCAACAACATGGAGAAGCCCACCATCCCTTTACTTACTGTCATACAGGTAAAGGGGGACCAGGAGGAGCTTCTGTGCGGAACACGTTGGGGTGGAGTTAAGGAAGCCATTTGCTTTAGGGAGTCATCCCAGGAGAATTAACATTTCCTCAGGTGGTCAGCCACTCTGCACAGTCACATACCCCAGGCTATCTGAAACAGTGTCTCCTGACTGCCAGTTCCTGGGAGTCAGACTTCCATGTCCCATGGCTCAGCCAAGCCTGATTCTGCTGGTCATGGATGGCTTCCCACATTTCTATATATAATAGCAATTATATGTCTAGAGACGTTTAATACATACCTGCTTTGTATAACAAATGTCATGCACACACATACATATGTGTAGGTATAATTCATGTTCACGATAAACATGAAATGAACCCATGAAAGACATAAATTAGTTCGGTTTCATATCTGTGTATAATAAATATATATAATTTAGTATCTATGGCCCAGGTGCATTATTTGTATCTGTACTGAGAATACATGTATTTGATACACACATGCATATGTGTATATGTGTGTGTACATATCTACGTGCGCGCACACACACGCGCGCACACACGCACACACACACAAAACCATAGTACACCAGTAATTCATCTAGAGAGAAAATGAGAGGCCAGTGATCTGCCTCACAGTGAAAGGAACCTTCCCACAATGGTCAAGAAATGAAGGGAATGGTCTGTTGTACTTGCAGTGACACAGCTCCCAGGGGTTCTGGAGGGTTGAAGTTGGGAAACTGCTGAATTTTAGGATAAAGCTTCTGCCCTTAAGCAGACCACGAAGGTCAGGAGGGTTGGCCACAGGAGAATGCTATAGTTCTAAAGCCCTAACCCTCAGTCAGCTCACCCAGTACCTATCACGAAGCATTGACCAGCCCCTGCCAGCAGAGACAATGCTGGGAATTAGAGACTGACAATACCTTTATTATAAAAAGGCCTTATTTTGCATGACTAATTTGAAATAAAAGAGGCTCATTTAGGACCAGTGATCTATTTGCATTCCTCACTAAGGACTATAATGACAGAGTTGCCACCACTTGAAGGCTGATGTGGAAATGGAAGGATTGACTCATCTCAGACCCCATGACTCAAGGGAGAATCACTGAAATCTATTTCTCTTAATGTTTTCCAAAGAGAATTACTGATCAAAGTTGTTTTCTTCCCAGAGGTGTGTTCCTTCCAGCACAGGGATGAGGCATATCTCTGGGACACCCAGAGGACATTTATAGTCACTTCCCAAGTGGCTCTTGTTCTCTGGATTAAAAACGAAAATTATCTCTCGACTGTCAATGTAACATCTTCCAGCAGCATGAAATTCTGTCAAACAGAAATTGAAGATGAATAAAACGAAGATACACACTCAGGATTATACCTATTGTGAAGCAGCGGTGCTCTGCAGTGACGATTCTATACCCTAATAGTAGATTTAGGGAAATAGAGACATACTGCTTTTCTAAACACCCCTGTACACTTTGCCATGGGAAGCAGCAGTGATTGAATAACCTGACTGACGCTGCAAGCATATGCAATGAGCCAACTATACGGCACTCCAGGGCAGGATTACAAATGATTCGTGTGCATTTTGGGGGGTAATCAGTTATCATAATTCCATTTGTAATTTATGTTTGCATGAAAGTACAGCTTTTAACCATTCCTAGCATTTGAAGAGCAAGTGCAACCTGTTTTCATTTTGTCAAACTCCAGGGAATTTCAGCATGTCAGTTCAGTAACAACGTAGGCCCACATTATTGGATGACTGGTTTCTAAGAACAAACTAGTCCCTTTTATAAGAACTACATTTGTGGAACACGTCTGGGCACACATGTAGAGCTGTTCATTATCCATCCAGTTTCATTTTAAAGAGACCCATACCTAAATTCTTTCAAAGAAAAGAAAGGCAAATGAGTAGGACTGCCTTTTCTAGCTCCTCTCTTTAGATACGCCAACAACCCCTGAGAGACAGGATTTTAAGAATATTAAATAAGGAAATTGCACAGAGGTCTGGCTAGATGATTTGTATCTGAAAATTTTCTTAAGCTCACAGTAGCAAAGAGGTGGTTAAGAAGATGAGAGGAAGGGAAGACAGAGGAGGCAGAGTCAGAAAGTCATATTAAACCGATAGCTATGAGAATGTACGAATTAAAATGGGAGCCATGGGATGAAATGAAATGCTCAAAAAAATTGGAAAAAATTCCCAATCTTTTTTTTTTTTTTTTTTGGCAGGGTCTACTGTGGATTGAACTCAGGGCCACTCAAGTACTAAGTCACATCCCCAGTCCTGTTTTGTATTTTATTTAGAGACAGGGTCTCACTGAGTTGCTTAGCACCTTTTTTTTTTTTTCTGAGGCTGGTTTTGAACTTATGATCCTCCTGCCTCAGCCTCTCGAGCCATTGGGATTACAGGTGTGCACCACTGAGTCCAACAAAATGTCCAATCATTATAAAATAATTATAAGGGGAGCAACCCTAAGCTTTGTGTGCAAAACAACATTTTCAACCGTGTGCTCTGGCATATTTTTCTGAATAAAGGTGCATAATTTTAGTGTATTTGAAAAAGGTCTTTCTATAAATGTTCAAGACCCTCTGATATCATATATTAGGAGATCTAAGGAGTTTTAAACCCCATATGTAGAATGCAAAGGAGAGGCTAGCTTAGACTCAGCATGTCAGTTCAGCAATAACACAGGTCCACATTACTGGATGACAGGTTTCTAAAAATGAACATGTCCCTTTTATAAGAACCACATTTAATTTAGTGTTTTGAAATATTTTTTACTATAACCAGTGGCAAGAAAAATAAAAATTTACCTGGAGAACATACACAGTCTCTTTCCATCTTACAACTGAAAAAAAAAAAGTCTCACAATACAGTTATTACCTTTACTATTACATGCACTTTGGTATTTTCTATCCTCTTTTTTCTTCTATTCTAGGCAATTCTAGTTCATTTATAAAATGCTAGTCATGACCTACTAAATTGATTTCATGACCCATTTATGGATCAAATCCTACAGTTTGAAAAACACTGTTTTAACTGACTAAAAGGCTATGACAAGAACAAAGAAAAAGAAAGAAGGCAATGTGGTTCCCATGACCAAAGTGAATTCTCCCTGAACAGGTGGGGGTCAAAGAGTAGACAGGTGAACTTTCAGAAAATCCACTAAGAGGAGCTGGAGGAAGCAGGATAGTATGTCCTAGTGAGATGGAGGCAAAGTTTAACCTGTATCTAGACTAAATGAGAAAAACTGTCCTGTAAATTCAAGGAGGCAAAAAACTCTTAATTCATTAAAGAAAACAAACAATAACTTTTAAACACTTAGCTTTGTTGTTTCACAGGCGGAGCTAAAACTTGTGTAATTTGTCTGAGTTCTAAGAGAGGTATCATCCTCTATGCAAAGAAAAGATCCAAAAAGAAAAAGATTTGAAGAGAATGTTACTAACCTTAGTTTTGGCCCTAAATAATCTCTCTTTTTCTGGGAGCTTTGATTTTCCTTAAAATTTTTATAGTTTTAGTTCTATGGAAATCAACAATAAATTTGACTTTTAGAGTATACTTTTAATGAGATAGTTTAGACTAAAGGAGTAACTCGTCAAATTGGGTGAACAAATTACTCATGTATTTTACCTTCAAAATTAATAGGAGCAACTATAGGTCAAGACTAGCTTGAAGGGAGACATGGTCATTCAAGCTGAAAATCCTTCTGAAGGTGGAATCAAGTGCCTTGGAACAATTCAATTAGCTAATCACAGATGGTTGCCGGATACGCATTCTAAACTTTCATTTCACTAACAAATGTCACAGCTAAGAAAATGTGAACTTTGGGAAATTGGGGGCAATTCTATGTGAAGGATAACTTCTGTTCTTGTCACAATTTCATAGGGAACAGATATGGAAGAGCAGTGTCACACAAGGGGAAACTTCATAGCAATTAGAGATGTTCAACAAATGAGTGGTCAGCACAGTCTGCAGAGTGAGAGTCCAGTTGCTGATTACCCTGGACTCCTGAGTTAGGGGCACCTTGAACTGGAGAATTTCTGCAGTGCTGGTCAAGACCAGGACACTAAGATTAAAAAAGTGAATAATATTTACAAATTGATAGTAATGCAGTAAATTAATTAAAGTTTATCATCCATTAATACATTCTATAAAAATGTTCACTCGGTTTAGCTGTCTAGCTTTATTCTTTAGTTAGTGCATCTGACTTTATTCCATAGGGTTAGAATTGCTTTTGTGTTGATATCAGTGTTTTCTATTGTGTCTGTGATTCATAACTACTTTTATATAACAGAATTTTTGACAATTGATTAGTTTCGTCAGAAAATTACACATATGGACAACAACTCAGGCACTTTGAGAGGTAAGAAACTCTGCAATCCGTCCACAGATAGCTAGACCATAGAAATGAGGTGTGAGACACCTGACAGTATTTAATCAAGTAAGAAACCACAGATTTTCCAACTATTTTAATGGCATAAGAACTAATAACTATGTTTGAGGCTTATAGTTGAAATAAGGTGGGGAGAAGAAAGAATCATATCTAGGAATGTTCTCTGTAGCTGTCATTGCATCCTACTGGCCCATATTATTTGGTTTACATGGTTAAAAACATATAAGTCAAGTTCAGTCTAACTACCAGGAAAATCTTCTCAATAGAATTCTGCTGTTGTTAAGTTTAATATTTTTTCTTACAGAGAACATTCATGTAATTAACCCAAGTCATTTTTTTCTGACCCAAGATAATTTTTGAGAGGAAAATAAATGAATGATTTATAGATTTCTATAAAAAGGGATAAATAAAATGACACTAATTTCTAGAAAATCATGCCAAAGAAGCCCCATGAGGTTTTAGGATGTTTCCAAAACTTTTTCCAAGAAGGAAGCAGAAGACAAATTTCTTCTTGGAATGCCTTGGTTTTGGTGGTTCTGAGACAAAAATGGCCATCAGATATGAACGGATGTTGTTGTCCATTTACATCCTTCTTGCTAAGAGCAGAAACCAGGTCAGTGCTTCCACTCATCCCACATAAGAGAGCATGCTCTAGTTGAGACCTTGAATATCTCCCAAAGTCCTATGTGTTAGAGGATTGGGTCATAGGGTGCATCACTGGGTGTGATGGAACCTTCCAGACTTGGAGCTCAGTAGGAGTTCTTCATGTCACCAGGAGTGGGTCCTTAAAGAGGATTCTGGGACTCAAGCACCACCCCACCACACACACCAGCTCTCTTTTTTAAACACTACACTTATTAACACATATTAATTGTACAGATTAATGGGTTTCATTTTGACATTTTCATACATGCATATATCATGCTTTGAACACGTCCACCCTCCCTTCTTACCCTGTCCTGCCCTCCCTCCCTCCCCTTTTCCCGGAATCCACTTTCCATTACTTCATAGTTCATCTTCTACTTTCAGGACATCTTTATTGTTTTTTTATTTTCTAGTTTCCACATATGAGAGAAAATATGTGATACTTGTCTTTCCATGTCTGGATTATTCCACTTCACATAGCAACCTCTAGTTCTGTCCATTTTTCTACAAATGCATGACTTTATTTCTCTTCTCTTTATGCATGAATAATTCTCCATTGTGTATATGTACATATTTTCTTTATCCACTCTAATCTGTTCATGGCACTTAGGATGATTTAATGTCTTGACTATCATCAGTAGTGTTGCAGTGAAGGTGGGAATGTGGGTATGCAGGTGTCTGTTTTTATGCTACCATCATTTCCTGCAGATGAATATTCAGGAGTGGAGTGGCTGAATCATGTGGTAGTTCTATTTTTAGGTTTTGAGGAAACTCCATACTGTTTTCCATAGTGGCTGTCCTAATTTACATGCCCACCAACAGTGTATGAAGTTCCTTATTTTTTTCACATTCTCACCAGTGTTTGTTAATTTTTGTGTTTGATAAAAAGCCATCCTGGTTGGGGTCAGACACAATCTCTATGTAGTTGTGGTCTGTATTTCCCTGGTGGGAAAAGATGCTGAGCATTTTTTCACATATTTATTGACCATTTGTAGTTCTTCTTTCGAGAAATGTCTATATCATTTGTCCATTTTCTTATTGTATTACTTACTGTTTTAAGTTTTTTGAGTGCTTTATATATTCTCTATATTGATCCTCTATCAGATGAATAGCTAGCAAAAATTTTCTCCCATTCTGTGGGTGGCCTCTTCACTCTGTCAATTGTTTCCTTTGCTGTACAGAAGCTTTTCAATTTGATGTAATTGCACTTGTCCATTCTTGCTTTTGTTTCTTGAATTATTGGAAATTGAGAAATCATTGCTTATGTTAAAAAAAGTGTTTTTCTATATTGTCTTTTAAGTAGTTTCCACATTTCAGGTCTTACCTTAAGAACTTTGATCAATTTTGCATTGATCTTTGTACCAGGTAAGAGAGACTCTACTTTCAATCTTGAATGTGTAGATATCCGGTTTTTCTAGCACTATGTATTGAAAAGGCTGTCTTTTCTTCAGTACATATTTTTAGCACCTTTCTAAAGTATACTTGCAAGGGTTTATTTCCAATTTTCTGTTCTATTCCATTGATCTATATGTCTGTTTTTACACCATTACCATGCTGTTTTTACTCCTGTGGCTCTGTTGTATATTTTCAAATCAGATATTATAATGTCTCTAACATTGCTCTTTCCCCTCAGAATTGCTTCTTTTATGTAGGGCATATTGTGGTTCTATATGAACTTCAGTATTTTTTCCAGTTTTGTGAAGAATGTCATTGGTATTTTCAAGGAAATTACATTCAATCTATGGATTAAGTATTATGACTATTTTAACAATATTAATTCCTCCAATCCATGAGCATGAGATGTGTTTTCATTTTTGAATTTCTTTAATTTTTTTTCAGTGTTTTGTAATGTTCTTTGTTAGGAGTTCTTTGCTTCCTTGTTTAGGATTACTCCTAGTTGTTTTCTTTCTTTTCTCTTTTTTTTTTCTTTTGTTTGTTTTTGTTTTTTGAGGTTATTTCTTTTCTTGTTTCTTCCTCTCACAAGTTCATGGTTGATGTATAGGGAAGGTATTGATTTTCATATATTGACTTCATAGACTGACACTTTTCTGACTTTATCAGAAAAGTATTAGGAGAGTATTCTGGTTTTCTGAATGTAGAAACATGCTATTTGTAAACAGGGAAGATTTTACTTTCTCTTTTCCTATATACATCATTTATTTCTTTCTCTTGCCTGGTTTTTCTGGTTAAAATTTCAAGTACTATACTTGTTGGCATCAGGCCATTTTGCTGCTGCCAGTATTCTGCCCCCTCCCAAACCACTTTACAATCCAGATTGTTAGCCCTCAAACTTCCTAGTCAGTCATTGGTCCAGACTGTTAGCTCGGGAACCTCCTTGTCAGTCATTGGCCCAATTGCTACTAGCCTGAGAAATTCCAATACTTAAGAATAGCTCCCCCACCTCTCTCTCTCTCTCTCTCTCTTTCACCCTGCAGGCAAGCTCTCTGCCTGTCCACTTAATAAAATCTCTTGCGTGAGTTCCCGTGTCCAGAGTGGTTTCTGGATGCTTTCAATACTGAAAAAAAAAAAAAAAAAAAGTAGTAAGAATGGACACTCTTGTCTTGTTCCAGATTTTAGAGTAAATGTTTCCAATTTTTCCAATTCAGTATGACATTTGTTATTGTTTTATCATGAATGGCTCTTATTCGGTTGAGATATTCCTTCTATACCTAATTTATTAAGGACTTTTATCAGGAAGGGATGTTGAATTTTAGTGGTATTTTTCTTCATGCATTGATATGATCATTTGAACTTTATCCTTGATTTATTTCTGCACTGTATTGCATTTATTGATTTATATATCTTGGATCATTCTCACATCTATGGAATAAAATCAAATCGATCACCTGTACAATCTTTTTAATGTCATATTGAATTCAATTTGTATTTTATTGAGAAATTTTTCATCGATGTTCATCAAGTCTTTTGGTCTGTAGTTCTTTATTTATTCATTAATTATTTTTTGTTGTTTCCTTATCAAGTTTTTGTAAAAAGACTAGTACTGGCTTTGTAAAATGAGTTTGTAAGAATTCCTTCTCTTTCTATTTTATGAAATAGTTTGGGAATCATTGATAATAGTTCTCTTTTAAAGGCCTGGAAAAATTAAACAGTCAATCCATCTGGTCCTGGCCTATTCATGTCAGGATACTTTTTATTACTACTTCAATCTCATTGCTTCAATATTATTGATCTATTTAATTTTTCTCTATTCTTTTTGCTCATTTCTAGTAGTTCATATGTCCATAAAATTGTAAAGTTCTGGTTTATTGGTACATGGTTTTTCAAAATACTCCTTAATGATCCTGTGAATTTCAGTGGTATCTGCTTTAATATCCCCCTTTTTATCTCTAATTTTAGTCAGTTGGTCTTCTATTTCTTTTGGTTAGTTTAGCTAGCTAAGGGTTTGCTAATTTTGTGTACCATTTCCAGGAAGCAACTATAATTCATTGATCCTTTATATTGCTCTTTTAGTCTAGACTTCATTTACTTCTGCCCTGATCTTCATTATTTCTTTCCTCTACTGATTTGGAGTTTAGATTGTTCTTGTTTTCCTAAGCTATTGAAAAGTGTCATTAAGTTATTTACTTGAGATCTGTCCATATTTTTATGTAAGTACCCATAGTTACAAATGTTCTTTTTAGTACTGCTTTTGCTGTATCCCATAGGTTCTTCCTGGCTAGTTGTATTTCCATTTCATTTGATTCAAGGAATATTAAAATCCACCCCCTCAGTTTTTTCAGCTAACCAGTTTGTTCAAAAGGGTATTATTCAATCTCCATGTGGTTTTCCTGCTATTGATTTCTAGTTTCACTTCATTATGCTCTGAAGCTATTTCTTTTTTTAATTTATAAAGATTTATTTTATTGCCTAATAGATAATCTAGTTTGGAAAAACTTCTATATGTACTAGTGGCAAGATATGCATTCTCTACCTGTTGGATGGATTATTCTGTAGATTTTTGTTAATCTCTTTGATCTATGATTTAATAGAACTCTGATACTTCTTTGTTGATTTTTTGTGTGGATGAGATATCTATTAGAGAAAATGGGATATTTATGTCACTCACTATTATTGGGTTAGGGCCTCCCCCTCCTTTTATGTCCAGTAGTGTTTAGTTTTTATAAAATTAGGTGCTCCAATGTTTGATGCATGTCTCTTTATGATTGTTATATTGTCTCAATTTATTGCTCACTTTATCAATATGCAGTTACCTTTTTGCCTCTTCCAGATTTGTCTGAATGTCTATTTTGTCAGATATGTGTATAGCTATTCTTGCTTGCTTTCAAATTCCATTTGCTTGGAATATCATTTTTCATTCTTTCACTTTCAGTCTGTGTATATCTTTGCTGATGAGGTGAGTTTCTTGTAGGCACCATATTGTTGAATCTTGTTTTTTTGACCCTATTAGCCTATCTGAATTTTTCAATTGGAGAATTAAGATCATTTGCATTCAAGGATTCAGGATTGTTATTGAAAGGTATGTCGTTCTACTTGTCCTTATGTTGTTGTTGTTGTTGTCATTGTTGTTTTCTGGTTGTTTTGAATATTTTAGATGTATTTTTTCCTCTCTTATTATTCTTATAGGTTTGGTGTTTTCTGCACTAATAATGTTTGAGATTTTTCTAATTCTCTTTGTTTATTTGCTATTATAGTGAGATTTATTCTTCCCGGTGTTCTCATGATTGTGTATATCTCTTTTCTTCCTCTGGATATAGAATCCCCTTAAGTATCTTCTATAAGGTTGGTTTAATGATTATGTGTTCTCTTAGTTTATGTTGTAATTATCAGACTATTACAAAATCATGTCATCTTAGAAGTCAGGCACCACATATTATGTGATTATAACTTTCCAAAATCATCTGTCATTTCTCTGGGTCTATTCTAGGCTTGGGATAAAGAAAGTATCACCAAATAAAATTGAATTTGTTTGGTTTAAGAATTCTGATAATATATTTTAAACAAAACCTGACTATAAATGTTTTTAGTACTTAGTCCATGTCTACACTTTGTGTATGATCACCTTTATAGACCCCTCCAGTATTGTGCTAACTATTTTTACACATTTATATCTATATTCCAGAAAAAATATGAATGCCAGATATATATGTAAGCACAGTAAGCATTTATTAAGAAGCACAATGTATTTGAAATGTGAAAAGCACAAGAATTTTATTTCTGTTTCTTGCAAGGATTTTTCCAAAAAGAAACAAAAATGATTTTAAAAAACTACATTTTAAAGAATCTAATCTAAGCAAGGACTAGATATACAAAGAGTAGGTAGCCCACCTATTACAGAGAAGTTGAGATCTATAGTCTCTATCATGACTATTCTTATCAGATCATATAAATAAACACATCTTACTAATAGGCTAGGTAAGACACAGCTATTAACTCTACTTAAAATAATCTTTATCAATGGATCTTTACAGCAAAATGAAAAAGTGTTACCCAATTAATGACTAATTTTCAAATCAAATATTGAATGATTTGGAGTTGCCCTCATACAAATTATTTATTATAGAGTAATCATGAATACATATGACTCTAGGTAACCTTAAGAATTATTTTTAATAGTCATTCCCTCAATTATTGGCCTGTATTAGATGAAATATAATTTAATCAAGGCTTTTATTTCAAATATCCATTGTCTCTCTAGAATAATTGTTTTTAATATACTATAGGATCAGGTATCTCTTGTTAGTGCATCATAATGCATTTCATATAACATTAAAATAATTATGTAATCTGCTAAACAGACAACATGTTGTGATATGTAGCATAAAAAGTGTGGTAGCAAGTGTCAAAGGCGTTTCTTTATGGGAAAAAAAATTAGTACTGAGAAAATTCTATTAGCTCTTTTTCTTTTCCTCTGAATGTACCATTTTCTGATGTAAATAACAAAATCCCTTGGGCCACTGTTTAGAAGACTAGGGGTCTGAAGGAGAACCTCAGTTAAGAATGGCCCCTTTGATGCAGAAGAGCTTGCTGTAGTGTGCAGAAAGTATGTTATGTCAAAGTTCATTCTCAGATAATTTTAATCATATCAGTAAATAGATGTACTCTATGACAAATGTTAATTAGATTGTTAAATCTTACTAATCTTACTCTTTTTAAATTAAAAACCAGAAAGCCATCTTAAACTATTTTTATATATCAAAAAATTATGAAAAAACATCTAAAGACCCAAATGTATTGTCTTTTTATAGATCTTAAGAAGTCAAGAATATTTGAGTTTATATTTAGCAATGGGTGTTTTGGACTTTAAGTTACTTACAAATGGCTCAGATGTTTTGTATTTATTATATGCAAGCATAATCATTTTAATCTCATTTATGTTTATCCAGTTACTTATTTTTAAGTTATCTCTAGATTATCTACAAATCCTGAGATATCAGACAAGCATAGTAAAGACTTTATTTCTTTGGCACAGAAACACAAAAAGCAATGGACATTTCATCTTAAACCTGAGTAGAGATAAATGCAATCCTGATTGGCTAGCAACCTAGGTAAAATATATGTTAGCAATTCTTAAGACTTCTTATTTTACCTTTTCAACAATTTTCAATTAACCTTTATTCAGAGATCTACTAGGTCTTAACATTTTAGTCATACCACAAAGTAACATGGTGATATTAATTTAACAGACTTGTAAACTGATAGTTAAGTCAAAATTATGACCAATTGAAACAGGTTAAAATCACCTGTTTCTATGGCTAAATTTTAAGAATTATATTTGCAAATGTTACACAACCATATTTTATACGTAGCAGCAGCTTGTTTTTGTTTTTCACAAATAGCCTTTTCACGTAGCTATGTCAGTCATGAATAGGTGCACATGGAAAGGACAATGGAGGGCAACTGAAACCCCAGGAATCCTTATCTTACAGGGAGCCTGGGATGTTAAAATCTTGCCAGATGTAATTGCATCCCTTTAAGAAAAACAATTGTTTCAAGATCATGCCACACACTACCAGGCCACTTGGACCCTCCCTTATCACCCAAACAATAAGAACATACAAAAACATTGGCAACCAAAACATTATGACCATACCAAGAAAGTTTGCTGAAGATTATTCAAACACGTAACAAACTAAGGGGGCAGGAAACTGAGGCAAAAATAGGGGCACTCAATTTTCTTAAAAACTCCCAAATCTGAGCACTTATACAACCTTCTCTTTCTTGGAGGTAGTAGTTCACGCAATTCCTATTCTATAATACAAAAGTCAAAGTGGACCTGGGTGAGACTCTCTGGAATTTTCCCTGGGAATGCCAATAAAACTGGATGTCTTTCTCCTGAGAGGATGCACTCTTTCCCTCAGCAGTATCCCCTTTTTACTTTTCCTGTGCCTCCTAATAAACTCATACCTGTTACTATGAGTGACATATCTGAAATCTTTCTGGCATTTGCAAGAGACAGTGAAGAGGGTTGCCTCCTCAGCTCCCTCATTTTAGGGTGGTCACCTTCCCCATAACAGTTTGAGAGTTAGTCCTTAGATAGGACTAGTTGAAATAACCAATCTCCAACCAACCTTAAATATCTGGTTGTTTTTAATAAAGATAGCAGAAGCCAGACAAAATGTAAAGAAGAGAGGCAAAAGCCTTCACATATTACCCTTGCAATTGCAGGTAAAGAATTATCTTAGTGATGCTCACAAGAAATATTTTGGGTGTTTTGAGTAGTAAAATGTGTTCTTTATGGGAATTCCTTTCTACAGGGTTACCATAGGTCAGATACTTCCTTAGGACTTAGATCAGCCCCAAACACGAAGGGTGAAGAGGAGCTCAAGGTACAGGGTGATCACTCCTTATGTGTACCTCCTGTGTAGTCATTGGGGTGTCCAAGTTGGGGTATCCCAAACAAAGAATTGAGCAAGACACAGAATTAACAGGCAAAGTACATATTTATTGAAGGTGAAAGTGAAGGCAGCATTTTGTAAGGTAGAACAGAGTGTACTAAGCAAAACACAGAGGCCAATGCCTGGATGTTTGGCAATCTGGTCATACATGTTGAGCTTTGAGGCATTCTCTTCCCTATATGGACCTGATTAAAGACCTTACTTACCCCGTTTACTCCCATTGGTTACCTCATGATATCTGATTAGAATACTGTCCAATATCCCCCTATTGATTACTTTAAAAAACCTAATTAGAATGCTGTCCACTTCACCCCATTGGTTATTTCAGAATACCAATCCTGTGGCAGGAGTCATCATGGGTGATAAATTTTCAGTGGTGGAAGTTGTCATGGTGATGGGATTTATCATAAACAAGGATGTGATGACTCATCTCCCTTTTTCTTGTACCCTGCCTCTGCCATCTTGGTGTCCCTGAACTCCTACCTAACACCTGGACAAATTGTTAGAGTTTCTCCCAGCATAGGAATGGAATGTGTTCTTCTGAAATGGCACTTTATGAGACTGCTCCATATCATTGACCAGTCACCCACACATCTCCATAAAGACCCAAGTCACCTAGGCCATTCAGAGTAAGCTGGAGGAAGCATTTATCTCTTCAGAGTCCAGAGATCCTCATGTAAATAAATTTCTAAGACTCAGAATTATAAATTTGAATTCAAATTCAAAATTTGAATTTAGCCATTGAATTTCTTTAGGCCTCTATAATATAATAGCTAAGCTAATAGATAGAAGTTATATAAAATAGTTACATAAAACCATATAGCTCAGTTGGTAGAGTGCTTGCCTCCCATGCACAAGGCCCTGATTTCAATCCCTAGCACCACAAAAAACAAACAAAATTAGTAACATAAAACCAGAGTGCTCTGTCAGTTACCAGTCAGAATTCTCCCTAGAAACTCCAGGATAGAATTAGGACATCCCATTCTCATGCAATCACAACACAGATTTCCAAATGTTTTGGATTTTCCTATGCACTTTAAGTCCTTTCCTTGAAAATTGCTAAAACCACAGGCAAAAATCCAGACTTTCCTGCCAATCAAGTGGCCAAAGTCTAAAATTGGTTTAGAAGAGCCCCAAAATGATTCAGAAGAGCCATTTACAAATGACAAATGACAAGAAAATAAAGAAAGGATAACACCTGTTGGGTAGAATATACCAGGGGTCAAACCTCACAGCCTCCAGACTTCAAAGATTGATTTCTATGCTTCCACAGGGAATGGTAAGGTCAGTTAATGTTGGATCAAAATGGAAAGGAGGATCTCAAAACTAACTAATTTTGCAGCTGCAGGTGCCAGCCCACCTGGGTCAACAATTCTGTCACTAGGATTCCTAACCACAGGCTTGATTCTGAGGTCCCAACAGATTGGATTTGGTCACTGCCTGCATCAGGAATCTAGTTATCAGAAGTTATAGATGATGATGAATTTGAAAAGTGAATTTGTTCATGGTTTGGCCGCAATTCAGAAGATAGCACATTCAAACCTGTCTTCCCCCCTTGCTCTCTTTTGCTTCCCACTACTACTTCACCATAGGTACAAAGCAATGAAGCCAACTGACCATGAACTGGAAGCCCCAAAACTATGAGCCAAAAATATCCCTTTTCACTTTATAAGTTGATGATGGGAGGTATTTTCATATAGTAATTGAAACCTGACTACTAAAAAGAAGTTTGGATTTGATTAACCCCTGACAAAGTATAACCACTGTATTTAGCTTGCCTCACAAAGCCAATGAAATTCCTTACTCCCATCCCAACACTGGATTGATTTGGATGTTGCAGCTAGCTACACAGTACCATCATGAGGTAAGATACTCACTATTCTATTATCAATCATTAACACCTACAGTAAAAACCCTGCATTAGTCTTAAAAACTAAGTTTAGCAGATACAGTTAGATCCCAAACTCACAAAGTTCCCTTGATGATTTTTGAGGAAGTTTTATAGGCATTCCACCTATGGAGAAGCAAATAGGAGAGAGAAATAGGTATATCAACACTACTCTTTACTATTTGGACTTCATTCTCAAGAAGATGAGACCCCTGTGTCCATGGTGATAAATATGTTGACAAATGTATGCATATACAACATACTGATATTATATTTATAAATAAAAACATACAATTAAATTATTAAATAACTTATGGATTTTAAAATATATTCCCAAAGCTTCAAAAAGGTTATTATTGATTCTTGACCTTTAAAGAGTGTATCTACTATAGCAGAAAATAAAATGCCACTATAGAAGACAACATGTTTTCTTATTATTCCTATTATTGGAAAATAGTTTCAGTGGAAAACTGAGAAGGTGATAATAACTACTTGTCACTCATTTGTGATCATTATTGCTAAAACAGTAGTCAATATCAAGAAGCAAATATGCTTAGCAATATTAAGACTTGGTTTCCTACTCAAAGTGAGACATGAAGTGAATTAAAAACACTCCAATCATACCAAGTCCAGTTCAGTTGAAAGAATATAGTAAGAATGATCCTGTAAAGTACTATTTCTTCGAAGGGCTAAGATTTACCTCAGAACTTTTTAACCAGGCAAAGACACAGGAAATGTTTTCTTCTTTTCAGGATTTTAAGAAGTTAAGGGGGGGAAAAAGGTATACTTGGCACCTTCAAAAGACAGACTGCTGAACTTAAAGGGGACAGGGAACAGTCAAGTTCAAATCCATTTTGAAGAAGCTCCCAACAGCTTCATGAGAGATATGATACATCTCTGATAAGAATAAGGGATTTGGCTCATTACCTGCTGAAAACATTCTGTTGAGAGATGGACTGTTCTTGAAGCAAAAGGAAAAAATTTAACTTCCTTTAAAATTGGCATTGGGGTCACTAGTAAGTACATGCCTATTACCCACAGGTATTAAAAACAATCTAACATAAAAGCCAGCTTCTAGCAGATCAACTAAATTTTCAATGGACCATAAAAATTCAGGTCAGGCTTGCAAAAGATGCAACTAATATCAACAAGCGTCCATTGAAATGAATCATGGAACCATTCCCTTATATTGTAACTTCTAAGAATGAGAAAGAAAACACCAGGGTGACCTTTTTAGAGTCACTCTTTTCCTCTCCTGTACCAGCTGTCATACAGTTTTCTTGCTTCTTTAACAAATGGTCTTTAAGACACGATTCAAAGTAAGCAACTTATTCCTAGAAATACCTTCACCAAAATTCACAATGATAAGCTTGTGAGATAGATTCCTAGATAGAACTAGAAAATTTAAAAAGTACTCTGCTAAAATCACAAAACAGCAAATTGACAATTCTAGCTCACACATTATATAACTAAATAGTAATGGGAATAATCCTGCTAAACTATTTCTGACAGAGTGGCTATAATTTTGTCCTCCTCCTATAATGGCTTTATGCACATTGAAACAATACCTTCTTTGATTAGATTCATTAAGCACAATTTGCATTTTAAAATATCAGTTTCAGCCACAAGATAAGAGTAAATCTAAAAGATAACAGGTAACAGCTCTGGAGAAAGGACTCTATTGTTTAGATGAGCAGACATTCCTCTCCTTAGCACAGCAGAGTAGAGACTCATGAATTGATAAGGTGACTGCTTTAAGGTATAAAGTGTTGAAGTCACTCAATTATTTAAAAAAAAATTATTAGCATCCCCATCTGTAAGAACAGGGTTTGGGGATAAATCTTGTCTAAAGTTTGTCACAAGTCTGACCATAGAATTTATCACCAAAACTGGGACATTTTGGCATATTTTGTGCATTGTCATTCACTAATGAGAAAAGTAGGACTCTTGGTTACTTGGGAGAATAGTGTTTCCTCTCATCATAGGAGAAGCATGCCTAAAACTCCTACAGGGTCTTCCTTACTTCTCTGAGTTTTAATATTCCTCTAGGAAAATTACCAGAATGTGTTGCCTGAATCTCTGCATCTCTACTTCTCTCAAAGTGTTGGATAGTTTTTCAAATGGGTAAGTAGTTACAAACACCAACGTGTTGGCAAGATTTCTTGGGCTCAAATTCCAGCTACACTATTCCTTAGCTGTGTGATCCTTGATGATTCACTTAACCTACGTAGACACTCAAGTTTTCTCAGCATAAAATGTAATCAAGTGTACAGGGTAATCAGTACAAAATATTGTGGGCTTTTATTTTCAGTCCATTATACCCTTCATACCAAGACTATTCACAAGAGACTTGACTGGTCAGGTCTTAACATCAGGAAAAGCTTCTCTGCACATTGACACAATCATACTATCATGGCACTTGGCAGATTGGCCTTGCATCATCTTCACCTATGTGTAAGACTTACCTGCTCTCCCAGATTGTGATCTCCTTGAGGACAAGTGTCATGAATCCTTCAAATGAAACCAGAGATGTCAAACTGGGAACCAGCAAGGTATTCTAGAAATGCAAGACATTTTTATGATAATTATTTTCATTAGTCTTTGTATTACTAGCATTTGATGTGATGCCTCTTCTTAGCTAAAGTGAATGCTCACTTTTTGCTTTTGACTCTGTGTGGCTGGTAGTTTCAAATATTAGACTTTACATGTGTCTATAGGTAATGTTTCCTAAACAAATACTTTTTCCCCAAGTTATCTGAAAGGGAAGGGCAAGAAAAAGAAAATATTTTTGGTTCATTAAATCTTTCACTAAAGACCATTTAATGTAAACTTATTTGTTAGATGTTATGCTTATGCTCAGGATACAAAAATCATCCTGCCAGTGTATCTCTTGAAAGAGGGAAAGTTTAATGGCAATAGGGTTAGGGGAAAGAGATAAAATTGTAATTCCAAAGTCCATTGCAGCTAAATAAATTCAATAATGCAGATTAGATACCTCCTTTCTCCCTTAACCCCATTGTCGTTTTAATTTCACATCTCAAACATCTCACAAATAGCACCCTCATTCCCTCTCAATGGCCATCACCCTGAAACAAGTTACCTTAGGCTATTTACCATAACATCTCATTTTATTTCAGCACATCCATTCTATGTCACTCCTGACTTCACCAATACCTTCTCCTTCTCCTCTACTCTGTAATCTAAATTACTTTTAAAGATAGACTTCTGATTAAGACATCCCTACTTGAACCTCTTCAGTGGTGAATACCTTACCTTTCAAGATAGCAATAAGATCTTCCAAAATGTTCTCTCTCATTCCTCTTATTTTTTTGCATTATGCTCTCTGATACAATGAAACATTTTTGGTTCCCCAAAACCATTGCTATTCTATGGTCATGAACAACATTCTGTATATCTCAGTTTGAATGTCACTTTTGGGAAATCTTCTCTGATCCACTAAACCAAAGTAAGTGTTCCTGCCACCTGTGTCATTGCATGTGTCACATATTAAGTTTTTAAATAATATTCTCCATGAGAAGAACAGCTTTTGTCTTGTTAGTCATCAGGACTTGGGCATGCAAACTGTGTGGTAGCACAGAGCACTGTCTGTAGAAGGGCTCTGTATTGGGTTTAATGCTCTGCTATCACTATATTAAAATTTTAAATCAATTTCCAATAAAAAGTCCCACATTTTCTTTTTCATTGAGTCCTAAAAATTATGTGACTATTGTGCTTGTCATTTTACCTACCACTTTTAACACAGTGCCTAAAACATTATAGACACTTAAAACACAGGTGTAGGTTGAATAGATAATCAAATGCACTACTTATCTCCAATTTAGCTTTCCTTCTCTGGAAAGAGTAAGCCCCTGTAGCATTAATTTATTTAGTCATCAGTTAATTACCTTAAACTAGCAATCATATTACAGACCTTAAAATGTAGCAAACCTGCATCATATATTACTGCACTACATTTTTTCTGTGATTTTTCCCCTTCTTCTCTATGTTAACTTGCTAGTCTTCCCAGAGCCATTCCCCCCATCCCTCAGCCCCTAGAGCAATAGAAATGAAACTTTAAAGGTGTCATTCGCCTGAGTAACAGATTAAATGCACATTTTCAGAGAGAGGTTTTTCTTCCCAAAGATTGAATGAAAAAGAAAAAGGATGAAGAAACAAGATATATATATATTTTTTTGATTGGAGAAAAAGCAATGATGGGAATGGAGACCTAAGTGTCAAAAGGGATGAAGGAACTTCCTTTGGGAGGATTGAGATAAACAGGAAGGGGTCCAGTACCAAGTTGTTACTAAACTGTGAGTACCTACAAACTACTGCCTGAGAACAACAGGATTTTAAGATGGAGGTGCAAGAGTGGAGACAGAATCTTTCTATGAATTGAAGGGAGAATCTTATATCTGGGCAAAGTAGAACGGAATAGAATGCCCTGGAAAAATACCTATGACCTGGGTGAACAGCAAGCACACTGATGCCTTGATAAAAAGATTTAGTGTTGCCTTTTAAGGTCTAAAACAATATAAAATATGGTCTTTGGGCTTTTGTTCATTCATGATTTGTTACTAGTTCAATATAATATGAGGAACTTGTGATAGACTTAAATCAATATCAATGAGTATATTGTTTATTTGAACCAACTTTTCTTTTCAAATCCATAATTTCCCAAAAGCTGGTATAAGCTTTGTATCAAGTCCTATTATTATTAACAACTCACTTAAAGACCTGCTACCTTTAGTTAACCCTCGTCTACTAGACCATTGACTGCCCTGGGCATCTTCTTCCTGAATTCTACAATGGGCAAACATTGCCATTTTTCAATCCAGGATTTTCCTTTTCCTATGTCTCTTTTAGTCTCTTTTACTATTAATCAATCCATTTTTATGACTGGCATAGCTATACCCTTAAAGAAGCTAATGTATTTAATTAGGTTGTAGCACAAAAATGGTTCTTTTTAATTCAATACTATATTGCACATTTTTTTGTTTCAATGCACTACATATTGCTTTAATAAGTTAGCTGTTTGAATGCAAATTTATTTTCTTTATGGCCAAGTGCATAAATATATATATATATATGTGTATGTACATGGGAAGAGGGAATTTCAATATATGTTTATATGGTGGTAGGTAATTTAATAAGTAAATCTTAAATGATTGCATGCATTTAATGACTTCTTCTCCCCAAAATAAAGTTATTTGGCAGCAAGGGAGTTATTTTATTCCAGTTTCTATCCAAAGCTATTTTATTTATGAAAACTAAAGCTAATATTAAAAGGTTAAAGTAAGACAGAAGTCACATTTTAATGTATATTTTATTGTACCAATTTTTTTGTGGGTTGTGGACAAAAAAACAAGACTTTTCCAATGTATATCTAATAAACTATTCCCATACTAAGATGTACAGCTGTGGTAAGTAAAAAATGAAAAAGGAATCAAGTTATTTTGCTGAGAAAAAAATTGATCTTAATAGATTTTTCAAACTCTCATTAAAAGGATTAGCAACAATGACTTCTGTATCCCAGGGAATCAAAGTAGATATAGACTTTGGATCCTGCAGGTGGTCCATGGAAAAATCCTTGAATGTCTCTGACTAGAGTTCCATTGATGGTGAGAAAGAGAGTTTGTCATCAAAAGTATCCATTGACTGTGAACTCATAAGTCATTAGGTCTAAAGAAGCAAATTTAAGATTACTGCAAGTTAGAGAAAATTTGGTTCTGAGATTTTTTTCCCTGATAATAAAAAGTGTGAGATTTGTTGCTTTTTTAGATGTGGGAGTGAGTAGTGTTTCTTTCCTGGATTCTGTAAGATTGTCATTAATATTTATTTTCTATTTTCAGATATTGATACTGAGCACTTTCAAATTTTCTACTACTCAGACATCTGCTCTAGTTCTGTGGTGTGTGTGTGCGCGCACACACACACACCTCACTAAGCCTCACATTTCTTATCTGTAATTCTGTAATATTGATGACATTTACAATATCTTTGCTAAGGGGTTTTATAAGATACTCTATGTAAAGCACATTGTCTGGACTATGCTAAGATTTCATTAAATCTTAGCTATTAATATTACTACTACTACTACTGAGATTAAGCTCATACATGATATCCATAGAACTTAGAGTATATATTCTTAAAATAGGTTTGGTCTTGGTTCTTACAGCAGAATTTCTAAGGTTTAACTCTTGGATACTTAAAATTGGGCACTGTGGCATGGATATTTATTGTTCATAGTCTCTTTATGCTCCCTGACATCTCCTTGAAATGTTTTCCATTGGAATAAATTTTGATTTAACTACAACACCATGTAGTCTTTCAAATTTAGACAGTGGAAAAAAATCATAAAGAGCAGCCATGCACTCGGTAAAATCAACGTAGAGAACCTTAAATAGCTCAAGGTTGTAGTCCATGTCTCAAAGGCTAAGATATGCTGGATGAAGTAGGGTAATCTTTATTCATTTTTCTCCTCAGAATAGTTAAGATTCAGGTCTTCATAAATGTGAGCAGTTTACATGTGATTTCTTGTTAAATTATCATGACAGCCACAAAGAGTATATCTCTCAGTTTCCTCATCTTATGAAGTAATAAATTGAGTCTTCAAAAAGAGAAATGACTTTTGTAAGATTGGGATAGACAAGTCAGCTGTGAAATTCAATGGACAGGTGGGACATTTGCAATGTGGGATAGTTTTTATACCTTGCAGTTTCATATTTTACATTTCAAAGGGTTGTTTTCATGATTTAAATGAGGTAATTTATATTAAAGAATAAATATTAGTTATTACCATCACAAAACTAGAAGTTAGTAGATTAGAATAGGATTTTATACTGAGCCTCTAAGACTCCCAAAGCCATTCAGAATCATGGAATGCAACTTCCTCCTGATTTGAGTCATATTATGGTGCTGCATATTGCAATTTATTTTTTAACTGGAAGTCTGAAGCTGTGTACCTAATAAATCTTAGAAAACTTGTCATTATCTGAGTAAATATTGTCTTTCCTCTCCTTTATTCAATAAGTGTGATGATAATTATTTGTTCATTTGATAAACACATATTGAGGATCTATTATGTGCTAAAAAATAGATTAAGTACTGGAACTGCCAAGAAGGATTCATAGTCTAGGAGAAAAGACAGTCACAACACTAGTAAATGTCAAGTTAAAAAGGTTAGTGTTAGTTTTAAAAATTGCTATAAAAAAGTTTTCCAGGAACTCTGTAGAACCAAATGAACAGCTAAACCAAACATCAAAAGACAAGTGATAACGACAAAGAAAATATTCACAAACTTACAAGGAGGTGTTTTTTTTTCCCTGCTGACTCTACTCTGAGAGCATGTATGAAATTCACTGGTAAAAGTAAACATATAGACAAGAGCAAAAATAACGCTTTACTATAGAAATACTTTACTAAATGAAATTCCACTATAAAATGTAAAAGAAAGAAAAAAATATCGAAAATCCATAAATAAATTATTCTGATGAATAAATTCTGCAAATATATGTAAATTGGAATATACAATATGAAGGGAGTGTAAAAACTGAGAGTTTTGATATCCTAGAGATAGATAAGAACAAAAGCACAACTTTCAAAAGCTTATGAACTGCAACAAATGTACTGAAAGGAAAGTTTATAATGACGTCTGTATTAAAAAGCAAGAGATCTCAACAACCTAGCTTAACACCAAGAAACAGAATAAGAAGAGCACTCTAAAGGTAAATTTAGTGAAAGGTAGGAAATAATAAAAGTCAGAACAGAAAAAGATATTCCATGAAAAACAGAAAAACAACAGAAAAATGAACAAAATTTGAACTGAATTTTTAAAGGAAAATAAAAATTAGACAAACCTATGTCAAGGCTAAGGAAAAATTGAGAAGACTCGAACAATCAGCATGGAACAAGGAGAAATTATAATAGATGTAAAAAGATATTAAAAGACACACGATTATTATCTTTTATAAAAAGAATTATGAGGCTATTATGAATAATTATATGCTAACAAACTGGATAACTTAGAAAAAGTGGGCAAATTCCCTGAAACATACAAACTGCTAAGCTAACATCAAGAAGAAACAGAAGCATGGACAGACTAGAAACAAATAAGGAGGATGAAGTGGCAATGAAAAACCTCCTAACAAGGAAAAATTTAGGAACAGATAGCTTCAAAGTTGAATTTTGTCAAACATCCAAAGAGTAATTGATACCAAACCTTTATAGATGCTTTCAAAAAATCCCAGGGGCTCTGGAGGCTGAGGCAGGAGGATCACAAGTTCAAAGCCAGCCTTAGCAAAAGTGAGACCCTAAGCAACTCAGTGAGACCCCATCTCTAAATAAAATACAAAATAGGGCTGGGGATGTGGCTCAGTGGCCATGTGCCCCTGAGTTCAATCCCTGGTACCAAAAACTTTTTTAAAAAATAGAGGGGATACTTCTGAACTTGTTTCTAGAACCCAGAATTACCCTGATGCCTAAGTCAGAAAAATACATCACAAGAAAAGAAAATTACAGAAGAATATCTTTGATGAACACACTTGCAAATATCCTCATTAAATACATAACAAGCCAAATTTAACAACACATTAAAAAGATTATCTACCAGGATAAATGTGAGATTTATCCCAGGTATACAAGGTTAATTTAACAGACAAGAATCAACCAATGTGGTATAGAAAATTAACAGAATGAAAAATAAAAACTGCATGTCCATCTCAGTAGATGGCGAAAAGCATCTAAAAAAAGTCAACATCCTTTTATGACAAAAACCTCTCAAGAAAATAGTTACATATAGTAATTTCCTCAACACAATAAAGGCATTATTTTAAAGATCCATCACTGGCTGGGGATATAGCTCAGTTGATAGAGTGCTTGCCTGTCAAGCACAAGGCCCTGGGTTTACTCCCTAGCACTGCAAAAAAAAAAAAAAATGTAGGCCCATATCTTCACCATGTGGGCTTAGGATCTGACTTCCTTAACAAGTCCCCTAAAGTTCAAGAAGTTAAAAAAAAATCAATAAATGGGATGATTTCAAATAATAAAATATTTAAAAGCCCACCACAATGTCTAAAATTTGGAAGAAAATTTAAAGCTTTCCTATAAGATTTGGTAAAATGCAATAATGATAACTCTTACCAAATCTATTCAGTATAATACTGGAAGTACTAGCAAGTCCAACCAGATAAGAAAAAGAAATGGCAACCAAATGGGAAAAAAAAAAGAAGTAAAATTACACCTGTTACACCTGTTCTCAAATGATATCATTGAAATATTGAAAACTATAAACATTAAAAAAAAATAAAAACCTGTTAGAACTAATGAACAAATTCAGTAAATTTGCAGGTTTAAAAAAGCAACATAAAAATCAATTATATTTGTTTATGTCAATAATAATTAATCTGAAAAAGAAACTAAGAAAGTGATTCTATTTCCAACAGCACCATGAAATAAAATACTTAGGAATAAATGTCTCTAAGGATGTGAAAGACCTGTACACTTAGCATCATAAAACATGGATGAAAGAAATTGAAGACACAAATAAATTGAAAGTTATCCCATGTTCATTGATTAGAATAATTAATAATGTTATAATGTTCATACGACTCAAAATGATGTATAATTTTAATGCAATCCCTATGAAAAGTCTAATGACATTTTTCACAGAGTAAAAAAATATCAGATGCCAAATATCTAATAAGGTTTTACTATCCAAATATGTAAGGAATTTACCAAGCTCAATATTTAAATTTAAAAGTGGGTGAAAGACTTAAATAGACATTTTTCTAAAAGAAAAAATAAAGTCACACAGGTAAATGAAAAAATGTGCAATATCACTAATCAGGGAAATGTGAATTAAAGCCACAATGTGATATTGCTTATTCCATTTAGAATGTCTGTTTTAAAAAGATAAAATTCCAACTGAGGTGTTGCATGCCTATACTCCCAGCTACTCAGGAAGCAGAAGCAGAAGGATAACAAGTTCAAGACTTAGTCCCAACAATTTAGCAAAATTCTGTCTCAAAATAAAAAAATAAAAGGGGCTGGGCATGTAGCTTAATGATAAACCCCTCCTGGGTTCAATCCAGTGCCAAAAAGGAAGGGGGAAAAAAAAGAAACATGAAAGAGCTTGTTAGGATGTAAAGAAATGCCAACATTTCCACACTGATGGTGGAAATGTAAATTAGTACAGGCATTGTGGGAAAGAGTATGGAAGTTTCCCTCAAAGTTACAAATAGAATAGTGTATAATTCAGGTATCCCACTGCTGAGCATACATCCAAAGGAAACAAATTCAGTATGTTGAAGAGACATCTGCGTTTCCATGTTTGATGCAGCTATTCATAAAAACTGTGAAATGGAAAAATCTAAGTACCTAGCAAATGATGAATGCATAAAGAAAATATGTTATACACAAACACACAATTCAATTGTCTTCTATTATTAATAAATAAAATCCTGTCACTTTCAACAACATGGATTGAACTGGAGGTCATTATGCTAAGTGAAATAATTCAGGCACAGAACAAGTATTACATAATGTCACATGTGGAATATAAAAATGCTGATTTCATAAAGGTTGAGAGAAGAATGCTGATTAGTAAGGGTTGGGGAGAAAAGGGAGGAGAGAGGGTAGGGAAAATTGATTGATGGGTACTAAGATATATTTAGGAAAAAGAAGCTTTCAGGTTCTATGGCACTGTAGGGTGACTATATGTAATAAATACATACTATGTATCTACATATTTAAGGAAATGAAAGTTAGGGCTGGGAGCATAGCTCAGTGGTAGAGCTCTTGCTAACTTGGATGTTACCCAGCTTTAAAAAAGAAAAAGCAAGAAGAAAGGATTTTGAATGTTCTCACCAAAAAGATGGAGTCAACATTTTTCCTATATACCAACAATAAATCTGCTGATAAAGAAATCAGGAAACGATCCTGTTCAAAATAGTCTCAAAGGAAGAAAACAAAACCTAGGAATAAATCTAACCAAGAAGGTTAAAGACTTCTACAATGAACACTCTAGAACACTGAAAAAAATGACTTGAAGAAGACACAGAAAGACAGAAAGAACTCCCATGTTCAGGGATAGCAGAATTAATATTGTTAAAATGACCATACTACCAAAAACAATATACATGTTCAGTGCAATAGCCATCAAACTGTCCATGATAGTTTTCACAGAACTAGGAAAAAACCTGTTCTAAAATGCATTTGGAGAAACAAAAACCTTGAATATCCAAAGCAATTCCAACACAAAAAAGCATTGCCAGAGGCACACAATACTTAACTTCAAACTCTACTATAGAACTACACTAACAAAAACTGCACGGTACTTGAATGACCAATGATACAGAATAGAAGACACAGACACAAATCCACACAGATATGGTCATCTGATCCTCAACAAAGGAGCCAAAAACATGCATTGGAGTAAAGATAACCCTTTTACAAATGGTGCTGGAAAAACTGCCTATCCATATGTAAAACAAAGGGACTAGATCCTTATCTCTCATCCTGCACAGAATTCAACTTAAAATGAATCAAAGAACTAGGAATTAGATTTTAAATGCTGCAACCACTAGAAGAAAATGCAGGTCCAGCACTCTACCATGTTGGTACAGGCACTGACTTCTTTAACAAGACTCCTAAAGTGCAAGAAATAAAACCAAAAATATGTAAGTGGGATGGTATCAAATTAAAAAGCATCTGCACAGCAAAGAAAACAAGAATGTGAAGACAAAACCTACAGAATGGAAGTAAATCTTTGCTAATTATACTTCTGACAGAGGATTAATATTCAGGACATATAAAGAACTCAGAAAACTTAACACACACGCTTACACACAACTCAAATAACCCAACTAATAAAAGGGTAAATGAACTAAATAGATACTTCTCAAAAGAAGAAATGAAAATGGTCAATAAATATATGAAAAAATGTTCAACACCTTTAGCATTTGGGGAAATGCAAATCAAACTACACTGATATTTTATCTTACACTAGTTATTCAAACAATAATAAATGCTGGGAAGGATGAAGAGAAAAAGGAACCCTTTTACACTATTGTGTAAATTAGTACACCATGGTGGAAATCGGTCCAGCGGTTCCTCAAAAGTCTAGGAATAGAACCACCACATAACCCAGACACACCACTCCTCAGTATTTATCCTAAATAAAGTGAGCATACTATAGTGATAACATCCACATCCACATTCACAACAGCACAATTCACAACAGCCAAACTATGGAACTGGTCTAGGTGTCTGTCCATCTGGACAAACCCAAATGGACAGACACTAGACTGGGTCTGTCCAAATGGGACAAACCCATTGGTTTGTCCGTGAACAAATGGGTCAAGAAAATGGGGTATATGTACAAATGAAGTTTTATTCAATCATAAGGAAGAATGAAATTATGTCATTTGCAGGAGAATGAATGGAACGTGAGAATATTATGCTAAGCAAAATAAGCCAAACTCAGAAAGTCAGGAGCATGTTTTCTTTCATATGTGAAAGCTAGAGAGGAAAAAGGAAAAGAAAGATGCTGGAAGGTTCTCTTGGAAATCAAAGGAAATCAGTAGAGTAGAAAGAGATCGGGGTTGGAAGGAGGGAAAGGAAAGCAGAAATACTGGAGAATGATATTGGACAAATTATATTGTTATATTGGGTAAAAAATTATGAATATTTAAGAAAATTGATTTACAAATTTGCACACTACACAATGTATTTATATATTAAAACATCATGTGGCACTGACGAAAATATAGTTTTTAAGTACCAATGAAGATATTTTTTTGAGTTCAGTTTTCACTTTTGGATTTATACAAAATGAATTAATATTGTGTATCTTGGCTGAGGTCACTGAAGTAAACCTTATACTTTATTTTTTTAGAAAGAAACAATTCTTTAGAAAGTCAATTATATTAATTTATTAATTTATAAGATTATATTAATTACATTATTTACAGTCCTTTATATACTTGTTTTTTCCTTATTCCATGTGTTTTATTATGGCTACTTTTCTATAAATTTTCCTTTGCATTTTAATGCAATTGTTTCTTTATGGATTCCAAGGCAATGTTATTAGAATCAAAAGGAGCATACCTATTATAAAATCATTTAAAACTGTACCTTTTGTCAGATCAAAGATCAATTTAATGCATTCCTAGACTTATCTACTTTTTTGTTGATAACAGTGTATGGTATATTGGGGGGGCTAATGTAGTTTAATATTCTGTCTAAAATGTATAATCTTTGTTTTCCTTTCTGTGTCTGCTAGATAGATGAATAATCATTTATTTTTTTACTGTTACTCTTTCTGGGACAGTCTGGATTAGATACATATAAAGAATTTTGTTGAATTATTTTTTCTTACATGATCTGAGTTGATATATCTTTAAATGGAAAAGATTTTGATGTTCCTCTGGTCAGGGTATTTTTCATGGTTATCATTAATTTAAAAATTAATTCCTACTTCACCAATTATCAGAATCATAAAAAAGGCAACCTTAGCCATCCTTCTTTTTCATGTGTCATTTATGCAAGTACTTCTATATACTTCCTTTTCATTTCCTTTTCCTTTCTATGTACCCTTGAAATTTGAGAAGTACTTTTTAGTAGATACAGTGCACAGTATATTAGGGCCCTAATACAGATGTACAATTTTAACCTTGTAGCTGAGTTCACAGATTCTGGCCATTTTTTTTTTTAATTCAACCCTATTGTAACTAGGGAAAAACTTCATCCCTTAAATCCTGCTTTTTCTCATCCATTAGGATCATAATCCTGGAATGTATTTTTTCTGGAGTTCTTTGTTTCTGAACCTGCCAATAATAAAGCTGGAGATGAGGATGCCAGGGTAATTACCATTTTTCTGTCTTTCCCTTAATCCATCTCCATTTACCTCGAGGTTCCCCCTCTACATTTATCCTCAATCTAATAGACTTCATTTTTGGTTGTGATTTTTTTTGTACTTTTTTATTCTCAATGGATTCTAATTTACAGGTTGGGAATGCCTTAATCTGACTACTGTCCCAAGTGATCTAAATTGAAGTCACCTTAAACTACTTTTCCTGGCAATAATTTGAGAACCAAGGCAATGACCTTGAGGAAAGCTTCAATTTTGAAGATTCTCACAAGATCAAAGACGTTATCACCTCTCTGAGGCATTCTGATATTAGCAAAGTTGATAAACAAAACAATTCTTTTGCTATTTGAATTTGATATTTTCTACTTAAAACCCAGTTCATGCTTTGTCCTCAAAGTTCCCGAGTATTTTTCTGAGACAGTCTCAAAGAGGAGTATACCATTTCAGTCACCAGAACCAGGAGGCTTGCCTTGGGCTTCTTTTCAATAACAAAGATAATTTAAATACTTAAGAAATAACCTCCCAAAGGAAAAGGACCAAATATGCAGATAAAGCATTAAGCATACCTCAGAAATCCATCTAAATTTGGAAGAACTGTAGGACAGCCTCCTCTGGACCCATGCAGAGGATGTCTTTTGCAGGTTCACCCAACTAAAAATCACACATGGTGCCTAAAATGGTTAGAACACACAGAAAACTATCTACTTCCTTTCTAAGCACTAACTCTTCCAGGTCTTAGAAATATTTACATGTTGGAAGTTCATGTCAAGGGTTATTTAAACATAAAATAGGAAGGTGGCCACTGCCATTCTCAAACTATACACAGACCCTCTCCCATCCTTCCTCATTAGTGGAGGTCATAAGTAATTAAAGTTATGTAACATCTTTTTTCTATATGCATGAGTATCTGAGCAGAGAATGCTACACTTTAAATCAATGAAAAACGTCTACTGGAAGAGTACTGCCAAAAGAAGGACATCAGGAGTTGTGACTCAATAACTAAGATTTCAATTAGATATTTCACAAATATTTTTTCAGAGCTATGGTATTCTCTAAGTGTGAAAAAGATCTCAATCAAACTTTAAAAATCTTAGATTTAGTGGTCTGGGGATGTAGCTCAGTAGTAGTGTGCTTGACTACCATGCATAAGGCTGGATTCGATCCCCAGCACCACACACACCAACTGTAGAATTAGATTTAAAAGTCAGTTCCATGGCCTAACATACAGAGAAATGCACAATCCACAGACTGCCATGGGGATAGAGAATTGGATGTATCCTGTTAGCCCATTTCCATCATGAAGTCCTGTCACCCATGACGTAGGGTTCAGTGAATCCTCCAGGATCCTGTCAGTCTTTTTGTCAACATTTTTTGTCCTTAAATTGATAGCTTCAAACATTCTGATAAACCAACCTCAAAATTGCACAGGACACTATCCCTTCTAACATGGGTGAAATTATATAATATTTTTCTGTATTTTACATCCTTTATAACTGTGAATATTTAGAAGTATATACATGTTTGACACAATCAAATTCATAACATTTATACATTTTTGTTAAGCAATTCATGTATATTTGTGATTCTGTGTAGAGTAACATTGTAGAGGTTTTGGCATATTGGAATAATAGACTAGCTATATATTCCATATTGATTTATATTTTGACTTATATAGAGTTCTGAAGTATCTAACAGAATTTAATTATCATCATGTATGTTCAAATTATCAGATATATAGAAGTTGTTTAAGTTCTTAGAAATAGTTTATTTATTAATTCAGACAACCAAAGTACTTAGAAGAAATTTAATGGAATTGTAAATGAAACCAAATATTTTCCAAAGGCAATTAGGTGTTTGGTGAAATTGGCTATAATTTTAAATAGAATTATAAGAAATGTAAGTCAAACAAAAGCTTCTTAAAAGAGCAGATTCTTGTATTTGTAAGCGTAATGAAATAAGTATTTTATAACAAAGTAAAACCACGAGTTGACTTTTCTACATACAAAAGCCATCCTAGAGTTCACCCCAATATGTATTCAATGTGTAGATAGTTAAAGCAATGCTTTAAAATAACGTTTCCTGCATTTTGTAACAACATGTCAGTTTTAACCTGAAAGTTTGTGTTCAATTTTTCAATTATTTCTATGCAGAGGCAGTGCTTGTATTTTACTTGGGAGGTTTGGAGTAGTGCTGGTTAGCCTGCCATATAAAAAGACAGGAAAATACCGGGTGATTGGCATGAACTGACGGACAAATGACTTCATTCACCCGTAACACATAGCACTGGTTCACCAGTCTTCTGCACATTTCTTCCCTAAAACAGATGCATATTTAGCTTCAAATGTAGATTACAGAATGTGGTTCTGAAATGCTGCCAGACTGTTGGATCTAATGCAAGAAAACTCAGTAAATATCTATTCCAAAAGATTCCTTCCAAAAGGATCCCACTCAAAGATGAAAGCTATACTAATAACATGCTTCAGGCTTCATGGGTACTCATCCAGCACACATTCTTTGGGTGCCCACTGTATGCCAGCTCTGGAAGAGCACAGATTAAGAGGCCTGATTCATCACCTAACTTTTCGTCTAGACAAAAGGTAAACAATTAGTGAAGCAATTTATGTTGCAAAATGATAGAATGGGTTAATAGTGGCAAAAGAGAACATTGTAAAGATCCCTAATCTAGTCTAGAAGGGTGCAAAAAAAATCTGAAATTCAAAGAATAAGTAGGAGTTGTATTTGTTTATTTTATTTTATAAAAAAAATAAAAAAAAAACAAATATGACTTTGAACTTTGGATGCTGGAGTGTAAAAGGGTTATATGCCAGTAATGAAATCCTTCTTTGGCATCAGGCTAAGAAAGTAATGAAATATATTTGAATTACTGGACTAACAAAGCTTGAATTTTAGATTTTGAGAGAAGGGAAAATAAGTTGTAGTATAAGTGAGTAGGACAAATATTAGGGGGATGGAGCAGGGATTGGGCGAACCAGAGTATCCAACCAGGTTCCCAGTTTTTTAGGAATTTGGAAGGCCCTTCTTCAGTGATAATCTAAATTGGATGACTGGTACAATGTGAAACTTCTCCTTTATAACTAAGTGTGGCCTGATGGGAATACTATACAGCGTCACAACTATGTCAGACCCTGAGAAAACTGACCATTTTTTCTTACACATAACTAAGACATATTCAAGCACATCAATTGAAGGAATATTTTTACATTCCCTGTGCTCATTGGACCTAGAACATAAAGAATAAATAAACATATAACTTACTAAAGACAAAACTACCACTAACTGCTGAACCCCATACACTTGGAATTTTGCATCTGGCTTATAGACAGTTTTTTCAATTAATTATTTTTACTTAAATTTTTTAATTTATAAGTATGAAAAAGTAATTTCCCAGTATTTGTTGAAAAATCTTTATATTTTAAGTCATCTTTTTTTAAAAAAATATGTCAGTGGTGAAAGCAGCATTTGTTTCTCCTTATAGAAATGTGAAATAATTTATAACATTTATATTATCAGTAGACATACTCTATAATGTCCTACTCAATGCCTAATTAAGGGTCTATATTTTCCAAATTGTTTTGTAAGAATCTTAAGAGGCATTTAATGTTTCATTTCTTAGATAAGCTCATCCTTCATATATATGAACTGCTCAACTAAAGTATGTTTAATTGCCTGTGATTATATGTACTGAAGGGAATAGTGTTGCTTTGCATTTAATCAGGTTGGACTAAGTGGAGATGAATTGGGGGTGTGTTGAGTTGACTTAAGTTGTAGAGAATTGAGTTGAACTGAGCTGAGTATCAGTGAAATGATTTGAATGCAATTGGCTAGGCTGAGAAAGGAATGTCCTATTTCCTTCCAGTGGTGTTGAACACTGTATTTTTGTTTCATTCCTTTCTTCCAGTATCTAGTATGTTCCTTAGAACAAATCACACATTCGATACATTTTTTGAGGTAAAAACAAATAGAAAAATAACTGTTTTATTAGTGTAATTGGATTTACACATTCTGTAATGATTTTTGGTCTTATATATGTGAAGCGCTTTGCTGTTTGCTAGGGAGACAGTTGATGGATTAGAAAGATCCTGTCCTCGAAGTGATCAAACAAGTAAACAAGATAGAAAATTACAATTTAAATGAAAATTTCTAATTTTGTAACTACCGGAGAACCACATGCATTGTGTCCTATGAGAGCAGTACATCTTGAAATTGTGCATTGTAGTGGCCTTAGCAAGTGATAGGAATAAATACCAAGTCTTCTGCCAAAGTCTATGAAAATGTCACTGACCTGCAATGGGGTAAATAGTAATTCTCTCTGTTCTGCTGACCAAACTGTCTGCCTTCTGGGATCTGTCTGGGGAAATTCCCTGAGATGAATTTCCAACTCAGTTATTCATCTCATGGCTCAAAGTCAAATCACAAAGTATGTTGCTTGAAATATTACTTTAAGTGAAGAAACACCTGGATCATGTTTTCTTTTTGATAGATCTTTCTAACTTCAATGTGAAGAATGGTTTGGAGACTAAGAAATGATATAAAAAGATAATTCAATCATCTCCTTTAACGAAATGACACTGGGTGTCTGAATGATGGCAATATTCCCTTCCATGTCTCTGGTTTTTAATTTCTGTCTTTATTTGCTTGATCTTTCTCCCACATGCCACCTCCTAAAGGACAGAATTCCTGAAGGGTCCATTTGAAATTATCTTATATTCTTTCTCTATGTGGACTCTTAGATAGTCTTTCATTCTGATAGTTTCAAAATACCACCCAGTTCTTTTTATGTCTCTGACTTTATGCTCATCTCTTCCTTCTCATTTATCCATCTCATATTGCAACAATGTCTCCCATGAAACTCAACATGTTCCAGATTGAACACCATATACTTGGAATCTTGCATCTGGCTTATAGACAGTTTTTTCAATTAATTATTTTTACTTAAATTTTTTTCCTTGAAATTGTTTCCTTCCTGTGCCTTACCCATTTCATGGAATGCCATTGCTATGTATCTCATTCCTCAAACCAGGAAGCCTCTTGATCCTGCCCCTCTTTTGACTCTTGCTTCCCTCTTCAAAACCCCATCTAGACAACTGGTTCTCAAGACAGGGTCCAAGAACTCCTATGCTGGAGAGCAGGTTAGGAATGCAGATCCATGGTCCTTCTCATCAACACTGCCTCCCCTCCAACTGCTTAATCACCTATTTGTGGTAACCAAGCACCTACCTTTCTAGAATACTTCCTATTCATCTTTATACTAAAGTTCAAGACTCACATTTGAAGATTATTCTTCAAAGTACATCTAAACCGGTCCTCTCTTCACCTCCACATCCATCACCTCCACATCATCATCTTCACCTCCACATCACCTCTTCACCTCCACATCACATCAACTGAAAGAGCTTCTTACAAAGTTTCACCCAACTTCACCAACCCAGGGTCAGCAGACTTTTCCAACCAAGAACCAGAGTCAATGACTTTCTGAACCATGGTATCCCTGTTGCCACTATTCACCTCTATCACTATGGCATGAAAGTAGCCCTACATAAGAGGTAAACAAATGGATGTGACTGAGTTTCTTTAAAAGTATATTTATGAAAAGAATCAGCAGGCCCATTTTCCACATAACTACAAAAGTTATCTTTTACAATTGAGAATTGGTGACTTCCTATTGTTCTGAGAACATTCACATTCTGTATCCTAATCTTAAAGGCCCTGGGTCATTGGATTCCAGCTTCTTTCCCAGTTTCACCTGCTTCTGAATGTTGCCCTCATTTACATCACACCCTAGCCACTTGTTGGTCTCCATTTAGGTCCTGGTATTTTCCCAGACAGGGAATTTTACACACCAGTCCTTTTCCAGAATGTCCTTTGTGTTTGTTTTTACATGTAGGTTAAGAGCATAAATAAAGGAATTAGCTTGGATTCTAATTATAGAACTAAAACTTATTTAACTTTCTGTGCCTCTGTTTCTTCATCTCACAGACGAGAATAATTATTGTTCCTATTTCATCTAGTTTTTATGAGGATGACATGTAAAATTCTTAAAATATACCTAAAGTTTTCAAAAAATTAGATATTACTTTAATCGTATCTGCAGATATATCTATACAAATAAGGTATTTGAAAAATGGACCACACTTGCAAAATCAAAATTCTATCTTGATCTATGAAGAAATCCATGATATCTTCTCTATCCCAAGAAGATTTTGATATTCTTGAGAAGGTATATATTAAGGATATGAGCATTTATCTATTTTGGAAAAACAACTAGATGTGCACAGTTACTATACAAAGTTCTTGTGAAGTCTTCCAATCCCACTATTATAGTTTAGATATGAGTTGTCTCCAAAAACTCACGTGTGAGACAATGCAAGAAAGTTTAGAGGTGAAATGATCAGGCTATGAGAGTTTTAACCTAACCAGTGCATCAATCCACTGAAATGGATTAACTGGGTGGTAACTGTAGGCAGGTAGGACATGGTTGGAGGAGGTGGGTCACTGGGGTGTGCCTTTGGTTTTTGTATTTGGTGAGTAGAACTGTTGCTCTGCTTAGTGATTGCTCTGTCCGGAGCTGCTTTCCTCAGCGCAGAGCAGTGGTGAGCCACAAATAACCTTTTCCTCTACTACATTGTCTTCATCAGGTTTTTTGGTCACAAGGAAAAAAAGCTGACTAAAACATCCACTGAAGAAATGTATGTGCTTTCCATCATTTGATCCAAAGACAATAATGGCAAATTTTCAACTGAGCTTTAAATTGCAGCACAATAACTACCACAAAGAGGCCATAGTTAATTGAATAGTTCTCAAGCTTTACCAGGGTACTGTTGTGTTTATATGATGAAACCTGTGAATATCTACTAAGAAAAATAGTGCTGGTTTAGTATAACCATTCCCAGAGAGCAGATTCTCATTCTGCCAACACAGCATGAGGTCAATATAAAATAAATGCTAAATTTTCTGACTACCAATTCAATTAACCAGTGAGGCCTGATGCTGTAATTAGCATTTAACATAAAACTACTAGAGACTATTTATTGAGATCTGAACTGCAGCTCTGTTAATTATTCAAAGACTAGTTAACAGTGATTTTGGTCTCCTTGACCTTTACTGCAACAGAAGATATTCTAGGTCAAACAATGGATCACAGAGTGTGATTTAGGAACAATGAAAGGCATTAAATTTCTCTGTGGACTGTTTTGTTGACATGTTCCTACTTGTAAATTGGTTTTGTCTCTACATGCCATGTCATAATCATCTACCTGCGTAGAGGAACTCTACCATCTTGTAAAAGATCCTGCAATGATTCTGTTCACTTGCCAATATGTCTGTTCTTAATCCAACATGACACTGTTTTTTTTTCCCTCTAGCCTTATGATCTATTAAAGTATTTGGAGTTATTATTTCCTTATCTGGTAGGATAGCTCCTCTTTCTTTGCCCTGCTTAGTTTTGCCATATTGAATTAAGAAATAAGTTAAATCATCTTGCTTCTTTTCATGTCCTGTGAAATTTGATTAACTGCTAGGCACTGTGTGTAAACCAATAGTAGAGAATGAAGTTAACAATATTTCCATGCAAAAGGGAACAGGACTTCTGTTGAATACTGAGTCCATATAAACTGTAGCTGGGTAGAAAGTTTCTCACGCTTGTACCTGCTGGAAGTCAGAGGTCTCTCTCAGAGCATTGATTCTCCCAATGTAGGGCCAGGACTAAGTTTTCTCCAGCTGCCATATGTCATGGGATTCAGGTACAAAACACATAGGCAAATAGAAGGCACACACACACACACACACACACTGAAAATGTGAGTTCAAAATTGATTTTAATTTGGCCTGAAGTTTTTCATGGTTTATGAGCTCTCTCTCTGGCTTCCATAGATTGCGTGTGTATGTGTGTGTGTGTGTGTGTGTGTGTGTGTATTTTATTTAGAGAGAGGGTCCTGCTGAGTTGCTTAGTGCCTTGCTTTTGCTGAGGCTGGCTTTGAACTCATGATCCTCCTGCCTCAGCCTCCCAAGTCACTGGGATTACAGGTGTGTGCCACTGCACCCAGTTTAGCTTCCATAGATTCTTTAGGTTTAATTTTGACCCAGTAGACTATACTGGTTCACTATCATGGCAGGAACCAAAAGTTTCCTCATGTTTATTTCTAAGTTATTGGATTAACAGTGATTGAACATTAAGATGGACAGCATCTAAGGCATTACTTTCAAGTAACATGGTACATAAAATGGTCTTGAAACCACACCAGTCTTAGTCTCCTAGTTTGGAAACTAAGAGTATTCAGTTTTCTGTTAGGTCATCATGTCTTCAGTATTTCCAGATTTTAAGTAGGAAAAATAAAGAAGCTAGCAAAATTAGAGTTAAACATGCCCTATGTCCAAGCTAAGACATTTTATTGAACATAGAGGAAAAATTAAAGAAGGGGGAAGTGACAAAACTGAAACATACATCATAGTAGTCAAGCAATCAAGGGTGATTTCCCCCTCAGCAATTAATTATCTAGCATCAAGCACTATCATGAGTTAATGCAGAATTCCTCTCTAAACTTTGAGGACCACAAGTATCAAGAAAACATAGGCATATATGTATAAAGAAGCAAATATTTTCAAAATTATTTTCTAAAAAAGAACAAATAGTTTTTAAGGGTTTTTTTTAATTATAAAGGTAACAAAGTTCGTTTAAATAAAAAGCTCAAAATTATATAGACAAAAAATGTAATTTCAACCACCATGGAAAATTATTATTAGTTATCATATTATTGTCCATTGCCATAGCATTTTTCTCAAGCAAATTAACACTTAAATATGTGTGTGAATACATATCTTTATATGTATATATTGTTTGTATATTTAATAGTCTTTACTGATAGCATATTCTTTCCTTATAGTTTTATGTTACATGGTGCAGTGTTTAGAATGTATGCATTTAATTTCCACTACACTTTTGACTAACTCAGAAATCTTGAGAAAGTTTCTTACTCTCTCTAACCTTTTATTCTAGTTTTATATTTTCAGCAAGGAATTTAATGATCTGTGTTTTTATTAATATTTAGCTAAAATTCCTAATATCTTTTATTGAACAATTTATTCCTTTCTAGTTACTCTATAACTCTTCCTTTACTACATAGTATGTTCTTATATCTATAGTAAAATTTGCTTTAGGATAGTCTATTTAGTTGATATATCTATTGAGTCTTAGTGAGTACCCTTGTTTAAATCGAGGGTAAATATATATTTTAATACCTATTATGTTAAGTTCCTCCACTTACTTTCAAAATATCATTAGTTTTTCCCTCAAATGTTTATTATTCTATAAGAAGAATATCATAAACATTTTGCCTTAGAAATTCTCAGTTAAGAATAATTTATATCTTTACAATATTGGTAGTAACTTCAGTAATGGTTAGACACTTTGCCTATCAGTTTTAGACTAGAACATGTTTCAGGTACTTTGTGAGCAATATATTTCTTCCTTTCAAAAATCCATTTGAGTGTATAAAATTATAGCCATTTTTAAGTGAGGAAACTAAAGTTCAGAGAGATAAGCAACATGTTGAAGGTCACAGAACTAGTACTTAGCAGAAATTGAATTCAAATCCACGCCTTACGGATTTCTCTGCACAGCTTCACGGTGTCCTTTATGACTGGGAAAATAAATAATTGCTTTATTCGTATATTTTGTAAGGCGTGTTTGGAAAAAGGGAAGGAAGTTGTCCTGAAAAAAAGAGGGAAAAAAAGACAAGACAAGAAAAGAAAGGAGAGTTGAAGAAAGGACTGATTGGAAAGGAAGGTCCAGGAATGGGGTCTGAGTTCAACATCATGGACAAATAGATGCTAGGCAGCTCAAGAACAGCAAACATGTGTCTTCATACTTTATTTCCTGCTCAATGTTCAATGGTTTTCTTTTCCTCCCAAATCCCACATGCTTGACTTTATTTGAAAATGCCATGGTAAATAAACATGATAAGGGTTGAAGCATAAAAATAAGAGAGCTGTCCTTTTGTGAACCTACCATGTGCTATTTCTTCATCTGATTGCTTCATCTAATTCTTATTTTTTTCTCAATTTATGCATGAATAAAGTGAGATTAGGTAATTTGGCATCAAAAGAACAAAGAAAAAGACTCACAGCTACCAAGTTGTATAGAAGGGATCCAAATCAACATATCTGACTTTGTCTTATTGCCTTAGCACAACAAAGTTGGGGTAAAATGTGAGGTTATCGATGTCACGAGAGGTTGTAAAAGCACATCTAACTGGTCAGCTTATCTACAGATACATCTAGTCCTTGACAGTGACAAAAATGAAACAAAACAAAAGAAAAAAAAAAACCACACAAATGTTGAGTTTTCTCAACTGTTTCCAGGCAAAAACAAAGGCCAGATACAGAGATGCTCTTGATCAGTAAATGGGAAGAAACAAGGGAGGTATCTGGAGCCAGAGTGAGCAACAGGCTATGGCTTCCTTATCGAGAGGCAAGACATGATCTGTCTTTTGTTCTCAAGAGGACGTTGCCTTTGTTTGCCGTAGAGCACTACCCCTACCCTCAATCATCTACTTCAGAAACATTGGGTCTGACCAATGTAATGTGAATTTGTAATTTCCTAAATAAATACAAAAGTTAGACAGGAGTCAGGTTGGCAGGAAAGATACCACTCAAGCTGGTTACAAATATCCAGATTTTTGATAGACCTAGAAGTAATTTCTCAATATCCCTTTCCCATTAAGACAGCATGGTCCTTAGGAGCAGCAGTAATGATAATTAACAGTAGTTCATGTTGTGTTTTTTAAGATAGGGTATTATATCTGTCCTCCTAACCACTGGGAGGGGTATGATCTATTATCATACCTTTTGAATCTGTTACAAATGCAATACAGAGAAATCAAATCAATTTGCCTCAAGTCATACAGGTGGTGCAGTGGTTGGGTTTGAATGTATTAAATGAATTATGGGACACATGAGGGTCTTAGTACCACGGGCTAGTAAGAGAAAGAAACTAGTACCAGGCAATCATTGACACAGCTACTTGCCTGTGAAGATTGGTGGACAATCTTGTGAGAGGAAGGTGAAGCCATTATCAGTGTGTTGCTAAGGGGTGAATAATTTGTGTTATTTTTTTCTGCATTAATTAAACATTCTAAAGTCATCCATGCAGTCTTTAGTATCATATCTGGAACATGGTAAGCATGAAATAAATGTTAAATGAATGAGTCAATTTGGATATTTGCAATTACGCAAACTAACATCGTGGTATAACTCATTTTGATGAAATTGATCTACATGGGAACTGTCTTTGGCTTGGTTGAACCCGTAGAACATATGAAGGATTTCCTTGTTAGAAGATAGAGTATATAGAAGAATAAGAGGAGAAATTGGTGCAAATGTCAAGCTAAGAATCTTTGACTATCCACTGACAATTTAAAAATGGAAAGAGAAAGACGAGCAAATACAGTCATCAGTTTAATGCCTTTCCAAAGTTCAATACAAAGAGAAGTTGCTGAAGAACACAGCATATTAAATATAGAAGAGAATAAAATTTAAACAGCTGGGCTTAATAGCGTTTCAGTTCCCTAATTCTCTGCAATTTCTTTAACAAAGTTCTGAACCCAGTGGCTTACCAGCAAAACTCTCTTTTCTCACAGTTCTGTAGACTTCTAACGGGAAAGCAAGGTGTCAGCAGGACCACATCCCTCCAAAGGCCTTCAGGAAGACCATTCTTGCTTTCTGCTTGTTGCTGGCTTCTGCTTGCTTCTGGTAATTCTTGCTGTTCTTCAGCTTGTAGAAACATCACTCCAGTCCCGTCTCCATCTTCACCAAGCTCTGGGTACATTTTTGTGAGAGCTCAAGAACACTAACATAGGCTTTGGTACTAAGAAATGGGGTGCAAATTTATAAATACTTAAAAATGTAGAAGAGGAATGGGCAGAATTGGGAAGAATTTTGAGGTACATAATAGAAAAAGCTTAGGTTACCCTGAAGACATATGAAGTATTGTCGAATGGAAAGGGAATCCTCTCCTATTTGTCTCACTCTTGTAATTTGGAAGCAAATAACCTGTTTTCTGGTTTCACAAATCCACAGATGGAGAAGAAGCTGTCTCAAAACTTCCATCAACTCCTGCCTGAATATTTAACCTGCTGACCTGCCCTGTGGACTTCCAACCTGCTGCCTGAACAATTGCGTGAGTTAATCCCCTAAAAACTGTCTGGATATGTACCCACAGGTATATGTGTATAAAGATCCTCTCGTCCAATTCTGATGGAGAATGCCAACCAACAAAACAGCAAGGCAGGAATCTTAAAATTTTCTAATAGCTTCATACCTAAATTATCTTCATAGTTAGCTCATTGAGCAATGTGAGAATTGATCATTTAGCAGATTTGATTTTTTCAAAGCTTTAGAAAGCACAGGGACTCATGTTAATTGCCAGCAAAAAAATTGTTTTGATTAGAATGGTGAAAAATATGGAAGAAGGTTAATTATACCTAATTCAATCTTTAGCATTATATGCTATTATGTGTTTTCTTATTTTGATTCGAAGATAACTGATTGGAGATACTATATATTTATCTCCCAAAGTTGGAGTGTTGAGGGTGCCTAGATCAGGGTTGCAGTACATACTTAAATATAAACATTGAACAATGAGGCTGTTGAGGATTATCACGTGACTAAAAACAGTATCACAAGTTCTTTCCTCTTTTTCTTTTGATTATGTCTTTTACCTCTGTGAAAGACTTTCACATCATTTCTAAGTTTTGCATAAAGAAAGATCCAGCTACTTCCTATGATTGAAGATTCCATGTGATACCATAAAACTTATGTGCATGTGTAAATATATTAAGCTTTTCTTGTATGCATAGGGAATGCCTGTTGTACTGGCACATTGTTCTCCTAAAGCTGACTTCAGGACTCCACTGAGAAGGTTAACATATTTAGGATGCAACTAGGAATTGACACATCATTAAAGGAAAAAACTTGATATTAAAACTACAGACAGAATATTTCATATATGTTGAAAATACCTTCCCTGAAAAGTATATACATTTCTATGGGCAAGTTTCCCAATGGTTTCTTCATGTGTTCTATTTATCTGAAATTATTTATTCCCATTTTAAGTACATGTCTGATAATGGCAATGGGATTTGGCACATTGAAAATAAGAGAAATTGACAGTAACTAATGCCACTTTTGCTACAAAAAGTTTTTGACTTGGGGTATCTCATTTCACTTGAAATTGTATGAAAAAAAATAAAATTATGATACTCTTTATGCCCAGTAGTCATGACTTACTGTGCATTATCAGAAAATGCAGAAAAAAGCTACTAAATGGAAGAATTTCACAAATATTTTGGTTGTCCAACAACTGAAAATAATTACAATTAAATATATACACTGTGCAATATGACAGGTCATAATGCATGAAATTCTCATTGATCATGTCCATTTTTAGAAAACATATCAAACTCACTTGAACAGCTCTGATTGGGAATTACTCTGCTCCACTAAATTCTTGGGGTGTTCATTAAATTTATCAAGCTCTTGTTATTTATTCCTTCCCTTATATATTTTGCTGGCATATTGGAATCCTTTCCTATGCATGCATAGTTCACATTTTAGATTGAAACTCAAAGGGACATTTACAAAGTTTTGGGCAGCAGTTTTTTCTGCAAAGACCCCATCTCTTTGATTATCCTGCTTCACACTCTCCAGCTACCCCTGTAGTCTCCTCCTTTTGTCTTTATCTTCTGCCCTCTGTTTGAGCTCCCTGACCTGTTACAGCTGTCTGGAGATACCACCAGACAGGAAATACTGGTACCAACCTCACCTGAGTTTATTCTCTCAGGGGTCACAGACCTGCACTGCCAGTTTTCTAGAATCTGTAAATAGGTATGTTGCATTTTTTGTTCAGTTTTTATACTGTTTTTTGGTAAAAGGCTGTTTTTTTACAAGCTACCTCATCATGGCCAGAAGCAAGAGTCTCTAGGAAACCATTTTATGTTTGGGAGTAACTGTACATCCAGATATTATATACTCAAACTTCAACATGGAACTAATTTAATTTGTCTCTCACTGTCTAATGCTACACAGGATCACCACTTTGTCTTTGTGTTGATTACTAAATTGTTTCCAGACTGCCTTTTGCTGAAGGTATGACCCTTCATCAAGGGAGGTCTCTTTCTTCATTATCTGATGAAGGTTAAAACTTAAATTCCCAGGTGACTATCAAAATTTCCCTTCCATGATAGTCACAGTTTCATCACAAATTTGCTTGCTCTAATTTTTCTCATTTCAGGACCCTGGTTGTGTATATGTAAAATGACATACAAAGAACATATGTCACATCAAAATTTGTAATAGAAAACTTTTGAAACAACTTAAATACCAATCATTAGGGGACCAGTTAAATAACTTCTTTTACAGTCTTACAGTGTAGTTTTTAAAATATTGTTTTTTACTTCATGTTTTATTTTTATTTTTTATTGATACATAATATTGTACATATTTACGAGGCAAAAATGTGATGTTTTGGTTCACATATATATTGGGCAGTGATAAGCTCAGGGTAATTAACATATCCATATCCATTACCTTAAAGTTTTTTCTTTTATTTGTGGTGAGTAGATTAAAAATCCTTTCTTATAACTATTTTGAGGTATGTAATTCACTGTTCTTTAGAATATGTCATGTGAAAAAAGTGATTTATAGTCATATTATCTTATAATGCATATTTTTTACATCATAGTCATAGTATAGTTCAAAAATACATGATAAATTAATAGCATATTTTATTTATGTCTGTCAAATGAGGCAGGGTCGCTACACATCAGTCAGGGGAGATGGCTTTACTATGAATTCTTTTGACTATTTCATTGTTAGATCATGCAAATGTATTACCTCTAGAAAAATATATGAAATAAAAATTTTTTTCTGGATAAAGTATTTTATTTAGAATATCTACGAGCTATAGAAGAGTTTTGTTTTTAGAAGAGCTTTTGAGCTGTTGTCTACAATATACTCAGAACTGGAAGTCTGACCATGACCTTTATAATTGCAGCTTTTCACATTAGCCAACTCCTTCATTGTTAAAATCACAGATAAGTACTGAATTCTCCATTATTTCAGACCCACTGAAGGGTGTTAGTTTTAATGACCTACAGAGAAAAACATATTAAGGGTTTGATTGGCAGTGATAGCAATCAATGGTGTGATATGGTTGTCTAAAAAATGTAGAACTCAAATTTAGGTTACAGAAGTGGGAAGGCAGTGCCTAGAATAAACCATCAGTAAATTCTCTTTTTCTGTATACTGATTAGACCAAGCATGGAGTAGTGTTTCTTTTGATTGCTACTCATAAAGGCACAGATACTCTGTCTTAGGTCGAGTTGCCAAGAAGCAGACTCTGAAATGAGGACCTATGTGAAAGTGTTCTTTTGAGGAAGTACTCAAAGAAGAATTGATGGCCATTCTACAGCTTCCCTAGCGGAGAGACT
>JAJEJO010000862.1:64070-381550 GCA_020662805.1 Glaucomys volans | reverse complement strand
ACAGGCAACAACAGGTGTTGGCGAGGATGTGGGGAAAAGGGTACACTCATACATTGCTGGTGGGAGTGCAAGTTGGTGCAGCCACTCTGGAAAGCAGTGTGGAGATTCCTTAGAAAACTTGGAATGGATCCACCATTTGACCCTGCTATCCCACTCCTTGGCTTATACCCAAAGGACTTAAAATCAGATTGCCTCAGTGATGCAGCCACATCAATGTTCATAGCTGCTCAATTCACAATAGCTAGATTATGGAATCAACCTAGATGCCCTTCAGTAGATGAATGGATAAAGAAACTGTGGTATATTTACACAATGGAATATTACTCAGCCATAAAGAAGAATAAAATTATGACATTTGTAGGTAAATGGATGATGTTGGAAACTGTTATGCTAAGTGAGATCAGCCAATCCCCAAAATCCAAAAGCCGAATAGTCTCTCTGATAAATGAATGATGATGCATAATGTGGGGGGGAAAGATGGCAAGAATGGAGGAAAGATAGCTAGCATAGCGGAAAAGGAGGGGCGGGGGCGGGTGGGGGTTAAAATTAATAACAGAGTGTGTGACAGATACCATTGCCCTGTGTACATGCATGAAAGCACAGATGGTGTGACTCTACTTTGTGTACAACCAGTGAAACAATAGCTGTACTCCATTTGTGTTCAATGAATCAATAAGTAAATAAAAAAAAAAGAATTGATGAGGAAGTTTGTACAAAAAAAGAATTGGGGACAGAAGGAAGCCAAATGGGGAGCAATTTAAGTTCTACTTAAATCTGGTTGAAGTAGAAAGCTCTTAAATGAAAGCTACATCTCAAAGTTGTCCAGAACAGTAGGCAAGAGAACTTCTCTACCTGTGACTCAATGCCCAAAGTCCATGGACATGGGCAAGAGTTCCCAGGCATGCTGGTTCTTTACCTACCTGCAAGAGTCATCCAAGAAACCTGGCAGGTAGAGCATAAAAAGCAGGGAGAGGAGCCACAGCACAACAGTAGAAATGGATTCACAAACCATGGTACATAGCTAATTGAGATACAGGATCTTTATCTAAGATGACACACTATCATCAGGGGGAAATGAACATGATATATTGTGGACAGAGGTTATATGTCTTCCACATGGCCTCTAGAAATTAAATGAAAACTGCTGGGTGGAAGGAACTTTAGGAAGGCTAGTTTATCTCAACATTTTTACAGAGATCCCTATAAATGCTATTGCTAATGTCAGTGAGTGGAAGTATCTTTGTACAGATGCTCCTCAATTTATAATGGGGTGAAAATAGCTCACATCAAAAAGTCACATAATATACCTAAACTCCCAAATGTCCTAGCTTAGCAACACAGCCCACTGTAGATATAGATTGTTCCCCTCAACGTCATGTGTCTGGACAGAGAGCTGAGCTTGCTGCCACTGCCCACCATTGGGATACTGTTCCATACTGCATATGTCTAGTCCAGGAAGAGTTCAACATTCAAAGTTCAGAGTGTGGTTTCTAACTAATCTTTCTCTCTCAGGGAATTCCCTGTATCCTGACCCTTAGGCTTCTGTGAGCATCCTGTGAATATAGTAGAGAGTTAAGATATCTCTGTAGCTTCCACGTTGGGAGCATATTAGACAATCAAGCATCAAACTTGATTCTCTGAAATTATTTTATGAAAATGTTAAAGCCCTACTAATTACAAAATTTTAAACTTCTCTCCACACAAAAAAAATTTATTAATATGAGGCTTTTCATCAATTTCTTATTACCCTTGGAACACTTCACCATCCCACGTGCAATCTTTTAGAAAACTTTTAATCCAAGATAATGTGGGGCCAGAGGAATGCAAACAAAACAAGACAACTCAAAAGCAAACAAGCAATTCTGCATCTCCCTGCTTTCTTGTCAACAGAGCAATAAAATAAGTAAAAGAAATCAAATTAAATCTCAGAAGGAGGTAATGACTCAATATGGAGACCTGAGGAAAAACTCTTATTCTTGTACTATTCTCTTTCCACTGGCTTTTACAACACAGTTTTGTATGGGCTTGAGAGCCTGTAAACATAAACATTTCAGGTGTGGAGAAAGGGACTCTAAAGAAGGATTTGAGGAATGGCAGAAAAATATCAGTAAAGAAAATTTCCCTCACTCTGATCAAAGATGCCAAATACCACTAATCTTAGGAGACTTCACCTTTAAGAATTACCCAAATGGGGCAGTCAGAAATTGAGAGAGACAGAGACAACCATTTTCTGTTTCTAATGGTCCATGTCCAATCCTTCAAACTGAAGCTTTATAAAACTTATTTTTTTTCTGGAGAGCAGAAAATCCTCACTAGCTGGAGCTATTTAAAGGCTCTGGTCTTGCATTGAAACTGCAGATTTGGCAGTAGCAGTTTTCAGCTGGATTTTCTGGGCAGTAAGTAATGCAGCAGCAAATTTACTCTTTTTAATATAATGGCAACAGTCCTTGGAAGGAATGGGAATGACTTCAGGCAGTGCCAAATTTTAAATGAAAAATCTAACTATAGCTGTTCCTTTAGCTCTCTGGGAGAGCTCGGAATGATTGTGTGGGAAGCCAGGGTTAAGGGTGACCTCAGCATGCGGCTTTGGAGACTAGCTCAAGGTATAGCTTAGGTCAGCTTGCCCTGGACCTGGCCCCTGGGGAGGATTTGCAGTCCTGTGACAATGGGAGCAGTAAGAAATTTAAAAGCAACTTAAACCGATGTAGAGCTGGTATCAAGTGAAGGAGGTTTACTCTTTGATCTCTAAGCCCTTGAGCTATGGCATGAGAAATATCACTGAGTTATAAAGTATGTACCTAACTTACTGTGTAAGCCAGGCAGCTAGTTCTCATGGGCCTTTTGGAATCCCATACCAGGCGGGGTAAGTCACTAGAGAAGCGAAGGAGACATCGTGATCCACATTCATCATCATGTGAGTGTCAGGGAAACAGCTGATTACTTTAAATGATTCTCCATTTCACTCTACAATCTTCCCATCTCCTCTACACTTTAAAAATGAATCTTTTTATAAATCCAGGCTCATTTGCATATAGAAAATCATGTATCAGGTAATCTCTACCTATCTAAAAGTACATTTTTAGAAAGTTCAATTTTGAGCTAAACTGGAATTAAGACATGTCAGAGGATGTCTAGAAAACTCATAGGTAACCAAAGTCCTCTTTGTAAGGGGAGTAGAAGCTTCTGGAAGAGGCTGCACTCCATGGGAAGAGGAAGTCAGAAGAGCAAACTAAAATTTTACACTTGAAGTCTGTGTACAACACACACGCACATACTTTGCCTAGAGAATTTCATCATAAAGGAAGAAGGGACACATGGTTCTATTCCCTTGTCTTCACATAGTCTTTCAACTTTACCCCTTGAGAGCTCAGTTTCAGGGATGTGCCCAGTGGCACACCTTAGTGATTATAATTAGAAGGTGACAGGGGTGGTGTCCATCAAGGGCCAGTCCTTCCAGGAAGGTACAGTGGCACCCTGCCAGAATGACAGTGGAACCCAGGAAGTGTAACCAGGCCCAGAAGTGATAGTGTGAGATGGTGGCTGCCAGAGATTTTATAGATTAAAAAGGTAGATTATATAGATTATAGAAGATTATATAGGTAATATTACAGCGATTAATATCCAAATGGACATTTTTATAATTAATAGAGAACAGGTAGAACATGAAAAATGTTTAGAAAACCTCATTCCTCACTTGATTAAACTGACTTCTTCCACCAAAACATAAAATAGTGCCTCAGTGGAGGTGAATAACAAAGAGGAACACCATGAGGAGTGTGCTGGAAAGTGTGCTTCACTGCCTGAGTGCATTGCTCCAGGCCAGGTTGGAAGACCATTGATTGACACAGGACACCTATACCAGTAGTTATTTTTTTCTGTAGAATTCTAGGAAAACAGGATTTTTTAAAAGAGATTGAGAGGCAAAATAGTTTTTAAACATAAAGTCAGTTCACACATGAATTCCTTTTTGTGAGAAAAATTGTCCCAAATAAATGTAATAAACAAACAAAAACTCAAAGAGAGTATAAATAGATAGAATTACTTTACATTTCTGTATTAGCTATTAAAAATGAAAGTATCAGCTAAGCAAAACTCCAAACAACATGAAATCTTAAAAGGTCTCTGTTCCATTAATACAATAAAACCTCAGCTCTTTATATTATTAATGCCACTGATTTGTGATAGTGGTGCAAGGCAATCAATTGGCAAACACAGTAGCCTTTCAGTAAATAGTGATGAATGATGGGACACCTATATATTCAATTATGCAAAAAACCAAAAATAATTGGTACAAACCTTGACCATTTACACAAATATGCTCAAAATGGATTCCAGACATAGTAATAAAACCACACACTGCAAAACTTGATGAGAAAAAGATGAACATATTTATGAATTTGAGTAGGCAAAGAGTTTTAAATATAACAAAAATGATCCATTAGAGAAAAAGTGATAAATTGGACCTCATTAACATTAGAAGTGTTTATTATATATAATTCACTTTTAGGAGGATCAAAAAATAAGTCAAATACTAGCAATATTTGTAAATCACATTCCTAACACTTCCATGTAGAATATGTTAAAAAGCACTTAACTATAATCCCAATAGTTCAGGATGCTTAGGCAGGAGGATCATAATTTCAAGGACAACTTCAGGAACTTAGCAAGGCCCTAAGCAACTTAGTGAGATCTTGTCTCAAAAGTAAGTAAATAAATATATAAATTAATAAAAAAGGATATGGATGTAGCTCAGTGACATAGTGCCCCTGGGTTCAAACCCCAGGCCTAAATAAATAAATAAGTACCACTTAAAACTCAGCAATAAGAAAATAAACTGTTCAATTTAAAAATGAATAGAAGATGAGAACAGATACACTTCATCAAAGAAGATACCCAGAGGGTAACTAGGTATATGAAAAGATACTCAGCATCATTAAAGAAATATAAATTACAATTAGAGAAATGTACATTAAAATCATAATGAATTACCATTGCACATTGTTGCAATAGCTAAAAAAATAAATATCAAACACTGGTAAAGGGCTGAGCAACTGCAACTTGCATATATTGTTCATAGGAGAACAAAATGATACAATAGTGTAGAATACAATATGGCATTTTTTTTCCAATGAAGTGAAACATATACTTACCATCTGTATTACTTGATTTTTGTCATTATAGTGAAAATACCTGACAAGGACTACTTAATGCAGGAAGTTTACTTTGGTTCATGGTTTATGAAGTTCAGTCCATGCTCAAATGGTTTCATTCTTTAGGGGTCAAGGTAAAGTGGAACATCATGGCTGAAAGGCACAGTGGAGGAAAGCTGTTGAGCTCATAGTAGGGTTGGGAAACAAAGAGAAGAAGCCACAGGGCAAATGCACACTTCTAGGACATCCCCCTGTGACCCATCTCTACCCTGCCCCACCTGCTTTCAGTTAAAACAAGTATTCTATCTAAACTAGAATGGGCTGATTAGATTACAGCTCTCACAATTCAATGATTGAATACATGTCTGTATATTGCACATTAACACGGTAACTATTGGGGGGCATCTCATAGCAAACTCACAACATTCTTCCCCTGACCCTCAAAAGCTCATGTCCATCATCTCACAATACAAAGTGTATTTTGTTCATCTTCAAAAGTACCATAGTCTTAACAGTTTCAGCATTGCCCCAAAGTCAAAGTCTCACACAGATTCAAGGCAAAATTTTTGCTGTTAGTCCCTGTAAAGATCAAACGCAAGATGTATATAAACATTCTCATTGCAGAAGGGAGGCATAGGGGCATAGAAAGAAAGGATGGGACCAAAACAACAACAAAATCCAGCTGAGCAAACAACTCCTATAGTTCTACCTACAGAAGGAAAATTCTGAGATTGTTCTCTCCAAAGGGCTTTGGCATCCTTTCTCATTTAGCCTTGCCAGTTGCAGTGCACATAGGCTCTTTAGCTTTGCTTTCTCCATAGTCAGCAGCTTTTCTTTGCAGCCTATGTTACTAATATCTCTGATTCTTTGGATCTTCATTCCAACTCTAGTGTCACCTTCACAGCTTCATGGATTGTCCTGGTGGGGGCAGTCTACAGTGACATAGTGATTCAGATCCTACCATGATTTGCTGGGCCTTCCATGCTTTCCTTTGAAATTTTTGTGGAAACCTCCTTGACTCCCTAACTCCAGCATATTGTATTCCTATAGAACCAGCACCACATGAGTGATGCCAATTTTTTTTTGCCAGTTTGTGCAGTAGCTGAGTCCTTTGGGATCATGTCTGCTGCAGCCTCTGAGTGCTTGAGTAGGTGAGCACAGTGAAACAACTTCCTAGGTCTCTCTGTGTGAGCAGGGTGTCCCCATGATTCCTTCTCAAAGGATTTTTCCCTTCTAGATCCTTCAACCTGCAATGGGAATGGTCTTGAAAATTCCTGAGATACCATCAAAGCTTATTTCTATTGTCTCTGTGCAAAGCACTTAGCATCTCTTTAGTGGCCATAATCTCTTTAAAATCACATCTTTCTTGGCACCAGTTTTATGTACTCTTTTCTGGCCAAACTGTAAGTTTGTAAAGTCCTTTAGTTCTTTTCCTGCCTCCCTATTCTCACAGTACACGTAACTGACAGTTGAGAGCAATATCCATGCTATTACCTGAATGCTGCACTGCCTTGAAATTCCTTCTGTCAAATTAATGTCTTCACCTTTAAATTCAGACTCACTGAAAGTCTTAGGACATGGGTAAAATGTAATTTCTTTATTAGAATGTAATATGAATGAGATCTAGCCAAATTTCCAATTGAGTCCTCATTTTCCTTCTGAAACCACATGAGCACAGTCTTTACTGTCCACATTCCTAATGGCATTGTGGTCTTCTGAGTCTCCAATAAAATCACCCATTATGGTCCACTTACAACATTTTAAGTCTTCTCCAGTCTGTGTCTTCAAACTTTTCAAAGTTTGAAGTGGAGGAAAACTACTCAGCTCATAGGGGTCAGGAAAACAGACAGAGGGCAAAGGGCCACAGGGCAGATCATCTCCTCCAGGGCATGTCCCCAGTTACTCACCTCCTCTATCCCAATTTGCCAACAGTTACCACCCAATCAGTCAATTCAAACCAGGATGGACTAATTAGGTTATAGCTCTCACAGTCCAATAATATCACCTCCAACATATCTGCAGCAAAACAGGAGTTTTGGGAAGAAATCTTATATCCAAACCAGAACACCATATGACCCAGCAATTCCCCTTGTAATCACTTACATGAGTGAAATTATTTTTAAATACCCTCATTTAAAAAAATCTGTACATGAATGTGTATAGAAGAGTTACTCATAATTACGAAAATTGAGAAACACCTGGAACTTTCAATTGGTGAATGCATAAACAAACTGTGGCACAGTCATATAAAGAAATATGAAATACTATTTAACACTTTAAAGAAATGAATGAATCTAAATTGATTTAATTTTTATAACAAAATCAGACCTTTATTCTTCACTTTCCAAGGGCCAGGCATATTGCCAGTTCCAAATATTATGAAGAGAAATATCAATGAGAGAACATGGACAGGCTAACCTGGTGGATTTTAATGCAGCAAGTGCAAATATGATTCCCCTCTCCAACAACTGCTGCTATCCATTTTGCCTTTTCAGATTGTTTTTCTCTTCCTGAAAGTGGGACAAAAAAAATTTGGTCTTTTGCCAGATAATATCTAGATCATATTTGATATGTTTGTTCAGTATTCTAACATGGAATTAAAACATTTGCATATTTTCAGGCAAATATTCAGCTTAGTTGAAGGTCTACTGTCCAGGGTTGGGGATGTACCTCAGTTGCAGAACACTTGCCAGCATGTGTGAAGTCCTGGGTTTGATTCTCAGTTCTGGGGGAAAAAAAATTCCTTGCCTGAATCTTCAGAAGCAGTGAGCTGCTGGCAGAGACCATGTGGCTTATCTTCCCTCCTAGATCATCTCTCTTCCTTCTCCTCCTCTGTTCCCTGCCTCAGGTATCCATGCCTAAGTGTGGCCCTGGACAGTGTCTTCACCTGGACAGTGTGAAAGTGGTCTAATTTAAGGACCACTGATTCTTGGTAGAAATGGTGGCTCTCTCTTTGTTAGCTCATTCTTGCATCGACTTTCAGTGTTGTTGATCTGTGCAGTCTTTAGGTCCCTATAGATCTACGTGTACAAATGACCCGGTGACTGCTTAGTGCCTTTTTGTGAATGGCAGGTCTTTCCTGGCACAGAGACCTCATAAGGGAGCCATCTGGTTATCATGCACATGTTTGTGCTGAGTGTCATGACCCAGCATTCAGGTTACCTTTCATATTGGTTATCTTTTACTACATAACAAGTCATTCCAAAACATAGTGTTTAATACAACTGATATTCCTTAGTTCTCACTATTCTATGGGTCATCTAGGAATTTATCTGGCCTGACTCAGTGCCACTAATCCCTGAAGCCAACTAATGACTTAGTGCAGCAAGGTTGTTCTCACACAGCTTGAGTTGAACTGTATCCACTGGAGTGATGAAGATGACCTGGGTTCATTCACATGGTGGTTGTCATAAGTGTTCCAAGAGAAAATTTTAAAAATTTTATGAAGTGCACTAGATCTATATTTTTATTATACTGCTCAAGCTTTTGGTGTTATATCTACAAATCTATTACCAAATCCAAGGTCATAAAGATCTACCCTAGGTTTTCTTCTAAGGGTTTTATGGTTTTATTATACTTTTATGTCTGTGATCCATCTTAAATTAATTTCGTAAGGTAAATTAATACAGTGTGAGGTAGGGCTCCAACTTCACTCTTTTGCATGTGGCTGTTCACTTGTGCCAGACCAATTTTTTGAAGAGATTGTTCTTTCCCCATCTTGGCACCCTTGTTGTCTATCGATTGAGCATGGATGCATTAGATTTTTTTCTTGACTCTCTAGTCTATCCCCAAAACCTACAGGACCATCTAGATGGCAAGAGTAATCTTTTAAAAATGCAACTTCAATCACATCACTTCTTTATTTAAAAAGTCTAATGGATTTTTTAAAAATAAAATATAAATGTCATGCTTATCTTAAAAACTTTATATCTGACTCCTTCTTATGTTGGCTTCAGTTACAGAGGCCCAATTTCTTGTCTTTAAACATGCCAGTTGTGCTTGCTTTACTCTCTTTGCATCTCTTTACTCTCTTTAATTTACCCTGTTGAGAATCCACTTCTGCCTGGTGCTCTAATAGCTATCCTCTTTCTGTAATTTAGATTGCAACCGAAATGTCTCCCGTTCCACTTCGTACTCCCTGCAATGGCCTGAATGTGTTCACAGTTCATGTGCTGGAAACTTAATCCCAGGGCAACAGCATTGAGAAGTGGGGCCTTTAAGAAGTAATCTGGTTGCAGGACATTGCCTTTATGAAGAGATTAATGTTGCTACCATGAGATTGAGTTTATTACAGAAGCAAATTCATTCCTCTCTTGCTCTCTCTGCTCTCTTGCCCTTCCACCTTGTCAGGGACTGACACATTATGAACGCCTTCACCAAATGCAATCTCCCTGATCTTGGACTTACCAGTCACCAGGACTTGGCTTGTACATGACTATCTTCTTTCTGTATTCTTACAGGGTCTTTCTTCTGAATCTAAATTTATTTTGCGAAGTTTAAGAAGCTGTACTCTATCTGTAATCTATATATATTTAGAGGATATTTATCATTCAACACTATTTTTAAGACATTCTAGGGAAGGCAAAGATATTGGAAACAAAAGTAAATCAATGGTTGGCAGGACTGGAAGTGCAAAGTTTGTCAATTACCAAAAGAAATCATAACAGAATTACTAGGACAATGGAATCTATACCATGACTTCTGTAGTTAATACACAAGATAGAATTGTCCTTAACCAAAGTGAATTTTGCTGCTTGTAAATTTTTTAGAAATCAACAACAGTGTATGTAGAAATCATAACAAATGCAACTGGCAATAAAAGAATCTCACTGAAAAGATAAATAGCAACTAGTAAATACTGCAAGGAATAGGGAAGAAAGAAGTAGTCTAAGTTATTCTAGAAAAGAGTATTTTGCCTGCATATCATACAACAAATGACAGAAAGAACCATACACAGTATTATTTCTAGTTAGGATATTGTTCCTCATAGAGTCTTGGCTTACCAATTTTAAAACTACTTGTTGTGTATACTAGATCTGAAAATTAAATAAATACATTGTAGATATGCAGAGTCTGTGTTTTTCAATGCTAAATAAAGTAGTTACAAATAAGATCCAGGAGAGTGGAGGATAGAATGTACCAAGAGATATTTTATTGTATATTTTATTTATTTATCATCATCATATATCTGCTCATTCAAATAAGTGCTTATATATGTGTGTGCATGGGTTGGTATGTATATAAAAATACTTCCAATCTCTGTTGCTGAGACTGCCTAGCACTTCTGTTGTTCACCCCAGCTATAATGAACACACCTAGCATCTAGATTTTGATTTCTAGATATCATTCTATAAACATAAAGGAGTCAAACTCATTTTAGACATGAAGGATCAGTAAAATTTGGGATTCTGGAATGGATTCTAAGCAGAAAAAAAATAGCACCTTAGAGAAGTGAAAAATTCTTAGGTTGGGTCAGGAAAAATATAAGATCAGCTTGGAATATCTTGTGATGTCAAGAGTAAGAAGAATGATTTTTTAAAAAGGATGTGGACATGTTAAGATGGTGAAAGAGCTTCCAACGGCCAAAGCTGGAACAATTTGAGCAAAAAGTAATCGATGATAGTGTCAGATTATAACCCACCGAATTTAATAAACATTAGTAAGTCCATACTTACATAAATAAATAATTGAACAAATAAATTACTGAAGAAGAATGGATGGCTCTACCTTATGAAAGAATACCAGTTAATAAACATAGAAGGAATGTAGAAAATGTAATATCACCATTACTACACCATCTTCATAATTATTGTAGTTAAGATGCCAAAATTAGTAGGCAAAATTTTGAGAAAGAAGTTGGATATTTGCACAGCATCTAGGGGTATCCCCCAATATATTTATTAATTACCAAGTAAACAATAGTATTTATAGTTGACCAACACCATAAGCACTCCCTTAACCAAATTATTGTTAACATCACCAGTAAGAAGACATCCATATCATATACCTCTTGATATTCGGCAATGGAAAGGAGGCTTCAGTTCTGTGGTGTTCTCACCAAATCCATGTTCCCAATCCAATCCCAAGAACACATGTGCAAATTCAAACAGAGATATTCCACAAAGTAACTGGCCAGGGCTGTTTCAAAATATCATGCTCATGAGAAAGAGAAAGAACTAAGGATCAGAAACTGATTAGAGGAGACTAAGGATGCTTGAAAACTAAACTCATTATGGATTGAATCTTGGAAAAACAACAAAAGTGAAATAACTGGTGGTATTTGACTGCATTCTACCACTCAGGCATTAGTATTTTAGTTCAGGTAATAATATTTTACAAATGCAAATTTCTTAGTGTAACTGTACTACAGTTACATAATATGTTAACATGAAGGCAAGCTGGGTAAAAATTAGCGTGTTTGTGTTTTTGTGTTTTTTTGGTGAGCGTGGGATGAAAGTTTTATGGAAATTTTTGTACTATTTTGGTAGCACTTCCTTAAGACTAAACGTATTTCAAAGAATTTTTAGCGTATACTCTGTTCCAATGTTAAAACTTCGATCTTTCATGCAGTTTAAAAATCTCTTGCCCATCCCTAGGGCAGGGATAGCAGGAATGGAGAAGCACTGAGTTCTGAAGAGCCCTTACCTGACAGGTGTGGCCACGGCTTGGCCTTCATACCACAGGTGTGTGGTGGATGATATCCACATGTAGTCCCATTAGGAGGGTAGAGGAAGACTCCCTGTAGAAGACAGGCTGAAGAATGTCTGAGAGTTACTTCATCTCACATGAGGTCTACAAGAGCAAAAGGACCTTGGGGGAATTCTGGGAAGTCTGGCAATCCAAGAGTCTGCTTCTGAAGCTGAGCAGCAGCAGTGTGAGTTGCTGTTTCCTCTGCTCCATGTTCACCTCCTGTTGCCAAGAGGGCAGAACAGAGGGTACCCATGGAGCACAAGGACTCTCATCAGCTGATCAAGGATCAAGGTACTAAGGATAAGCAGAAACTTCTTCAGAGCATGCTCAAGACTTGCCAAGTAGAGATAATCTCCTTAAGCGGTCAGCTCCAACCCTTTCCTGGCCTTGCAGATACCATTTGCAAGTTAAACCCAGCATGGTCTGTGAGGTCTTGTAAGAAGATCCTGAACATATCGAGTTGCTCTACCCCATCCCTGCTTCCGCTCTGGCTTCCTCCTGCTGGCATCGTAGGTAAATCATAGACAACTATTCAGGAAAGAATAAGAAAAAGAGAAAGGGAATGTCCACTCATCCAAGAAAACCTCTTGGGTGAAGTCCCCTGTTAAAAGCTTCAGATCCATAAGGGGACAGCAGAACACCTCAAGGTCAGGGCAGGCTCAGGAATACAGGGTTAGAGTTAAAGTGCTACCCCAATCCCCTAAACCAACCACCATTTTTACTGTTGTCTGCTTACTTTCTCTGGAGCTAATTAAATAAAAGTGGAATATAATTGGTTGCTTTATTTCTTCCTCCTCAACAATAACAAAATCCCACTTTGTTAATGCAAGTGCATGTGGACTGCTGTAGAGAAGGGGTGGCCACAGGAAATTTCAGACAGAGCTGGAGAGTAAGCTCCTGTTCTGCAGGGCCTGGAATTTAATGCAAAGACAGAATCATCCCTTTGTTTCCTTCTTGTTTTCCTTTAATCCACGAAGACACTCACAATTCAAGGTGAGAGATGTAAACACAGAGCCAGAGCGGCTCTTAGAGAATTAGTTCTGTTCGTATGGAGAAATCTGAAAAGCGCCATTCATTTCTAGCAGCAGAGCAGCAGAGCTAATGTGCCCAGGAAAAGCTTGGCTCCTTCATTTGGAATGTGTCTCTAAAGCTTGTTTTCCATTCAGTGTCACAATTGCAAGGGCCAAAGTGTTTCAGCAAGGTAAATGCATGTTCTGCACCTTGGAAAAGGCTCCTGAACTCAACCCAGACTAAACCAGAAGCACAGTGAAGGAGGATTTTTTCCTTCTTCTTTGTATTAGAGTAGTTGACAGAAGTTTATTCTTCACCAAACAGGAGACTGGGAAATAAAACTAATCATACTAGTTTTAGTTGAAAGGTGTTAGCATTGCAAAAGTTATTTCATGGACCTGGTGAAGGCCACTAAAAGTTATGTGAGAAGGGATGTTTGTGGCTAATATATTCACCAAATAAAAGAAGTTAATCACTAGCATTCTGTTGACCCTATTAATAATATGACATTAAAGTCCTCAGATATGGTAGTTAGTAGACTATTTATTGAATTTCTGTGGAAAAATGAGGAAATAGTTCATACTTGAGTTTTTTCTGTCCTGTATCAAAATATTATTTCTTTGGATGCTGTTTCCAGAGGGAACTATACTATTATACCACAAGAGGGCAGCAGCATTGCATTTTGAACCAAATGCCTCATTTGAAGCTCAATATTGGGTCTAAAAATCATAATTACTGTGTAACAATTACATGTCTTTCTCCAAATAACTATGAACAATCCTTATGGTGTTCTTATTAGTAACTTTAGTTTTAAAGTAAGTGCCTGGACTATAGTTCCTTATAAATGAGACTACTTGAAAAGAGCAGTGAGATAAATTTAGTGAGTGAATTAAAATGCCTCACAAGGAGGAATTTCTCAAAAATTCTTTAAATTTTATTTTTAAAGCTCGCAATATAAAAATTATATATGCTTGACCTTCTCAACAATATTAAAGGATATTAAAGAAAAGGAGTATACTTGGCAAAGGATAAAATTTGTTATGATTTATGGGTCTGTATATTTTTAAAACTAAGCATAATTAAAATAAGGAAACCAAAAAGCATAAACTTACAATGAATAACATCAATTTAACGTAAAAAATAATTGGATGTTTTTCTGCTGCTGAATCTATATTTTTTCCATTTTTAATAGGCAATAACATTCCAATAACTGCATTCAACCACCAGGTGGTGCTGCCCTTTTAAACAATGAAGCATAAAACAGAAAATTGAAGATACAAGAATTGCATCCAAAATATAGTCATATATTCACCAGATTCTTTTTTTTAAATATAGATTGAACTTACTTTCTGTGAGAGAGGTCTTTGAGAAAATATATTAGAAAAACCCAGGGGAAGGAAAATGCATCATCTGGAGCAACTACTTTACAGAACTGCATGGAGTCATTGACAAAACCACAGCGGACGCTGACCTTTTCACTAGAGAACAAAATAGCATTTTCTAACACAATCCCAGCCCGTGAATCCTACTTATTTTTATCCTTTAAATTGTTCCTTTTGTTTCTCAGGCAATGAAAAACAACAAAAGGTGGAGAAATCAAACACATCACATTTAATCTGTGTTGTCTGTGGGATACTGAAGTAATGATATGGGTAGAGAAGCCAAACTTCATTCCAGTTCACTCATTCACCAAAAATAGTTCCATTTAAATTTGGGGGGATAAACGAAATGACTATATGTAGCCTACTGTATACCATGAATGAGGTATAACTGAATCAAAAATTCAAAGATAAACTGTATTTCATGATGGTTACTTTTACATAGTTGATCAAATCATAATATTATGAAATATGGCAAGCCTGAAAAGTTATAAATTTATCATGCATTGTTATCAAACTACATAGAGGAAAAAAGAACTCACACCTGTTGCATTCCATAGAGATGTGTTATGGTTTGGATATGTGGGGTCCCCAAAAGCTCATGTGTGACAATGAAAGAACATTCAGAAGTACAATGATTAGATTATGAGAGCCGTACCATAATTAGTGGCTTACTACACTGATATGGATCAATTATGTGATAACTGTAGGCAGGTAGGATGTGACTGGAGGCAGTAGGTCATTAGGGTCATGACTTTAGGGTTTATATTTTGTCCCTGGTGCTCAGCTGCTTTCCTCCTCCATACCCTTCTGCTATGGTGTTTTGCCTCACCTGGGACCAGAACAGTGGAGTCAGATATCCATGGACTGAGAACTCTGAAATCATGAACCCCAAATAAACTTTTCCTCCTCTACATTGTTCTTGTCAGGGTTTATAGTCACAGTGAGGAAGAAGTTGACTAAAACAATAAGGTAGGAATTTTCCATTTAATCCTCAAAATAACCATTTGAGGTATTTATTAATTACCTCCATCCTCAGCTTTGAAAAGAGAGCAAGACTTTGAATTCAGTTTTGATCCTGTAAGACAAACTCTCTATGTTAATAAAACCAAGGGAGAGACAGAGAGCCATCAAGGCACCCTGGCTAATTGATCCTGGACTCTGCCTCTGACCCCAGATGGAGCCTTACATATTTTAGCTCTGCATTTCAAGTAGCCACTACCTATTAGTAATAATCACAATGAAACCTATTTGCCAGCCTGGCCTTTTCAGTCAGAAACTATTTTCTCAAAATTTTATAAAGCCCTAGAAGCAATCATCAGCCTTGAAATGCTAAGTGTTAACAGAAGGCTGAGATAATTGATTTTAGTTTATGAAAAAATCGAATAAGTCCTCACTTATTTGTAGGTGCTGTAATGGTAGTAAGCAAACACCCAAACATTTTCTTGCTTCATTAATTCCCTGTATAAGATGAGATAGGCCCTGATATATGTTGTTAATAATTGAATATTTGAGTATTCACCTCAGCAATGTAGTAATAAACAATAGCTTTAGATTTATTGAGTCCCAAACTCTCAACTTATGTCACCTACTATTTGACAGCGGACATTGTTTTAAATGATTTCCATGTTTTCTTATGGCAACCCCATGATGTCCTTATTGTTATCATACCCCTTTTATAGATAAAGAAATCAGGGCAAAAATTTATATACCAGTAACTCCATAGATGTAAGATTTTTGTGATACTTTTGGGTCTTTTGGAGGACCACAGGCTATGAAAACTTTCTCCATTTATCACTGGATCTTTCATCGATTCTGTCTCAATAAAATGGGAAAGCATGCTAATTACTAATTTATTGTCTATCAGTTGCAAAAACCACCTTTTTCTATTTTGCATTGTGATGCTGGACTCCAAAGCAGGGACTCCAAAGATCCCTTCTCTGTTGTGCCAGTTGCTCCTTGCTAGGCTCTGCCAACAGGGGGCGCTAGAGGCTAAAAGAGAAAGGAGAACTCCTTCTGCTAGCAGGCAGCTCTTAGGAGCAGTGCCCTGTGAGACTTCTTCACTCTAGCAGGACCAGTTCTTTCTTTCTTTTAGTAGCAGCTGAATACAGTTCTCAGTTTTCTCAATGTTCACAATGCTACCAAGGTTTCCAGAAGCAGCCTCATCATCCCCTAGTTGCCCAGAGATATTAGCATATGTGACCCTCAGGTGCCTGAGTTTGGGCTCTCTTTGGCCCCTTTTCCAAGGTTCTGACTTCTGGTGTGGTCAACCCCTTCCCTTTGCTCTTCCAGCCCTAGAGGTGGTAGTTCTTCTGCAGTTGCTACCTCTGAAATTTTTTTGCTTATTAGGTTACCAAGCATTATAGGTTGAATTGTGTCCCCCTATAATGTTGAAGCCTTAATCCTCAGAATCTGTGAATGTAATCTTATTTCAGGATCTTTGCAGATAACCTAGTTGAGATGAGGTCATTATAGTTGGTCCTAATCCAATATAATTGTATCCTTATAAAAAGGAGAAACGTGGACACAGAGACAGGTATGCAGAGAGGCCAGGTGAAGATGAAATCAGAGTTCAGGGTGATACATCTACATGCCAAGGAGCCCTGCAGATTGCAGCAAATCGCAGCAATCCTCTGGGAGCTGGGAGAGGGGCATGAAAATGATCTCACTCTCAGAACTCAGCAGGAAGAAACACTGTTGACATCTTGATCTGGGACTTTTATCTTCTAGAACTATGACTCATTCATTGTGAGACAGTGGATTTCTATTGTTTAAGCCACCTAATTTATGGTACTGCGTTATGGCAACTCCAGTAACATTCACCTAGCTCAGAATTTATTTTTTCTTTTTGTTTTAGTTTCTGTGGTACTGGGGATTGACCCCAGGGGCATTCTACCACTGTGCCACATCTTCAGCCATTTTATTTATTTTTTAAATTTTGAGACAGGTCTTGCTAAACTGCCAAGATTGGCCTCCATCCTCCTGCCTCAGCCTCTTGATCTTCTAGAACCACAGTGTGCACTATTATGCCCAGCTCCTCTCTAAGTTTTAGAGACAGGGTCTTGCTAGATTGCCCAGGTTGGACTCCAACTGGTGACCCTCTTGCCTCAGCCTCCTAAGTAGCTGGGGTTACAGGTGTGCACCATGCCTGGCCAGAACTTCATTCCTAATTGACACTTTTTTATGTTAAAATAAGTGGTGGTGTGACTTAATCCTCCTGACTGGATCCTGAATGTTATAAAAACAAAGCATTAGGGGGACTGCTTTTATTGTGGTAAACTTAATGACCATCCTTTTCCATGGTGCCATGTGATTTTTTAGCTTAGAAGGAGTGTATTAAATCATGGAAAAGTTAATGCCTCCTAGGTTAGCACCTTCTACTTAGGGTGGCTGTTAGGAATGCTATTTAGAAGCCTTTCAAATATGCCTCTTATAGAAGCTCACAAATCATTCCTATAATAATTTAGTCCAGGATGGTCAAGCTTGAGCTCATTAGTCTATGGAATCTGCTCCAACCTTGAAAAATCAAAACTCCCTATTCCAAACTTTGAGTGTTCCTCCTGGTCTCTAGCATTGCTCAGAGTTCACAAAGAAGGGACTAGGAAGCTGATGTTAAGTTTTCAGGGAACTTTGGGATGCTGTCCTTCCAAAACAAAACTTTGACTCATTTAAAAGTGCAAGATACTCTCTAGAAATGCTTCATTCTCCGGGACAGTTGAGTTTGTTCCATGTGGTTTTTGTCATTTCTTACCAAAACATATTTCTGTCATGCTATTTGAATCACTGTGTTTCCAGTGTAATTTAAAAATCCTTTTTATTGGCTTTACTATTTTAAACATCTTCACCTTTCACTGAATGCCAGGATTACTAGCAAAATTCCTTCAAATCTGGCCCACTTTCTTTAATATGTTGTTGGTTATCTATTTATTCCCTCCATTAAAAAATGATCTGAGGAAACCTGAGGTTGGAAGAATGCACTCTGTATAAGGTGTTGCTTGTGACACCACCCACTCCCCTCTCATTTTCTTCTTCTAACCGATTGTTACTAATCAAGATCTGGTTTTAAGATTACATATATCTTTCCAATAATTTTGTGCAGTGTGGGGTGTCACTTCAACCATTTCTAACCTTTGCTTGCAGCTCTATTATAGAATCCCAAGATAATAATTCTGACACTGCAGGACCCCTTGGACAACAGAATTACTAGGCATAATTCATGCAAACCCTCATAATTAGCCAATTCGAATGAATCTAAAAATAGCATGGGGTGATTGGGAACCCTGGAAAGGATGATTGCAGGGAAGTAACACTCATCTCATTAGGAAGGAATTTTAAACATTTTCCAGGTGGCACGAGTTGTCACCATTCTCCACTAATTACAACTTCACATTTTCAAGGCCAGCAAGGTTATTTCTCCTGCCAGAATGCTTTCCATATTGGCAAGCCATAGAAAATGATAATAATTCACAGAGGAGGAAAATCTTCAAGAAGAACCTTGCTTAGAAAACCTGTAGAATAGCCATAATGCACCACTATGGGGACCACTGTTTTTAATTCCAAAAATATACTCTCTGATGGAAAATAACATGATGTATGTTTCCCTTATTAAACATGATAACTTCAGATACTTTTGAGCCTTCACTCTGAAGAGTGTGTGCCCTTGCAGAAAGATAAGGCTTAATTTTAAGAAAGTCACAAATTAAAGCCAAAATAAACCAAAATTGCAGCAAGGGATTTTGGTATATCTATTGTGATAATCACCTCAAGCAATGAAATGACCCACATGTCCTGTTTTCTGTATTCTCTGTCCTACTATGTTTCTCTTTGCAGTACCATCAATAGATCCCACAGACAAACAAGTTTAAAATTGTAAGCTCATCTTAATCATGGTGCATCAGCATCCAAATATTAGACTGGACTGTGGATAATTCCAACAGCAAACTAGACAATTCCTAAAATTCAGTTCTTACATCCAGGCAGTGAAGATCCAAACCACTATACAGACAGATTGTCTCAAAGAACCAAAACTGTCAGTTGACACAGATGAACAACATAGAAATATATAAGCCTCAGGCTTTGAAAATGGTTCTTTATATCTGTTGACTAACTTGTCTGCTGGGAATCTAGGTGCATGACTACTGGCCCGTCCTCATTAGATGCCTGCATAGCTAATCAACCATCTGCTAATTTAGGGGGGAAATGCCAATTTTTTTTCTAGAATTCCTCCAGGCCAATTTTTCTTTCATTATTATTTTTCTATCCCATGTATTTTCATTCTCTTTTATTTTTGCCTTTTGGTTTTAAACATAACAATCAATGGATAAAAATTCTCACTCCTTTATACTAGGTAGATCCTTGCTGAGTAAGGGTAGCAGACTATTTTAACTGAAAATAAAAACAGAAAAAAGAGAATGTCACAAATACAGATAGAGGAAGGAGAGCAGGAAGAGTGGGGAGGAATGGACGAGGTGAGCTTTTGGTGAATAACATTGACCAAATTGTTATACACGTGCATAAATATGCTACAGAGAAGCCCTCTATTCTGTATAATTAATAAGTCCCAATAAAAAATTTTAAGAATAGCCAGGCACTGTGGCACATGCTTATAATCCCATTGGCTTGGGAGGCAGAGGCAAGAGGATGGCAAGTTCAAAGCCAGCCTCAGTTACTTAGCAAGGTGCTATCTCTAAAAATAAATAAATAAATAAATAAAAGGGCTGGGGATGTGTCTTAGTGATTAAGCACCTCTGGGTTTAATCCCTGTACCCCCCCCCATATGGAAAGATAAGTGAGAGGTTTAGAGGTTAGTATGTAAACAAAACAGGTTTTTAATAACTACAATTCTTGTTCTCGTATCTACTATCATACAGATTTAGATTTTATAAGGATACAAGAGAAAATTGAACACTTTCAGAAAAATTGACCATTCTTCAAAAATATGTAAGAAAAATGTATAGGAATTTGTAAAAGAGAAACTGTAAATAATCAAAATTATAAAGATCTGCGTCTTTATAATCAGAATCATCTTGTGGGATTTTGAAGATGGACCAGGATTTCCACACTGCTGCTTTCCATTAGGTGGAGTGCTCTCTCAGCACTCTGGTCCCTCTCTGTCCTTTTTTTACTTTTCCCCTGAGGAGGCAAATTGACTTACTTGCGCAGTAAATTTGGGAAGGGTCACTTCTTTTGCTTAGCTGGGCTGCAGCCTTCCTCTCTAGCTTTGCTGACTACAGAAATCACCCTTGGCCTCTTCTCTCTGCTCTGCCCTAGGGAGGGAGGTGAAGGCTGGTGAGAAGGCCAGGGCTGCTGTGACTGGTGAGGAAATTTTCCTGTTCTGGGTTTGCTTCAAGAGTGCATTCAGAACACACTTTAGCCCACCACCCTCTACACAGACCTCTACCATATTACTGATGCTAGCTGGATTCATCTTTACTCTGTTTTATTTCTCTCTATTTTTTTTTTAGTGGACAATATGGGTGCTACTTATTGGATCATAACACATGCTCCATTAGTAATAAATCCACACTTTGTTACATATAATTATTGCTAAGAGCTCATATTTACAAAATTGAGCTCACCAAATTAGGACCTTAAAAACAGTTAAATAAAAGTAGCAATATCTTTAAACTGAAATATGGGTTTGGGTCATCCTTTAAGACTCAGAGAGTTTATGTTCACTTAGATCTGTGAGTCCCTAGAAGCTTAAGTCTAGGGCAAACTCTTCTGCCTCAGTTCCTTTGGTACATGTTGTGGCTCTTGGGAAGCATTTGCTATACAGGTGTCTGTATGCGTTGTTACTGGAGACCAAGGTCTGTGGGTTATCATGTATGTCTCCAGCTCCTACAGATGTACCATATATATATATATATATATATATATATATATATATATGGTTGCACCTAACAAACATTTATTGAAATTAATTAAATCATGATTTTCTAACAGCTAACAAAGAACAAATTGCTTTTTAAAAATAATTTACAACTAAAGAATTAGATAATAAAGTCACATATTTCCACTTTACAAAAGAGCTATAGTTAGATGACTCTCCATTGTTTCTTATTCTTTTTTTACTCTATGATAACCTATATTGCTACTAAATTTTGTAGAAATTTAATTTCAATAAATTAGATTAAAGTAATTTAATGAGTATTATTTAAGGGATCCTACAGCAAATCTTTCTTTTTAGGAAGAAATATTTGTTAATAAAATAATCCCTCCTATGTAAGTATTTCTGATATTTCTTTTGACTTACATTTGAAATAATCTATATTTATCTTATTCTTTTAAGGACTTAATGGCAATTTATAGGGTATTTTAGAGTGGCAAAGAATTGACAAACTGTGACTATCTCAATTTGATTATATTATCTTCTGAAAATCCTGTCACAATATGTAGGAATCTCTAGTCAAGCATTTTACAAAGAACAAGAGATTTTAGAGAATTTCTGGTACCAATGGGAGGAACAAAAGGTCAACCCCCCCCAAAAATTCCTTGGTCAGCCATTTATTAGTTAGCAATTTGGGTAAATAACTTATTATGTATAGTTTTCACACATAAAAAATGGGATGATAGCTTTTCACCAAATAATTAAGATCAAGTAAGATTAAGTATATAAATATTCGTTGTAACAAGGAAAACATTTGAAGCCATCTCCCTCTGCTCTCACTATTACTAGAAAGTTTTCAATAAATTACCTTCTTCAATTTCCTATCAATCAATATTAACTCTGGTGCCTCAATGCATAGATGACATGCCACCCAACAATAACTGTAAGACTTAGGGGAGTAGGGATTACAGGCTTTCTTGAGATTAAAACTCAAAGTTACAACCTATAGGCTTCAGAAGCAGCCCACAGCTAGCAATTAAATCAGTATGAATAGCAATAGTCTTTATTCATCAATATGATACATTTATATGACAAAAGATTTAGGTAGTTGTATGTTTTACCCATGTGTTCCAGACTTCTAAGGATATACAAATATTGCCTTTGCAGGAATATTGTCATAATGCTCCAAACTAAACTGAATACAATGTTAGAGATGACACATAAAACATCGTATTTAGATGAATTAAGAAGTTCAGCTATTTCTCAAGATACCCCACAGCAGGTATCCTAGTGTCGTGATGGTAGTGGGGCACTGCTAACACTGATGAATAATCACATAGTTCATAAGGGAGTAGCCCTCATGTGGACAAGACTATGAATCTAATCCCTTGGTGTCACAGGGCACAACTGGCATGGCCACATGTGAAGGCCCTGGTAGTGGAGATAGATGTCACTATGAAATAAAGGGAGCTGTCTACAATCCCATCTTCTGCCATGTCCTTTTACTTCATTCATCTCTGAGGCTTTGTTGTCCACAGTGTATGAAAACCAAGAAACCATGCAGGACATCTTTTTAGTGTTCCTAAAAATTATGACAATTGTGTTACCCCCATAGAAACAATTTAAAAAGGTGATGATATATTCTGAAAACAGAGTGAATTTCCAAGATTCCACCCCAAATTCCACTATTTTTCATCACATGATCAATATAATATTATCTATACTTAGAGACTTTCAATCACAAAATTACCAGTTATTTCTAAATAAGGTAAAGGGACTTCTCTTCTCTTTCCTACCTACTCATCAAAACCACTGCAAACAATAAGAATAAAAAGTATTTACAGAGGCAAGAAAGTTGCTGTTACTCCGAAATGCAAAGTGTAAAGACCACCTGTTACAGGTGGTACATTTGGACAATACAGAGTTGGGCACTGACAGTGAACCCTGACCTCCTCGGTGCTTGGTGAAGAAAGAATATGTGTCATGATTCTGAAAAAAAAAATTATCCATCAGGTTTGGAAATGTTATAGAAAAAAAACAAAGGAGTCTCCTCCCACCTGAAGTCCACATATCACACCGATGGGGAAATTTGAATTGAAGGGAAAGAATGTCATGGAGATGTCTTTATTACTTCTGATGGCCTAGATGTCTTCCCTGGGAAGATGGCCCAAAGTGAAATGGAGTTAAGGAAGGGGAAGGGAAAGCAAGAACTATTCTATTTCCATAGAGAAAGACAAAGGAATTTAATCCTGGCCTTTATTGTGAAGACCAATAGTTTCCATGACAACAAAATTGAGACATTAAAGTAGAAAACAACAACATAAGATTTTATCTTTAAAAAAATCTCATCTTTGCTCCAAATTTAGCAGCTAATTCGCTCCTATTTCTTCCCACAGACACTTCACCAGCAATTAGACTAGATGCTCCCAACAAAGATTAGGGAAATCTAGTTAGAAACTAGCATAGAAACCACATATAACTATGAAAAAAGGCTCTTGTCAAAAAAATCAAAGGGGAAGAATTATCAGTAAAAAGCAGATTAATAATGTACCATAGAATTGGATTTTCATTAGGAAATAGAGTAACAAAATTATTAGGGAGTATTTTTCAATAACAATAAGAGCTAAGTGATTCTATGACTCTTCTACAAAGACAAGTTAAAGGAGAGAGATAGGACAAGCTAGTGGAAGGAAGTTAAAATAAAATATCAGGAAAAATATCAACAGTTTGTATGTCTAATATAACTGTATCTCCTACAGTTCAGTAATAAAGACAACCCAGTTTTTGAAAAGGATCAAAACACTTGAATGGGTACCTCACAAAGACATACAATTATAAATAAGCACATAAGACGTTGCCCAACATCATCAGTCATCTGTGACATGCAAATTAAAATCAATGTTTTAATATTTCATACCACTGGAATGCCTAAATTAAAATAAAGATTGGCATCAAATGTTGGTGAGAAAGTGGAAGAGTCCTTTTTCATTGCTGGTGGTAGCATAAGACGGTATAATCACTTTGGAGTACAGTTTGGCAATTGCCTTAATTATAAAAATAACATCTATTCTGTGATCTGTGTGTCAATGCTCTTCCTAGCAGCACCAGTGACACCCAGGCAACCTTCCACAGCAACCATGGGACCGATAAGTAAATATCTCTCCAGATGATTCCAGGACTCAGTTATTAAGAACTCCGAAGTTTTTGGTCTTCCCAGCTGAAGCCTTAGACATTATGGAACAAAGAAAGTCATTCTTTTGTCCTCTTTGTTCTTTGTCTGAATCCCTGTCCCAGTTTTAAGTAAATAAAACAACTCCAACAGAAAGCCTCGGGGTGGTTATGGAGTGGTAAATATAGACAAACTGGGAACTGAAAATAGGGAGCTACCAAGATAAAACCATGGCATTGACTTTGAAACTGGGTAAGACGGGGGCTAGAAGGGCCTTGAGGACACTATCAGAGAAAACTGAAGACACCTGGAGAAAGAGCTAATGAGCTAATGATGCCTGGATGGACAGGAGAAGTGTTATTGGAAGTAGGAGGGAAGAAGGTCTTTGTTGTAAACTGTTAGAAAAGTTAGCAAGATTGCTGCTTGAGGTAACACAGAAATAGGTGCCCAAAACAATGAAATGGGGGAGACTTTTCAAGCAAGATTTGGAAGAAATGTCAGGTGTTCAGAAGAGTTGGGGAGTTTTGTCTGCTTGTTTCTAACAACAAAAAGTTCTCAAAGTAAGAAAAGGCCAAAAACAAACAGCAGAAGTGAGGATGACCAACTTTGAGCCTGGACCAGAATAAGCACCACAGCTTCTGCTTCAGCGCAGGACACTGACTTTAGCAGGCCTGAGCGTCCATGTACGAAACCCTGAGGCTCCTAAGCTGCTGTTCTCTGAGGAAGCACAGACCACGTGGAGGAGGCGCCCACATAGGTGCTCAGCTAACTTGAGGGCTAATCAGAGACCCCGACCTGTCAGGTACTTGCAGATAATTCTAGGCTCCAGGGAGTTGCCCCCAGTTTTTCAGTCCACCCTGCTGAGGCTCCAGACATCACGAAACAGAGAAAAACCATCCCTGTTGTGCTCTGTCTAAAGCCCTGACTTGGAACAATTTACAAAGAAGATGAAACAATTGTTTTATGCCCCTGAGCTTTGGGGGTGGTTTTTTTGGCACAACAATAATAGCAAAATCAATGTCGAAGACAGAATTTTCCATTTCATCTAAGTCGTCAAGTTTGCTGGCCTAAAATGGCTCATATTCTTCTTTTAATATTGAAGAATCTTAGGTGATAAGTCTTTTTTCTTTTCTAAATTGATTAGCATTCCTTCTTTTTAGCTCAAGTACAGCTAGGGTTTTGTGAATCTTGTTCATCTTTTCAAGAAACCAGACCTTGTCTTTTTAAATTTTCTTTATTGTCTGTATTTTATTTTTAGTGTTTTAATTTCTTCCCTTATCTTTATTACTTCCTCCTATTTATTTTGAATTTATTTTGCTCTCTTCTTACTAGCTTTGTGAAGTGGAGCCTTACATCATTGAATCTATGTCTTTCTTCTCTTCCAATATAAGCATGTATATTTCTAAATTTCTCATTAAACACTGTTTTACACAAATCCCCCCAAATTTTGACACAATGTAGTCATTTCTTTGTGGTCAATTCCTTTTTCAGTTCCAGTGCAATAAATTTTTATTTTGGTTATTTTTGTTATAGCAAACATTATATTTCAGAGAAGAAAAATGATGATCATGTTAACACAAACATGGGACTTGGAATAAGGATGCCTTACAAGTCTGGCTTTCTAGTTTTCTTTAAAGTAGTGGTAATTTTACTTCCATGTGGAAATCTAGTGGGGAAATTTTAAAAATAGCAAATTTTAGGATTAAGTTGAAAATAATACTGAGAGCAGTAGGAAGTTTTATCTCATCACATCATCAAGTTTATATTTAACAAGGGATAGAAAAAGCAGACACATCCGTGTTAGTGAAAATAAAAGATAGGAGGAAACAGCTGGTCCTACAGTGTATTTGCAACATATGGCACTTAATTTTCCCATTTTCCAGTGGGTCCTACATGCTTCAGCACCCCTTCAAGGCACAAGAGCACCTGCGATTAGCTCTTCTACTAGGAAAAATAAAGCAGTAGACTCCTCAGATAATCAAAACCTAAATATGCAATTTAATAGTGGAATTTCTCTTTGGGCAGTCATTATTAATATGATTCCAAAGTCAATGATATTTTCTTATTACAAGTAAAAAGTCTTTAATGTATATTAGTGTCCTTTTTTATAAAAAAGCAATTAATATGCAAAACCCAAGATTTTGTTATTTATGCAAGATGCATGGATGGATGTAGGAGGTTCTGCATTTGTTTAGTATTTGCTAATTATTATTTGTTCTATTATAATACTTTATTTATTTCCTTCCTAAAGGGAAGCACTTTCCCCCTGAATGGGTAGAGTGGACAAAAAAGTAGCCAAACATGGACCAATTGTAGTGGTTCAGATGAGTAATAATGGTGGTTTGTACGTTGGTGATGGAAACCAATCTGTATCAAAGTAGATGAAATAATTTATGGAATCAGTAACACTTGGTGATGGGTATTGAGTGGAGGGTATAGACAAGGAGATGTCAGAATGACTTCAAGATTTTGAACCTATGCAACTGGGTAAGAGGTGGCATCATTTACTGAAATAGATTATATAAGAAGAGCAGGTTGGAATGCTAGATCTCATGAGCTCTGTTTTAGTGAAATGGAGCATAAAATGCCTAAAGGCATTCACATGCAGGGATTTAATGGAAAAGACTAGTACAACTCGAACTATCTTCTTCCACTCCCTGCTGACATTTTATCTTCTACACTTCTACACATTGCACTAGTTCACACCCTACATTGGTCCTTGCTGTGTTGTTCTTTGTTTTAACAGGTACGATTGTCAGCTTTGTGTCACTGTGACCAAAATACTTGACAAGAACAACTTAGGAGTGAAAGTTTATTTTGGCTTATGGTGTCAGAGGTTTAGTCCATGGTGGGCTGACTCCATTGTTCCAGACCCAAGATGAGGCAGAACATCATGGCAGAAGGGCATGGCAAAGGCATGCTCCCACTTCATAGATGCCAGGGAGCAGACAGAGAAAAGGGAAGGGACAGCAGAGACCAATCTTTCCAGGACATGCCCCCAGTGACCCATATCCTCCAGTCATGTCCCCTCCTGCCATTCAAACTAGGGTGAACTCATTAAGTTATAGCTCTATGTCTAATTATGTAACCTCTGAACATTCTTGCATTAACACAGGAGCTTTTGGGGAACATCTCATACCAACCCATAACAACAGATGGGAAGCATGAACATATTCAGTGTATGTTCCTATGAAAAGCAGATACTCAGACTGAGAATAGTGAGATAGTAATGTATGGTAGAATTCAGAGTCAAGGATTAAACTAAGCTAATTTTATTAAAATCTATAGATGAATCATAACACATCAGTTGAAAATTATGCCCATTATTCTTTCAACCAAGTTTGACGATGGGGAGAACATTTGGGATGAATGGTCCAATGCGATGCCAGCTTTAGGACCACAACAGCTGGAAAGATGGAAGTGTGAGACATTCTTCCATCACCAGCAACGTGACTGAATATACCCCCACAGCAAACAACTGCTCTTCTGTGTGGCTAACAGCCTCCCTTCTCATTACACTCCTTCCTCCTCTCAAAGTTTCTGATGGATTCCTTTCTCTTCCAGAGGAAAGACCCATTTCTTACCCCCAATTGAAAACCCCATGGAGTCTGCCCTTTCTGTTGGTCCTCTCCTATTCCCTGACATTCCTTCTTTCATTCAGTTCACTACATGAGCTTCTTGATGTTCTTGCTTATTTCCTCTACTTAGAACACTCACCCCTGCTGCTTGACTCACCCTTACCCATCTACTTCACATCTCTGCACAAAGGACCCTCATTAGAGAGTGATTTCCTACTTATCTATGCAAATCAATACTCCTCCCAATTACTCTATCTCCTTGTCTTTGTTCATCTTCCTGTCACTTATCACCACTGATCTGCATTTACTTTCCTTTTCTGTATACCTTTCCTTTTCTTTCCCCTGCCACACCCATCTCTATCCAGCAGATAAGATCCTTCGGGGCAAAGACTTGTTTCTTTCACTATAGAATTTCTGGTGCATGGAACAAATCCTTGCACATAAAGGATGCTCAATGTATATTTGCTGAATGAGTGAGTGGATTCTGGGAAGCTTTAGGGTAAAGGTGGCAGGTAACTTGAGAACCACTGCATGATTATTCTGACAATTAGAAAGTTCTGTGTATATCCCATTAATTATTTTCAGAAAAAAATTTCAATTTTTACATAGTCATTCATTTTTTATTTCTCTGTTGATCTTTGATCCTAAGCTTTATTGCTTTACCTTTTGTAAATTTTGTTCTGAACCAATAGTCACTGCTTTTATTTTTTCAGTATCCTACTGATTCTTCCAATGTATACTCTTCAGATCTCCAATCTTGGGACATTTTCTTTAACCTACATAGCATATTGACAAAATCCACCAATTCATTTAAAGAAAATAGTTCCTTGAAAAAAAAAAAAAATCTGTAAATGAGTTTGTGTAATTCTACTGAAACACCAGCAGATGTTGCTATTGCAATAACTCCTGCTGTTCAATCCCCACCTGCCCTGAGAGACACAATGCATTGTCAGAGAAATGCCAGACTCTTTTATGAAGTGATGTTGGCACTTTCTGAGTTGTAGTCACTTCAGGCTAAGGAAAGGGACATCCTCAGTTCTGTTTCTTGTTCACTTTGACAATTGCTTAGGATGTGGATCTCACAGAAAGCACAGGCCCAGAGCCAGTGTCTCATTTTTTTCTCAAATGTTATGGAATTGACTATTTAAGCTCCATGGTTCTTCAGCTTAAGGAAATGTCAGTTCAGTTTAGGCCTCACTCACTACTTAGGTTGTCACCCTTAAACGAGATCTGCTTAGATGTCACCTGGGCTGCTCATATTTTAAAACTTTTAATTTATGCCCATCCATTGAGATACTTTTAGTATTAAAACAATACACTAATAATAACTAAAAGTACTACTCGGCTTTATAGTCTACACAATTCCTTCAAGAACATTTTTTACTCAAACGAATCTTTATAACAACCCTGAGGGGGATGTACTATAAATGATTTTTTTAAATAGAAAATATGTGACTCAGTCATATATTGAGGCAACAATACTGCTAGGGTCTGAATGTGTCCCCTGAAGTTCATGCACTGGAAACCCCAGGACAGCAGTGTTGGGAGGAGGAGTTTGGTGGAAGGTGATTTAGGCCCTCACAAATATATATATTTTTTCCTCGCAAATATATTAATGTCATTATTGCAGGAGTAGATTAGTTGTAAAAGTTTGGTCCTCTCTTGCTTTATTCTGCCCTCTCTTGAATTTTCACCATCTACCTTGGGATGGCACAGCACAGAACCCTCACCAGGTGGCAGTGCTGTTTTCTTGGACTTCCCACCCTCCAGAACCATGAGCCTAAGAAATCTTTGCTCTTTATAAATTACCCAGTTTCAGGCATTCTGTTATAGTCACAGAAAATGGACTAAGAAAAACACATGCAATTACATGTGAATGTACTTGTAAATTTCATATTCAAATACAGAGACCATGCGGAACATGGGGAAAATGTACAGTCTCTGAGAACAGACAAACTGAAAAGTTCATCCTGATTTCATTGCTTTCTGACTATTTGACATTGGGCAAAATACTTTAGTTTCTCTGACACTCAATGTCCTAATTTATAAAATAACAATGAGGAAACCCATTCTTCCAAGTGGTTTACCAAGTGCTAAATAACTCCTAGAGCCAATACTACATTGGTTTGTGTCTTTTTTCACAAATGTGTATCTTGGAAAGAACTGTGTATTAACTCAAAAAACTCAAACTCACTTTTAAATAACATGTTTGAGAAGTTGGTGGGTTGGGAACTTTTTGTGAGGGGTCAGATAGACCTAATTTGGATAAGTTTAGAAGAGAGGAATTTTTAGAAATGTTATTTGTTTAAAGATGGATCTGGCTGGGGGTGGGGGAATATCAATGATATCAGTTTGCTTGCTTGTTATCAGCAGCCACGTGATAAGACTATAGCAATAACTAAATTATCCTTGCAGGCCTGGCAAACTCAAGAATCCAGAGCAATAGATACAAGGCCAGCTGCTCAAAATAATGAGCAAAGGCTTTGGGCATCACCAAAAGACATCGTAGAGTTCATGCACTTCATTCATGGGAATGCCCATGGCATTTTACAAGGTAATCTAAAGTAGTAAAAGATCTGGTCATGAACTGAAAAACACAAAAGGAAAGGAGAGGAAAACTTGTAGAGGTTGATATCTTGATAAAACAGAGAGGAAGTTCTTCCAGCCTGAAAGTGAAGGAGAAAACAAAAATGAAACTTAAAACCAAGTTGCAAGGCACCTCACACCTGATCAAGTCCTGCCTGCTTGATTAGACCTGGGTGCCTTGTTGCACAACAGCACAATACAATCACTGATGTTGAGAATAGTGTCCCCAGTTTGAGCAGTACGTAACGTATTTTGAAAATAGTCACATTTTTAAAATTGTTTATAGCTACAAGTGCTAAGCCTCATTTTAATGAAATACTTCTTTTTCTGACAGTACTAAATTTTTAATGGTTTCTGATTGATATAATACTTTTAAGTAGATTCTTAAATTACATATTTAAACCTTCTGACTTATCCATTCTTCCATTCATTCATTTTTATATTTGTCTAATATTTTCTGAATTTATTCCATGTGTGAGACAATGGTCAGAGGACCTTGTGGAAAAGAAGGATATCAATGCAGCTACAATTTATGCAGGGCTCTGCAATATATTTATGTGCTTTGGGACAACAGCTCAGAGCAAGCTGGAAGAGCACAAATTAGCTAACAAATCCCATTATCCCTTACCTTTCTTTCATAATTGATGCAACAAATGAAAAAATGTAAATGTAGCATATTGCAAATCTATGGCAATACACAAAGAGATGGGAAAATAAATATTTACCCAATGAAGAATTATGCAAATTTGCATTTTTCTAAGATTCTATTATCAAAGGTAGATGATAGTTAACTTTTTAATAAAAGTATATGTGAATGCTAATCCTTTTTACTGGATCCAAATGTTCTGGTTCAAACATTTATAATGCTTACTGAAAATGCATTAATTACAATATCCAAGGCTAAATTTATTATGAGTTCTATCTAGATGGCATAAATTCCAAATTCAGATGAAATTTTTTTCTCATTCTATTCTTATATTTAATGGTGTCCCCTACTTTTGTGAATGGTTCCAGAACAGACCAAACACACTTGCTTATCAGTGCTTAGAAATACATTTGTCAGCACTGGTTCTTTCCCTCTTGTTGATTTCCACTTCATTCAAAATGCTTTTGTGGTCTCTGCAAAACTATTTCTGGAAATGATCAAAAGCTGAGGGGTAATTGTGTCACTGAGTCAGGGAGCATTCTATGAACATAGAGTTCATATCAGCAGAAGAGAGTCAGGTGTGGGGAGAAACTGGGAAAATGTTGAGCGGTTCCATCACCTTCACCAGAGAGAATTCAAATCCCAAAACTGAACCCACTCAATGTGTGCTTGAAATGGTCTCATCTGGAGATGTGTGCGAGAAGCTTACATCTACCACATTCAGGCTCCAATTCTGTATTAGCTGGTCATTCATGAGTCCATGCTGCGTTTGGCTCTTTAGCATATACATTCCAGCAGTGACCTCAACCATCTTGAGTGTCATTCAAACAATGTAAGTATCTTTCCCGAAGTCACCCAGTGACAAAGGTAGGGCTTCAACTTGTATGATGTGAGGCCTGCGCCCTTTTGACAGTACTATTTAACTCCTTATCGTATCATCCTGCTTCCAAACTGAATTTCCTTTCTTGACTTCTCAAATATATCAAAAATTAATTTATTAAATTTTCCCCAATACTGACACTGTTACTTGACCTCAGCACCAAATGCCAAAATATATAATCAAGAAAATAATTTATTTTACCCTTCCTCTTTTAACCTTTATGCCTGCAAAATTTTAGAAAATAAGAGAAATTAAAAGAACTGAGATCTGTATAACCTTAAAAAAAAAAATCCCTATTCTTGGATATGTCAAAATTTCCCATTTTTATCCATCACTAATGATGGATAACTAATAAATGACTTTATTAGTCAGCTGGCTGACTGTCTCATACAACACCCCAAATGCTAGCTTTCTCTTTGAGATCTATGAAGATCCCCAAATAATTACAGTTAATTTAAGCAATTTTCCCTTTAATATGAAAAAGTGTTTACACTTCTTTAGCACCCAGATTCAGAGAGAGAATTAGGTTATGAATTTTTTTTTTTACAAATTTTACATTTTAAACAAATCTGCTTATTTCCGGTCTCAAAAAAAAAAATTTTTTTTGCATACTTAAAAATTATCCTGTAATTATTCCACCAGAGGGCAGCATGATTGTGTCCCTGGATTCCCACAGAAGTAGACTTTGCAGAAAACAGGACATATGGAATCAAAGGCTATTAAATTGCAAGAGTAATGCCTCATCTCTTTCTAATTTTCTTTCTTTCCCTGTCATTTTAAAGAAAAAGAAGATCTCACATGGAAGATATCAAACAGGGTGCCTACAGAAGTGAAAAGAGGATAGTAGCAAAGCGAGGCTAAAAAATGTGTGGAAAAGCTTTAAAGGACATGCACTGTTCCAAATGATATTAGCTGTCCCTTTCTCTGAGAAACCTTAGTCAGCTAACTCTCAAGCTCTCAATGCCCTCCTTAGGCATTCCTGGCATGATAGGGTTGTTGGGGGCGCAACTTAGGAACAGTTCAAAAACCACTGAGAAGTCCAAATTTGAGAGTCTTTATTAGTCAGCCGGCTGACTGTCTCATACAACACCCCAAAAATGGCTATTGGGAGAACAGCCCTGACCATGGGGTTGCAGGGATTTTTATACCATAAATCAGTACATCAGTCATAAGTGTCTGTTGCTATGATTTAAAACTACAAACTAACATCATGAGGTCTAAAATCATAAGCAGAAGGGGAAGTGGGTCAAAATGACCTTAGTTGGGTACAAGTTAAAGAATGGTTGCTAACATCTAGACAATCGCTGTTGATGTGGTACATTGTCTAAGAAAAATAGGGAGCAAAAAGAGAACAATTTTACATTATATAAGAATTGCCATTTTGTGTTGCCAAACATGCTATGCTAAGCCACTGTTGATGGGTACAGAGGTGGGGTATTCCCACAGGAGAAGCATTTTCTATATAACATGGAGTTTCAGGGTAAAATGGCATTGTTTAGTCATTGCCCATATAGCCTGACCCATCCCAGTGTCCCTTAGGAATTAAAAACCCCAAATTGTTTTATTGTGGTTTGTTTGTTTGGTTGGTTTTATTTTGCTTTTTTGTTTTTGTTTGTTTAAATTTCATTTCTGCTAACTGTATTTCTCAAACCTGGCTTCCGCACACTGAGAATGGAAACAGAGACTGTCCCTAAACCCTGGGCAGGTGCCAGCAAAGGCTAAAAGACTGAAATTGAAGCTTATCTTTGGCTGGCACAGTCTGGCTAAATCTACATAAGCATATTTTCTGGCTTTTGTTTCTATAAATAGTAATAGTCCTGAATGATGGTAAAGGCAACTAGCTATCTTCCCAATTTTGGTCTAACTGATTAAATTCATTTTTCCTGTTTATGTTTTTTTCTCTTATTTCTGATATGGGTGGGTGACCAAATCTGGTCTGCCAGAATGCCACTATGACCCAGGCCCAGGAGATTGGTCACACTAGAGCCTCCTTTATTTCTCACACTGAATTGCTATTATTTTCTACTTAGCTCCTCCCACACTACTTAACCTTCCTAAGTCTCCAGTTGCTTTATGTGTCCGTGGCCTATAGCATATTTGGCACATAAAGGCCTCTCAATCAATAATTCATGAAAGAAGGAAAAAGTTAACAAATATATGGGTTTGGTTATTCATGTCCATGTGCTTTAAGCAGTTGTAAGATATCTGGATGGAATTTCTGGTATAAGACACTAAAATTTCTGTATGGAATGTGTCAAAATGTTTTGAAAAGCATCACAGAGTTGGCAGAAGAGTAAGAGTGATTCCAGAAGTTCGATCCACACGAAAATGGTGACTGATGCACTCGTTCTCGTGGTGGCACATGCTGATTCCCGTTGTCTGAACTTGGACTCAAGTAGCCCTTGCCCCAAAGGGACACAAGACCGAATCTTGCACTTAGAGCTCAGGAGTTGAAAGACCCTTGTCTAAGACCAGAAAGCCTCCAGGGGAAAGCGGGGTAAGATAGCAAAGCTACTCGTCTGTTTTTTATTTTATGTGGAAGAAAAATTAAAAACACATGTTCCTTCTGTGAAAGTACTTTTTTAAGTTGATCCCAGGTGATGTACAAAAGTAAATGCAATTCTTTTCAGGGTGAGGGCATTCTAAACCCAAGTGTGAACACTAAATGAAAATAAAATAACATGAAATAACAGGATCCTGCCGGGCGCACGCCTGTAATCCCAGCACTTGGGAGGCTGAGGAAAGAGGATCGCGAGTTCAAAGCCAGCCTCAGCAACTTAACGAGGCCCTAAGCAACTCATTGAGACCCTGTCTCTAAATAAAAATACAAAATAGGGCTGGGGATGTGGCTCAGTGGTGGAGTGCTCCTGGGTTCAATCCCCAGTACCAAAAAAAAAAAACAAAACAGTATCCCAAACAGTAAAATTGTATCCACCTCATGATTTTAAAATACAATATATGACACTAATACTGTAGATACTTAAACTAAATGAACCATGAGAATAGTAAATTCATCTTTAAATATCAGACATCCAAAGTATGATACATAAATAAGAGACTGCTAAAAATAACCAGTAATTTTTAGTCAAATAATATAAAAAGGAAAACGAAGAGTAATGATTGCTATCAGAGTCATTGGATAAATTACTTCACAGATTAATCCAGATGCAGAAAGAATGACTGAACTTAAAACTCCCCTCAAGAAAAGTAATTAACATGTTGGATGATGAGACACACAGACAGAAAATAAGAAAAGACATAATAAGTTCTAATATATTGGGCTGGAGTTGTGGCTCAATGATAGAGCACTTGCCTGGCATGTGCGAGGCCCTGGGTTTGATACTCAGTGTCACATATAAATAAATAAAATAAAAGATCCATGGACAACTACAATTTTTTTTTTAAAAAAAGATCTAACATAGTTTCAGAAGGCAAGAAAAAGAATTATGTTGCATAAGCAATATTTGAAGAGTGAGTGACTCTGAGCTTTCTAGAATCAGTGAAAAAAACTAAAACAGATAGTTTCAAAATGTATAAGCAAACGTGTCTGAACACTTGAATACACTGACAAATCTTCACAACAGTGAGAAACTTCTCTGACTAACTGATAGATGAAGCAGAAAAAGAAATCAGAAAGGATATTGCATATTTGAAGTGCATAATTAATAAGCTTAATCTAATGAATTTAGAAAAAAATGTATCGTAAAGCTGAATAAATATATGTTGTCTTAAAGTCTATGGACCATTAAAACACTGAAAATATGCTAAGCAATGAAGTAATCAGCAACACATCACAAAGTGTCAGTAACTGACAGACCACACTCTCTTGCAATTAAGTCTGAAATTTACCACAAAAATATAATTGAAAACTCCACATGTCTGTGAGGTTAAAAACATTGCTCTAATTAACTCATTGGTTCAAGAAAGTAATAAAATTAAAAATAAAAAGAACTGAATCAAAATTAAAATAATACATATTAAATCTTGTGTAAAATCATTGTAAGAGAAATGCTTACAACTTAAGATCACAATTTAGAAAGAAGTACTGGACATTTGTTCATTAACCATCAACTTAAAAGGTTAGGAAAGAAACAATAAGATGATGTCTCAAAAGCTTGAGAAAAAAGTGTTATGATTTGAATGTGAAATGTCCCCCAGAAGTTCCTGAGGTAAAATGGTGGAATTATGAGAGCCATAATCTAATCAGTACATCCTAGTTTGAATGGACTGACTGGTGACTGCAGGCTGGTGGGGCATGGCTAGAGGAGGTGGGTCACTGAAGTTGTGCCCTAGAAGTTCACCATACCTGCACCCCTTCCCCTTTCTCCTTCTGTTTTTCAATGGTCATACTAGTCTTTGGCCATAATGTTCTACCTCCTCTGTGATCCAGAGTGATGGAAGTCACTGACCGGGGACTGAACCTCTGAAACTATGAGCCCAAAATAAACTTTTCCTTCTCTAAGTTGTTCTTAGAGAACAACTGAGGTATCTTGGTCACAGCGATTAAAAGGTAATGCAGAAGGAATAATAATTCTAGTCCTAGAATTATTGAAATAGAAGAGAAACAAAGAGAGAAAGAAGAGAAAGAGAGAGGGTAGGGGGAGTAATAAGATGAGTTGGTTCTTTCACAAAAATTTTAAAATTAATTAAATTAATAGAATTTTAAAACTCCTGAAAATATTGCTGAAGGAAAAGGAGAGGAAATGAATACATAATGTTAGAGCTGATATGAAAAAGATAATAGAACTATTTAAAAAGAACAAGTTAATTTTACTAAATTTCAGCCTTAAGAGAACAACAACAACAAAAAAATCCTTTAAAAATTTCATAGGAGGAAAATAGGAAACAAGTGATCCTAGTTATGAAATTGAATAATAAAAAGTAAGGTGGTTGAATATTTATTTTTATATCTTTCCACAAAAATAAAAGAAACCCAATTCTTAGCAGCAACTTCTATAAAATGTTTAAAGAACAAAAATATTCCTATATTGTAAAACTTTTTCAAGGAATATATAAGAAACATTCTCACTTTCCATGTCTAGTATTATCTTAAAATAGAAAGGATCTTGAATATACCCAAGAGATGAAACATACATATGATGACAGAAAGGCCAATTCTTCTCATTTGAACATTCATCTTAAATATATGTATCAAAATATCATAGATCATTCTTGTCAGGGGCTGAATGAATTATGGGTTGGTTTGTGCCATCTCAAGGCAGGGGGGTTTGCTTTTCTGAGAACTCTTAGTGAAATTCCACTGATTATGCTGACACGCCGCCCATTGGCTCAGACAGTCCTAGGTTCAAATGCAGCAGCCTGGAAGTAGAGGAATGGGTGTCAACTGCTAAGCCCCAACCAAGTTGTCTTTGCCATCTTCTTCCTGTTTTCCTCAGGAAGTTCTTCACTCTGAATCCCATTGGTGTTCTTCCCATTTAAATAAAAACGTGCAAGCTCTATTTTGTTGTTATATCCAGTCACCACCAGAACTGATTATCCCACTGTGCCCACACTTTTCACTTATTTCCTTGTTGTATCTTTATTTCTTAAATTTCTTATACCTTTACTATTTCTAATCTGACTTACTGCTCTCATTGCAAAACTGAGTAAATGTCACACCAGTTGTGATACACTCGATCCCATAAATATGTTTGACTTTCATCAAAAATAAAAATACAAAAGTCAGTCAAGATTGATAAATAAATGGAAAAGCATTATAAATGGACAAAGCATTATAAATCTGGGACAAGATTTTAAATAATAATCATGGCTAATCAAACCCAATAGTGAATTTAAAAGTACAATCTACTGAGGTAAAGTATGATTTATTTTATATATGAAGGTTTTAAATCTAAAACAATATAATTTTACACATTTTATTAATGAAATTCACCACATAGGCAATTAAATTATATCAGTAGATTTAAAGAATTAACTTTGATAATGTCCAAAGTCAATTTGTTACATAAACCCTTAGTATTCCAGGAAGAGAAGGATATCTTCATGGAATGGTGATCAATAAAAATATGGTAGTCAAGAATAAGCTCTACAAGGTGTACAAGATCTATTGTGATTTGGATCGTAAGTGCCCCAAAGACCCATAGGCTAGCGGGCTAAAGTCTTGGTGTTATTGGGAGGTAGTGGAACCTTTAAGAAGAGGGGCCTAGTGGAAGGAAGTCACCTCACTGAGGGAGTACACTTGAAGAGGATATTGGGACCCTGGTCCCTTCCCATGTCTCTCTTTTGCTTCTGGCCACTGTAAGGTAAGCAACTTTGTTCCATCACAAGCTCCCCCCATGATGGTCCGTCATGTCACAGACCCAAAAGCAATGGAATCAACCGACATGGACTTAAACCTCTGAAACTTTGAGCCAAGATAAAACTTTCCTCCTTTCAAGTTGATAATCTCAACTGTTATTTTGTTAAAGTAGCAGAAATCTAACAGAATTTTATAGGGGGAAATTTATAAGACTTCATTATATAATGTTAAGGAAAACCAGATAATGAAGGAGCTGAATGTAAACAAGTTAAGAACTCAGTGTTGGAAAATGTCACTTATCCCAAAATTAATCAATATCATTTATATTAAACTTGGACAAAATTATTCCAAATTTACGAGTAAAATGATCAAACTTAGCCAGGATGAATCAGAAGGTGTCATATAATACCAGGTAGTAATAACTATTATAACAATTATTATTAGTCTACAATTAAGTTATTGTAGCATTGTTATAAGAGACTGACTGATTGTATAGTGGTATGACCCTAGGAAAATAAATGAAAACAGTACATCTTGGAGGTTATATTGCAGATCAGTAAGGATTGATCAAATATTCAATAAATGATGTTGAGACATATAGGGAAATGTCAATAGGATCCCTACCTCAGAACATCCATAGTTACTCCAGATGGAGTCAAGGCTAAAGGTCAAACATAAAATTCCTAAAGAGAAATGCTCTGGAAAATATACTCTTGATTTTGTGAGAAAAAAAAGCCTTTTAAAACTGACTCCAAATCTTAAATAAAAGATTAATAAATTAAATTACATTGAGATTAAGAAATTATATTAATTAAAAGACACCATGGCAGTGCGATGATAAGCAGAAACTTGGAAATAATATTAGCAGCACCTGAAACTAAAAAGAATTTATATAACATAAATATACATTAAAAACTCCTATGTCAGCATGAGAAAAAGGCAACAACAGATAACAGATTGAAATGGACAAATAGTGCATCACAGAGCAGAAAAGATAAAATAGTACCCATATATAAAGATGCTGAAACTCTGCAATATTCAGAAAAATACACATTTAAGTCAAATGAATTATAATTTTACCTCTATCAGATTGGTAGGAATTTTCAGAAATCTGACTATACCAATTGTGATTGAAAAATATGTATCAGTAATAACTCTTAACAATGTCTGTAAATATATAATTTGGTACAACTTCTTGAGGAACTATTTTGACATTATCTAGGAAGGGGGCGGGGTGGGGGGTAAAAATAATAACAGAATGTGTGACAGATACCATTGCCCTGTGTACATGCATGAACGCACAGATGGTGTGACTCTACTTTGTGTACAACCAGTGAAACAATAGCTGTACTCCATTTGTGTTCAATGAATCAATAAGTAAATAAAAAAAAAAATTCATGTGTTTTACAGCCAAATAATTCTGCTCCTGGGAATACTGAATGCCAGTGAGGAGTAAAATGGAAAAGCAGTGTGGTACATTCACAGATTGAAACATCATATAACAATGCTAACAAAAAAATATTGCCACAAAAGTGACATGAATTCATTCAACGAATAAATGTTTATTGTACATCTACTATGTGCCCAGCACTATCTAATACTGGGAAAAGAGTGGTTAACAAAATAGACACAAAATCTTGCTTAAAAAGGTGATAAATAACATATAAATTTATATAAAATACACATAAAAATTATAATCCATAAGTGCTAAGGTGAAAATAAATAAGGAAGAGAGAATTTGAAATGTTGGCCAGAAGTGGATTGTATTTTTAAATATTTATATGTTGTATTAGGGAAAGGTCTCCACTGAGGAGGTGGAACCTGAACAAAGACTTCAAGGAGGTAAGGAAGTGAAGATGGGGATCCTTAAGAAATTGACCATCCTGTCAACAGAAGTAATGCTTAGCTACTGAAATGCAGCTCTGTCCCTTACCTATTATCTCAGGCAATCCAGAGACCACAGTACCAAGACAGAGTCCTTGGAAGGTTTCTCCCTCCAAGCCCCAACTTACCTCTTAAATTGAAGAGACAGGAAATACTTACAATCGTATTTTACCTGAAGAGTAACAGAAACAACTCCTTCATTGTGTGATGATGGCAAAAAAAAAAAAAAGACCTAGAAATGAATATAATAGAATATAGAGTTCTTCTTATAGATTCCTGGAAATTTAGTGACTCAAAGTAGCCATTTGGAGTCCTTCTAGGTCATGATATCATGTGTTTATGAATAAAACTAACAAAGCAGATTGATTAAGAGCCACAGCTCAGGAAAAATCTGCTATTTATTCTTTGTATAACCTTAGAAATTTATTTGACATTTGGGAGCTGCAGTCTTATTTGAAAATGGGAAGAGTGGAACTAACTTCATAGGAGTGTTATAAGGAGTAAAAGAGAGTATATGTAAAACACGAGCATGGCACTAAGCATAAAAAGACACAGATTTCATTTTTATCTGCACAAAGTTTTGCAGGTTACAAAACTTTTATTTATTTATTTTTTATGTATTTTGTTCTTCAAACGTATGGTAAGGGTATTATTATTCTTTTTCAGTCATAATGTTTACTTATTTGTTTTTTAAAGAGATTATATAAAACTATAAAAAAGACTCCCTACAAATCCTTCCATAATTTTCCTTAAGAATACATAAGTGCAAACATTCTTTTTCTCTCTCCTGCTCTTATACAAATGATCACATGCTTCATCATATTCTAAACTAAATTTTTTCACTTAATGTATCTTATAGATATTTATTACACTTTGTCAAATAACATTATAATATCTTTCAAGATGATCAAGATATTTATTTTATCATCTCTAATATAGTTAATTTAATAGATTAACATCAAACCATCCTTGCATTCTTAGAATAAATCTCACTGCTTCAAGATGTATTATACTATCAATGTTCTGCTACATTCAGTTTTCTTATATTATAACTTAAAATTTGTTTCAGAGATTGGCATAAGTTTTATTGGTCTGTAGTTCACTTTGAGATTTGACTGTATCACCATTTGGAATTAATGTTGTATTGATTCAGCAAAAAAGATTTTGGCAGGACCTGGGGAGATACCTCAGTTGGTACAGTGCTTGCCTTGTAAAGGCCCTGTGTTCAATCTCCAGCACCACAAAAAAGAAACCGGGGGGGAGTTTTCCCTCTCTTACTATTCTATCTAAATAACATTTCAATTCATTTGCTTTTGAAGGTTTGACAAAATTTCTCTGTGAAATCATCTGAGCCTTGTGATTTTGGTGGAATACTTTTTGATAAAATGATCTTCAATGGAAATCAGTCTATGTAAGTTTTCAAATTCTTCAAGAGGCTTTCTTTTTTTTTTTTGGAAAATTCAAAATTTTTTCTGTAAAATTGTATAATTACTCTTATTTTCAAATTTATTTTGCACAGAATTATGCAAAGTAGTTTCTTACAGTTATTAAAATTTGAAGTATCATTGTTAACTCCATATTCAAGGTCAAATAATTGAGTCTGATATATTCAGTTCTCATTTGCATAGTTAAGAGACAAAACCTGTCTCCAAACTGGGACTTCTGATGCATTTATTGCATCTATTTCCCCAAACCTTATTGCATGTTCTCCCAGTTTCCCAGCAGTCTTCCTTGGAAGGGCACCAAAAGGGAAGTTGTTGTCAAGGGCTGATAGAATCCCCTTAAAATAATGCCACATTTTCTATGACAGCATTACAAGTTCTGTCAAATTTCCTGCCTGAAGATATATTCTGACCATCTTTTACTAAAATTAAATAGTCTGAATGTAGCTAAGGGAACACTAATCAAAATGACATTCTGTCATATATTGGGCTAAAGGAATTGATTTTCTTCTTTAAAATAAAAATATTAAATTAGACTGTTGCTTTGCTGCAGCCTTTGCAAAAGTTTATCAAGAGGTAAAGAACAACTCAATATAGCCAGCTACAGATTTACTTTAAAAAAAAAATCCTTTAGAAACACTTGCTGACTCATGCTATTCCTCACTCAGAGTATAGGGGTTTATTGCAATCAAAGCCTGATTAAAAATAATAAATATAAGCAACATATAATTTAGAGGCAACATTCTTGGAAACAAGAAGATTTATGGCATGGATTTTGACATATCAATTCATTTCAGTTTTTAGACTGCCAGAAGAAATTGATTCCAGGGAGAAAAGAGTAATTGAATATGTCTTGTAACTGTAATGAGATGAGCAATTGTGCTCCACTGTTAGTGCCTGGTTATTTTAAATTTTGTATCCAAGATCATTGATCATAGGATAGAGTACATTCTCTCATGCTCCTGAACTTGCAAAAGAACTGAACATCATTTGCCATTGACTACTCATGAGGCTGAGGACAAGGACCCCATGGGAAGTTCAGTTTATTTGTTTCTTGGATACCTGCCTTTGCTTTGTTATGTTCCTGCTTGTTCAGTAAACTTCAGTGCTCTGACTGGCTTTCTAGTTCTATGCACATATTGTATTTTTACCAGCCTCAGGACTTTGTCTTTGCTGTTGTTTCTCTCTGGGTTAACCTTTTCAAAGATCTCCATATGCCGGCTATCAAAATTTAAATCTAAGCACAAATGACACCTTATCAGATGTGCCTTCCCTTACCACACCTACTATTACCTTGAATACAACCAGTGGCAATGATCTACAGAAGGCATTGTACTTCTCAGGGAATATTTAAGTTCAAGATAAATGGGATTTTGAATATCAGGTAAAGGATATGAAAATCCCGCTTTTGTAAGGTGTTTGGAGTGCTTTTGAGAAGAATCTATTTCAGACTTAAAAAGTATTGGGTTCTTCTTTAAAATTAATCCATAAAAACTATTTTAAAGTATCAAATTAGAAGAGTTATGGAACACAGAACAGAATATGTTAGAAGAAAAGCATTTTTTATATTTTATCATTTTACTACAAATATTTCTAAATTAATGGTACATTAATGGTAAATTGATGGTACAATACATTGTGCATGTATTTTAAAGTTTTGCATAGGAAACACACTTAAATCATCTACAGAGACTTTGAAGGAGACTTCAAAAGGCATCTTATTCATGCAAATATGATCCAAGTAGGCAAAAGAAAGCATTGTATCAGTATGTAGTATTAGATTTTCTACGAGAATATAAACTACATTATAAAGGCCATGCTTCATGCTTCATCTTTTACTAATTAATAATTATGCTAAAAAATAATATGGGTTGCCAAAACAGTATTGTATGGTTATCATTCAAAATATTAGCCTTGTAATAGAAATGATAAATACTCACATAAAAAATTAGTGACTGAGCCTGTGCAGAAATGAATACTAAGTGACATCAGAGAAGACAGTGTCATGCGATGAGCTAATTGTGTAAAGAATTAATTCCTGGGAGTGAAAAGGAAGCAATATGGATTTGATTTCTAAAGGAAAACTTCATAGAATGGTAAAGCTTTATCTAGATGTTCAAGGAAGATAGATACAGATATAATGAAAAAAGAGGAATCTTCCTTCCTGCATTTTTTAGGGTTTGTACTTTACATGTGTGTATATTCATAAAGTTCTACCTTAATACTTTCCAACAATGAACTTAAATATGTCTTGTTTAAGTCATATGATTAAATATTATATGTACATATATTATATATCATATACACAAAGACACAAGAACTCACCTATGTTTTTTTATTTTGTTTCTAGCTGTTAGAAACAAAGAATTGCTAAATTTAGGAAGCAGCACAAAATTCATCTCATCCAAATTGTCATCTAATCTCTTGTACAAGTCAGCTGCTCTGATCTGAGTTCTTTCCTCTGATGCAAATTGCATGTAGGACCTAATTTCCTGCTAACCAGAGGCTACATTTTAATATCTCTATTTGGAATTGAACTCTTTTTCTTGTGTTTCACAGAAGTCTGCTAGATAGTCACATGGGATTCTATTATGTAGCAAAGTAAAGTGCCAATTAATGTTAAAATTAAAATGCATAATTATTATCAATTTATACATTTTCAGCTTTAATAGAAGAGTTCAATGATTGCAATTTATAAATAATTTTGTAAAATCAAGATTAAAGAGATTCTTATAATACCAATATGAATCAGAAGTTTAGATTTTGGGTTTCAAAACAGAAAGAAGAAATCTTTCAATATCGTTAACATTTTAATTCTGACATTGTTTGTATTTTCTCCTATTGATAATTCCACCAGGAAATATACTTCCAATTTTATTCTATAAAAGTTTTATATTTTAGGGCTGGGGTTGTGGCTCACTGGTAGAGAGCTTGCCTAGCACATGTGAGGAACTGGGTTCGATTCTCAGCACCACATAAAAATAAATAAATAAAGTCATTGTATTCATCTACAACTGAAAAAAAATTTTAAAAAAAGTTTTATACTTTAAATTGCCTGGCTGATTTTTTGTTGTAACACTATGTAAAATAGAGATTATTTCGTATTGCCCTTATCTCACTCCCCAAAGAATATGCTAATACACACTCCATAATTTTTAGATGAATCTAAACTGCTCAGTGTGAAAATAAATACACTTAAAAAACTAAACTACTCAGTTATAGAAAAGGCTGCTTATTAACTGTTAGAACGTGAGATTCAGATGATGCTTATATCAATGTGTACCTTACTTCATATTATAGTATGTGATTTTAAATGCATTTGCTTTCACAAATGAAATTCTCAAATGAACAGATATTTATGAGAAACTTTTCTCTGAAAATGAACATATATTGATGTCACTGATAACATAAAATTTTTCATTCATCAGATAAAATATTTTTCTGTTGTCCATGGTCCTAACTAGAATATAATAGTTTCAGGTGTGTGTATAATTATTATGCATTAGTGTATCCAATGTATTAATTAGATATAATGATATGGATCTAATATAGTAGCCAGATTCAATTTTATATAATTTTAAAGCTCCTTTTGGCAAAAACCTAAGACAATGAATCATTGTTCCTATTTTCCATTTTCATTCATATTGTTTGGGTGATAGTTTATTCTTGGCATCTATCTATTTGATTTAGTATTTAAATTAATAAAGTTTACCTCAAATCCAAAATATTATACAAAGAAATACAACTAATTATATCACTTCATTAATTCAGTTCAATTTACAATTATTGAGTATGCATCACCTATCCTGTTCTAGGCTAGTGTAAGAGACACATAGATACATGTTTTTTATGCTCAAGTTATTCATGGTCTGGTGGAGGAGACCAGAACACAAAAATCCAACAGGCATTCCCAGTGGCAAGTGTTATGACAGTTGTGTGCACAGAGACAGAGACGGCACTTTGGGGGCCCAGTTTAACCAGACTGGCCTGAGGGGTTGCAGGAGTGAGATGGTCTGAATTGAGAAGGAAAGAATGGCAAAGATAGGGTCGATTAGGACTGGTTTGTGTGACATTGGGAGAGGAAGGCCAGCAGTTCAGAATGAGGGAGCAACCTTAGCAACAGAGTGGCCATTAGAAACGACCCCATGTATGCTGAGAAGGATGTCACTTCTATGTTGCTGGAGCTTCATTTCCATAGTCCTTGAAATTGGTCTGGGAAGTTGCATACTGATAAAGCCTTGGAAGGAATAAATCTGAGTTCAAATCATGCTACTTATTTGACATACTAGTTATCTGATTTGGGGTGTGTGATGTATCTTTACTAAGGCTCACTCACGTTGTCCATAAATAGGGTTAATGACTCCTGATTTCTGGGGTGAGCACTGAAAGAAAAAGTATATTGACAATGTCCTGGGGCAGTACCAAGAACAGTGTATGTTCTCAAATAGTATTCTTGACCTTATGAATGGTAGTGTTCCATATGGTTTATGCCCAAGGATGGGGATTTTAGAGATCTATAGAGGATCTTGAAAACAAGGTCAAGATATTGTATTTTTATACTATGTAAAACAGAAAATTTCCTCTAAAGACTGTGGCATGTATCAGGCATGATAGGTAAATTAATCAATATTTTGGCTTACTGGAAGTCTCAGTGTACTTTAATTCATATGGCATCTGTTATAAATTGGATGGGAGGTGTCCCCCATAAGCTCATGTGTAAGACAATGCAAGAAAGTTTAGAGAAGAAATGACTTCGTTATGAGAGCCTTAATCCAATCAGTGAATTAATAAATACCATGATAAGATTAATGGAGTGGAAACTAAAGGTGGGTAGGATGTGGCTGGAGGAGGTGGGACATTGGAGGCGTGGTTTTAGGGTATGTATTTTGTACCTGAGTGGAGTCTCTCTCTGCTTCCTGGCCATCATGTGAGCTCCTTCCCTCCACCACACTCTTCTTCATGATGTTCAGCCTCACCTTGAGTCTCAAGGAATGGAGCCTACTATGGACTGAGAACTCTGAAATCATGAGCTTTCAAATACACTTTTCATCTTCTATGATTGTTCTAGTCAAGTCTTTTAGTCACGGTAGCAAAAAAGATAACTAAAAGAACTTCCTAAATTAGAAACTGAATATTATTTGCATTTATGCTTCTTATTTGGCTGCTAACATAAGGTAATATAGAGTTATGAAAAATCATCCTATTATATTTTATAGATAACAGGTATGTAGTGAATCAAGGATATCAGAGAATCTTCTACAGATGTATACACCATGCTAAAAGAAACTCAAGGAATAGGAACTTAAAGATTAAGAAACAAGAAAATCCAGTTGTATTTTCTTTGAACTAGCAGAATATCTCCTATTTCCATTGCAACAATTACCTGTGGAACTTCTGTTATGTGCAAGGTGCTGTGTTAACTAGCAATAGGAAATACAGGCTATATAAAATTTATAAAGCCGTATAACTTTATAGTTATATTAAAATGCGATAAATCAAGTGCCCCGCATGGAGGGAGATTGGAGATTTAAATGAGGAAGAAATCTCATGCAGCCTGGGCAGTCATGGAAGTATCGTGGAAAGAGTTGATGTTTAAGATGTTTCTTGAAAGACAAACAGTATTTCCACATGTGGAAATGGAAGAAAGAGAGACTGAAAAGAGATGCACTGGAAGAGATGCACTTGGCTGAAGCATAAAGTCAGAGAAAGTAGAGCAAGAATGCTGAGACAATAGGGAGGGCTTAAGGGCAAAAACATCATACTTGATTCTTTGGTAATAAGGTCAGTTCAGGTTTCTGTGGAGGAATCACATGGTGTGGGGGAAATGGTAGGCTCTGATTTTTTGAAGATCATATGCCCAATCATTAGCACTAGATTTGCAGGAGACAAGGGTGAGCGGCTCTGAGGCTATTTCAATAGCAATACATGAGCCACTGCAGTGTATCCAGGAATAGAAAGCATGGGATCAAAGCTTGGACTTTGGAGTAGTAGAAGTAGCCATCTGACTTCATGAATGACTGAATTAAGAGATGAGATTGAGGAGGAGGGGAAGATCAGCATAGGGCTTTAGGTTCTAGTGACTACAATATCTTCCCATGGGAAAAGAAAAAATAGCAAATGGGGAGTGAGAAGGAGCTGCCCATTTCTCACTGAAGTGACCAGTTGTGCTCATTCAGTGCATATGAGCAATTGCACAAGGATTCCATCTCTCCCTTACAACTTCATGCCCTTCTTCCCAAGTTTGAGCATGTCTGAAATGTAAGAACTTTCCTAAACGAAGATGACTTCTTTAGTCAACATTATGAGTAGCCATGATCCCTTACTGTGCACTTGACACAGAAAAGTTAGTAGAAAGAGTAGATTTTGAGAAAGATTTGATGAATTTGAATTTAGACATGCCAACCTTATATTATTTAACTGTATTTGGGAATTTCATATCTTTCCTGAAAATTAATGCATAAATCTTGTCTTAAATGCCAGGTGGCTTCCTCTTTTCAACTAGTGTCATGAGTGCATGTGACCATTGATTGAGGAACATCAAATGAACCCAGATGTAAGAGCAGAGTCCTGTAGGGTGGCCAGCTGGTATCAATAGGCCAGCATCACTGCATGACTACTTCATAGCCCATACAGTCTAAGCATGCTCCGTGGACAGGCTGGTAAATGAATTTTTGTTCACAGAGACTTTGGTCTTCTTTTAATAATTATTGACAATCATTAATGGATATTTGGATTTCAGCCTGCTTTTACACAATGCTAAACTGCCTGCATAATTTAGCAGAAAAATATATGGGGTTAATTTTTCAATTAACACAAATTCAAAAATAATTATCAAGAAGAAAAAAATTTGCACTGGACATCTCCTACTATATGACATAAACAAATAGACTTAAGTCTCTGAGTTAACTGTAAAATAGAATGTATCAATGTGCAAGGTATTTTAACTACTATGTGCAAGGTATTTTAACATACTCTGTCTCAGTTTTGGTCTTTGCAACTCTACAAATTTTTATGTGTTACTATTTATTTCAGAGTGGTAAATAAATTGATGAAAGTAACACATATTTTCCAAAATTGATTCCAACCCAATTTTGTCTGATTCCAAAGTCCATATTCTTTCTGTTTCAATGAATTATCTCTCATGCTTGCATCTGGGAGAATGCAGGAATATAAAGCAGATAAAATAATTTTGAAATCATGAAGCACAGTGTAGATTCTGAAGGGTTAAAGAAAAGTGGTTATGTCGGGAAAGGTGCCACACACCTGTAGTCCCAGTGACTCAGAAGACTGAGATAAAAGAATTTTGCATGTTTGAGGCCAGTCTCAGCAATTTAGTAATAAGACCCTCAGCAATTCAGCAAGACCCTTTCTCAAAAACAAAATTTCTTTAAAAATTAAAAGGGCTGGGATGTAGCAGGTATAACACCCTGGGTTCAATCTCCTGTAACACCCTGCCCCCCCCAAAAAAAAACAGTTTAGAATAAGAAAATCACTGAGCTTTTGTTGTTAGTTTACAATGCCATACAATGGCATAGACCACAGGAGAAGTAGAAATTCAAGAAAAGTAGAGTTGCTTATAAAGAAAAGGATAAATAAATGAAATCTGCCTCTAACAAGATGAAAACATTATTTGCATTATTAAAAATATATTCACCTATATGCATCAATTGACACAAATATAATGGTTGGGACAATTTTCCTGGGACAATAGTAATTATTTTTTAAATGCACCAAATTATACACTCTATTAACAATCCCACTGAACCTTAATTTGGCAGCCAAGCAGTAACTCAGCAAGCTGTTTAGATACTAAAATTGTTCCAAGGTCAAAGAATCAGAATCTGCAGGTACTAAGGTTGTCTCAGGAAATCATTCTAGGTCTAATTAACTTCAGGACATAAGGCACTCACGTGTATTTGTTCTAAATTTATATGTAACTTTGTTTATAATTATGTTTGACTTTTTTATTCATTGTATAAAGTTGCTTCACTTAGATCACAAGAATATGGTAAAATTCCCACTTGGGCTATTTAATGCAACAAAATATCAACGAAGAAACAAGTCCCAAGCCCAGCTAGCCCTTGTGCTTCATGTAGTTTGAGCCCTTGTCCAGGGCACCCCACCCAAGTGCCCCCCAAGTATGTTTCCCTGTGTCTCAGTAATTTCATCTAAAATAATGCCTTGGAATCACCAGGAGGACAGTTGGTGGTGGCCTATACTTTTCAAGTTTTAACAGAAAATTCCAGGGAAGATGTGAACTGTTCAAGTTTAGTATCTCTCTAAGATTTTACAGAGAAATACTTTAACCTTTTAGTAACCTTTTAGGTTTCCACGGACACTCATTAAATGAGATGCAACATAGGCCTTCATACACAGGGCAAATGTTAAGTCTTAAAAATAGTAAACAGACTTTAACCCCATAAAGAGGTAAAGGAACATTTTCCTAGGTGTCCCTTCATTTGCAAAGAGTTTGTATTTTCCCAATGGAGTTTGTGCTTGAGGATAGTGGGCAAAATTCAATTAATCTCTCCTCTCTACTTCTTTTCAGCTTTGCCACCTAACCCCTTCAGATAGGAGAGTCCCCTTCCCTGTGCTGAACTCTATACTGTTATGTTTCTTTCTTCATTCCAACCCAGTTTTTATGCTCATATGCTTTCTCTGGTCTGTCTCAGAAGGATGGAGTGGGTTTGCTTGTTCAGTTACTCCTTTATTTTTTTGCTTTCCTACTTTAATTGCTTTCAATGGTTTTTATTACCTATGAAATTGTGATGTTTCCTAAGCACTAACAGTGCTTTAGGAAGCTCCACACTGCTTTAACATGTAACTCTCCACTTATCTGCACTGTTGACCTAATTGCTTCATGTATGTTATTTTTATTCTATCCAAACAAAGCAGTCTGTAAAGGACAGGAATGGAGATTCATACTTTAGTATTCCCTAGAGCAGTGCTATACAAAAGTGCTTTCTATAACAATGGAAATTATCTCTATCTGTGCAGTCTGACACTATAGACTAACCACGTGACTATTAAGCACTTGAAATGTTGTTAGGGCAACTGAGCAACTGAATTTTAATTATATTTAATTAATTTAAATAGTTCTGTCATTAGTGCTAAAATATTGAAAAATACACCCCTAGAACACATAGTCTAAACTGCACACAAATCAAATGTTACATCAAACTTTTACTGATGAACATGCAAGGTAAGTACTTCTATTTTCATGAACAGAGTTTTTAATCTCCATTTAGAATTTAATTTAATTGGGGAGAACCTTTATTAAGAGATGGAAAACAGGTTAAAAAAAGGAAGAGAAAAAGAATGAGAGGAAGGAAGGAAGGAAGGAAGGAAGGAAGGAAGGAAGGAAGGAAGGAAGGGAAGAAGGGAGGGAGGGAGAAAGGGAGGGAAGGAGAAAGGAAAGGATGAAGGAAGGAGGGAGAAAAGTAGAATGGGATGGTTTCTAGGAAGAACTTAACTGATATTCTTAAATAATTACTCCAAATTAGTTATTCTCTCCACTGATAGCTCAACCTAGTCATATTATAATCATGTTGCAAAGACTTCTTAGGGGAGCTCAAACTAATCATGGTGCAGTTGTCAGTCATATGAGGACAAATGATTTTATTTCAATTGCTCAATCAACAGTAATCAGCCAGAACCAGAGCGATCATTAATATTTTCACAAAATGTGAACCTGAACTGGTTCAAATTTTTACCATGTTCTAAAAGAATTAATTGACATTTTCTGGATCAAAATTTTAGAGTATATATTCATACATTTTATTCATGAAATATTGATGGAATTTTAAGCAAATCAAATAACTTATTATAAATCTTATTATATGCTTTGAGACTCAAGTAATGTTGTATACTGTGCATAAGCTAGTTAATGTGGGATTTCTATTTTAATTTATAACCTATAATACAATTTTAAATGAAGGAGCCTGGACATGGCGTGTAATTTACAAACTATATTCTGAAAGATGACTGAAAATATTTCAATTTTCATGAATCCAAAGACTGACATGCCTAAAACTATTATGCATAATTCTCCATATCAAACATTCTCATTGTTCTTATTGATTAACTTCATTCAAACAGGCTCATTGTCCTTACTGATTAACTTTATAAAAAGTAAGTGGTAAGACTATGAGTTCATTAAGCATATTAAACAGATATCACCTGTAACCATTTTATTATTACATTAGCAGTTGTTATTACATTTCACATGGACATTTTTTCCACTGATAAAAATCTTCGATAAACACTAGTCTGTAAGATATCAGGAGTCAGTCTGAGTTTCGTGGTTCCCTTCTCTTGGATGGTATCCTACTCCATCCCATGCTCCTTAGCAATGTCTGCCCTGAATTATACTTTCTTCATTTTTTTTTAGTCAACTAAGTCACATGGCATCTTTGTTTTGTTTTATTTTTTGTTTAGAATATATTAATTATACAGATGATGGGCCCCATGGTGGTATATCTGTTTATACATAAAAACACAAGTTGATCGATCAATTTCACTCTCCCAAACCTCCCCTCCCTCCTTCTCCTCCTTTACTCTAATCCCCTTCCTCACCCCTAATGGTCTCTGCAGAAATTATACTTTCCAAACAGGACTTTCTCTTCGTCTCTCCTTCATCTTTTCTCTGCCTCATTTAGGTATCTTTATTCTTTTTTGTTGTTGTTGATTCTTTTCAGTCATATATAACATTAGGATAGATTCTGACATAATCTCAAAAACATGGAATAGAATTTGCTCTAATTCAATTCCCAGAACTGACCCCCACCCACCATCCCTGCTCCTCCCTCATGCTGTTCCCCTCCCTCTTTTCTATGTATCTTTCCACAACTGATCTATAGTTGTTTTTTAATTAGTGTTTGGATGTTGGTATATTCATGGATGTGCATATAAAAGTTCAGATTCATTCCCATCTTCTTCCCTTTTCCTGTCCCTCCTTCCTCCCCCTTGGCCCCCTTAGTCTACTCTACTGATCTACCTTTACCTGTGACAAAAGTGTTTCATTTGAGCAAAATAGGAAATTTTTGGAATGATGCTAAAGAATATAAAGAAATGACCAAGTTCAGGAAGGGCAGTAAGGCAGATGAACTTCAGGAGTAACTGGATCCAGGTACTCAGGCACTAAGGAGTTTCTCATCATTATAATCACTTAATATATGCTTACACATGACTGAATGATCCCTTCGTCTCTGCCTCTGCTTACTGGCTTTATTTGATTCTTCCACCATTGTGCAGCTTTCTCACTATTGAAAATGTGATTACTGATGTCTCTTGGATTCTATTGTTTTGCTCTTACTTCCATTGTCATTACTGATCTTCCTTACACAGCTACAGAAAATCAATAGAGTTGATTTGATTGTCCAACTTCATATATTAATGCACTGAGAATCAAGTATTTGTGCAAACTGGAACTTAGCTCTTCACACTCCTAGTCAAATTTCCTTTCCATGACACTTCTCTGTGCTTGGGGTCATTTAGATGGAAGATCATCCCCTGCACAATCTCCTAGCCCCTGGTACTCTGGGGAGACGTGGATTATTTGGGAGGTTTCACCTACTCTCAGGCTTTCAGTATTGGTTAACTGAATCAGCACTAGTAGTTATTTGGGGCTGGACAGAGAATTTCAAAATGAGAGAAGGAGAAATTATATCAGATGGTGTAGGTTTCTAGGTTCCTGTGCCCATCACCCACAACCACCCTCATCAAAATCATATGCACTCAGCTGGGCAAATCCTATAGATAGCTGCCTGGTGTGTGAGTTTAATTGCATTCCTCCAGGCTCAAAGCTTGTCCTCTAATTTGATTTGTACATAGAAGCTTCCTTATACACTCGCCCTGTAAGTTTGGAGGGAAAGGGACTCCATTACAAAGTACGATAAATACAAGGTCTGTTGATATGTGGAAATGTTTGAGCAAGATAATGGAAAACAGTCCTATCTGAGTGAGGTGAGGGTCTGACGAATCGGGTGGTAAGACAAGGCCTCACCTGGGCCTGAACCACACTTAGGAAATCATGACCACATGTGGGGAGCCATCCATGTCTAGCAGAATCAGGCTTGGCTCAGCCCTGGGATACAGAGCTGTGACTCCCAGGAACTGACAGTTATGGGAAACTCTTTTGGACAGCTGGGGAGTAGGTGGCCCTGGACAGAGGTGCCTCACCCCTGAGGAAATGCTAATTCTCAAAACAAATGGCTTCTCTAACTCCATCCATCCTGTTCCTTACAGAAGAAGCCCGTCCCTGTCCAGGTCCCTTTACCTGTGGGACTATAAATAAAGGTGAAGGTGGGCTCCTCCATCTTGTTGGAGGCCAGATTCGGTATGGCTCAATCCACCACACCCCCTTCCATTTGAAAAGATTATTGGCTCTTCTGTATATTGATTAGGTAAGTTACTTAGTATTTAATTGATTGCCAGCACCATTGTCCTCTGGCAGAAACTCTTCCCCTCATCCAAGCGGAAGATGGAAAACCCCCCACCACCACCCTTAGAAAATTGTGCTTTTCCCCCATTCTCTACCCTAATGATCTCTCTTCAGAAATTATGGGAACCTTGTATGAGATCAGAATACCTTGAAAACCATGTCCCTCACTTTTGGGTAGCTTTCTATCTCAAGTACATAAATGTTTTGAATCATCACAACTCTTTCTCTCAGGTTTTGGAATTTCATATATCATAGATTCAGACTCCTAAGAGACATTGACTATCTTTGCTCACACAACACTTCCTTCTGCAGAAGGACCCCATAGGCCCATCATGGGTCTGGAACTCAGGCCTGAGCCAGTCATCTATGTCCAGGATGGGATGGTATGTCTGGGTTGATTTATATCAGCTGCTCATATTTGGTCAACTCTATAGAAGCAAGGGGCACAGGGTTAAATAGCAACCTCCTGAGGCCATGCCTCCTTCTTCAGGTTTCTCAGGTCGAAACTGCTTTATTCCAATTCCTTAGCATAATGCTAGGCTCATAGTAGGTGACAAATGTAATGTTATGACTTAATTGTCAAGTTGTAGGCATTTCATTTTGGTTAATATTCCAGCAAACATAGGAGCTTATTAAACAGTTTCACATTTATTGCAGAGGTGATAGACCTCATAATGATTTAAATTTATATCCAAGGTAAGGCTGAGCCCCCACCAAGCTCTCCAAGGAATATACACCAAGGTCTCTCCTATGTAGGTGTGCTCTGCCTCTATAATTTTAATTGCATTCCCCCCAGGAATCCTGCTTGACATCCAATTCAATTTGAACCTAGAAGATTCCCTAAAGCAAACAACTCTAATGAATTTAAAAATCTATCTCCCTGGTCTAGTCAGGGGAACTGCTTTTTTTTTCTTTTCTTTTAAAAAGAGAACTTTCTAACTTTCCCAGAAAATGTCATACACTGCTCATATTTTCTGTATTATTTCATTTGTTTGAGTATAATTCTGGGAAATATCCATTGATTATTTTTAGTAATAAGTTTCTGTCTGAATACTGTCATTTGTCACTTTAATATTTGCATTTTTGTTGCTTTTTGCTTATGTTCTTAGCCTTAAAAACTGACATGTTCTGTGAATAACAGTGTCAGTATAGGAGAAGAAAATTCAGTGAAAATCACAATTGCCAAGAATTCAGTTTAAAGCCTGGAGGTATGTCAATGTCCAGTCAGAGGAGAAGCAAAAAGTGCTCCCTTTAGGTCTTAGATCCTTCACTTCCTGTTTAGAATGAATCAATAAGCAGAGGTTTTTTTCCCTTCCAGACAAGGGATTTATCAGTCTGAGTAGAAACCTCCCTTTCCTGTTTGGTGTTATTGCCAGAGTCACAAGTGAAAATCAAACCTCCCTTTAATTTAAATAACTCACCAGATTTTAATTTTGTGTATAGAGACCTATTAACTCCAAACCAGGAATTTTCCATGAATTTAAAAATAAACTTATGAATGAGATTTTTTTTTAAAGTCACCCTTCAAGACAGAGTTGATAATGGGACAACAGGAAATGTTGAGATTAGCTCTCTGCAGCCATGGTTCCCACCTTTTAAAAACCTTAACCATGCTCCAAGACTAGGTTAAGCACTTTACCTGAGTCATAATTCGTGTACTATTATCACTTACTCTTAAGATGAATATATTAATAAATATTTTTGTGACTTCAGATTGTTCTGAACATAAAATTCATTATAACACGTGATGTTCCTAGACTACTTCCTAAAAAGTGCATTGAGGTACTTATGATTCTTACAAATGATTACTTGTAATTCTTCTAAGAAAAAATATTGTTATTATAAGTTTACTAACTGTCTAGAAAAAGGAATAAGTCTAGAGATTGCTACTGACTGTAGAATATTTGCATGTAGTGATGAATGGCAAATGAAATCTCCTAACTTGATACTAATTTTTCCCAAGAACATTAACCTTTCTTTGCTCACAAGTGTTTTAGAGTGCTGCATGTGGCTGGTCTACTCAATCCTAAAAAATTGTCTTTGTGAATGGAGATCTTCTGTACTGTGTTGTGCACACCTTAGCCATTCCTACTGGCAGCCCTGCTTCTCATGTAATCATGTGGACTTCACCCAAAGACAGAAGGAGAATCAGTGGCACTTTCAGATTTGTGAGTTTGGCTCATGTGATTTGGCCTTGCAAAATTCTCTGCATCTCTAAATAACCTGATATGATCAAATTTTGGTTCCTTAGTAACCCCACTCAAAAATAATAATACTCTGAAGCCCAACTTGGACATGGAGCATGCTTTGTTCTCTTCATCACTTTAAAAATGGTATTTTATTTAATTATTATTATTCACACAAAATTATAAGCAAACTCCTACTAAGCTCCACTTAAGTACATGCACTGCACCAGGTTAGGTCCTGGGTGGACAGAGGTGGAGGAACATGCCAAACTCATTCTCAGAACAGTGCTGTCATCCTAGGTTGAAGCCACTGAACAGACTTGTGTCTACCTTGCACAGGCTCTGTCACCCCTCCCAGTCTCTCAATGAGGATGCTATGGAACTTGGAATGAGATGCTTCTTCATTGTACGGGAATGTTCCATGTGCAGGGACAGGACTCCTGGGACTTTGGGCCCTAAGTTCAGGTAACAAGCCCCAGTCGTTGAGACGACGAGTATGCCCCTGATGATTTTCCCAACATTTCAGTTGAGAAGGAAATGGTCCTATTTTACCCTGAGCCCCAGTGTTCTATTCTGCTAAGAACTACTGGGCTAGAAATCCATATGCAGTTTTCCATAACTTAATCCTAGAGTGTAGAGAAAAGAAACTGTTTCTTCCTTTGTATCTCCCCCTTGGGTGATGTGATATATGGCGGGATCATGATGAGGTCCTTTATTTATTAAAATGCTACATGTTATTTACTAGAATGCTTTGTCACTGTTTTGAACTTCTTTGGTTAATGTAATACTGAGACTTTTTGTCTACATTCAGAAATCTTGCATCTATTTTCCTTCCTTCTTTCCTTCCCTCCTTCCTCCCTCCATCCTCTTTCTTTCTTTTTTCAGTACTAGGGATTAAACCCAGGACGTTGCACAGGCTAAGCAAGCATTCTACCACTGACCTATATCTTCGGACCTTTTTATTTTATTTTGAGAAAGGGTCTTTCTAAGTTGCTGAAGCTGCCCTTGAACTTCTGATCCTCCGAACTTAGCTTCCCACCTAACTGGGAGAACAAGCATGTGTCACCACACCCATTTCTTCTATCTATATATCTTTGCTTAATTTTTAATAGAAAATCAATAAATTTAATGTCAAGTATAATGTGACACAAAACATAGGGGTGGTGTTGATTGGTATTTAAGCTCATTTAATTTAATGACCAACAAACAATGCTTTTTGAAGCCATATTAGTTGTTAATCATTTACTGATTCTTTGAACAAAGTTTATTTTTATATTTTTACTTTATTAACACTGGACTTTATACCTATGCTTTTCATTGCATTTTGTGATTTTATTTTCCCTTCCTGTAACTTTTCCCTTCTTTCATTGCCCTGTTTTCTGATTCTTTATTCCAACAGTTTCTTTTAGTTGCTATTAAACTCCTATAAAAATACACATTACAAAGCAACTGTGTAGACAAGATTGAGCAAAGAGAAATATTTAATATTTGGATCATTTTTTACTAATTCAGAATACCAAGTTGAAACCTTGAAGTGAAACAGTTTTATTTTGTTGCCATTGATAAGCCCCTAATCTTACTTTATACCTACCTATTGGGGATAAAAATAGTTGTACCATGATTTGTTCTTTAGGATGAGAGATTTAGGACTTCTAGCTTTGAAATTGAATAGACTAATTGTGATTATGCCAAAGTTTAATTTTATGAAAGTTGAGTCTAACAGAATTATACTTAGCTTCTCATCATAAATTAAGTGTCTGAATCAGATGCACGGTATTGTGTCAGGCACAGTTTTAATGTACAAACCAAGTGGTAAAGACATGAACCCTGCCACTTCCTCAGCCTTTCTTTATCAGAGCTCTTATTTGCCATTGCTGAAGGAGCAAATGCTTAAATACCATTCATTTTCTTCTGCTATTACTTTCTAATCCTTTTCAGGAAAGCTTATAATTTTCATGTCTAAATATTTGAAGCATTAGGAACCACTGCTGAAGCTGGATTGATAATATCAATAGCTGTGAAAATCATCCCAGTGACTAGAGATTGTTTGGCTTACTAGCATCCATCAGAAGCATGTTTCCAATAGCTAACTATGTCAGTGACCAAAACCTGAAGCTTATTGGACCCATTTTCTTCTTTGCATTCAAGTCCCAGTATAATAAGGAAACAGTTCTAAACTTTAATTTTAACTTCTGTAGGCCTTAAGAGATACATTAACTTTGGAACTAATTGTATGTGTTTTTAAATAACTCGCAGAAGCTATTCCCACTGTAGTTAGCATACGGACTATGACATCTTACAAGATAGTGCTTGCTGTTCTTTTGCTCTTTTCCAGATTGAGACTGGCTACGGTCATTTTCAAGTGCTTCATTCCTCCCTGTAGGGTATTGTTATGCACATCTGAATGTTCAATTTCCCAACATTGGTTTAAAACTTTCTGCTTAAATTCGTTTATGTTTCTTTTGAATCTGTACTAAAGAAAATTGACTTCTTGTTGTTGTTGTTACTTCTTAGATTCTAGACAAAATATAAAGAAATCAAAGGTTTAGATCGGTAAAGGTTTTTCCTAAATTGAAACCTCCTAGAATTGGGTGACTCAGACTGAAATCTGGGTTTTTAAAAAGTATTTTCAAGCCTACACATGTGCATCTTTCATTCTCTTAAAACCTTTGCCACTTGGAAATCATTTAGTAAGCTTTTTCTTAGGGAGAACGTGCAAATCAGTCATATTCCATAGCTGCAGAGTATGCAATCACTTATTTAATGCACTAAACTGATTTCCTTGCGTGTACAATGCAGTGACAGTGTGCACCTACTTCTGAGGGTTGTTGAATGGATCTAATGGCCCAGTCCTCAGCAATCACTTGGCACAGTTCGTAACATATTAGTACTCCCAAAAGAGTGTTAGAAAATGGATAGCAATTACCATAATTCCCATAGTTTATGAATCAAAGGGCAGGTTGCAGAGTGGGAATTCATGCTTTATGTCTGGACCTTTGACATTGACATGACTCAAGTGTAAATGATACCCGTGTGAGCCTCTTTACCCCAGAAACCCCAGTTTTTCAGAAAGGGACCAATTCCATAAAAGCCAAGAAAGGTCAAGGACATAGTAGCCATCCCAAATATTGCCTAGCTCTCTTGTTGCATCATGGTGCTGTTGCTTTCAGTTAGTTAGAAATCTTTTATTTTATTTCTTTTTGGACTCACTCCTCTTTGGTTTTCAATGTCCATTAACATTCTGAAAGAGGTCACATATTAGTGTTTGCACTGGGCAGTGGGTTGGTATGAAGGAGGGTTGCAGAATAAAAAAGGTTTGAATAAATGTCACATGAATTAAAGAATTGGGGCAAATCTAATGATTACCAAACACAAAGAGTAGTTTAGTAGCATTAATAGGGAGGAATAATAAGATGGGTTAAGCTATACTTTAGAAACAGAACAAAGTAATTTTATTTTAACGTTAGATATTTTTATGCTTATATTAAATGTAATTGTTCTGTGAAGACCGAAAAAAAAAAAAAGGAAAAAAAAAAAAAAGAAAAAACAACAACCTGAGAAGCAGCCCAGGATTCTACACATCTTCTTGACTGATATTCAAGTAAGTCAGTTCTTTTTTTATATTAATTTTTAATTGATTTTTACTTATACATGACAGTAGAATATATTTTGACATTTTACATACATGAAGTAAAACTTCCCATTTTTGTGGGTTGTACATGATGTGGAGTTAGACTGGTCAATGTGTTCATATATGAATATAGAAAAGCGATGTCCAATTCATTCTACCCTTTTTCCTATTCCCAGCTCCCCTTACTTCCCTTCATTCCCCTTTGTCTAATCCAAAGTGCTTCTATTCTCCCCGCACCCTTATTTTGTGTTAGCATCTGTATATCAGAGAGAACATTCGATCTTTGTTTTTTGGGGATTGGTTTATTTCACTTAGCATGATGGTCTTCAGTTCCATCCATTTACTGGTAAATGTCATAATTTCATTCTTCTTTATGTCTGAGTAATATTCCATTGTGTATATAGACCACATTTTCTTTATTCATTCATCAGTTGAAGGGCACCTAGGTTGGTTCCATAGCTTAGCTATTGTGAAATGAGCTGCTTAAATATTGATGTGGCAGCTTCACTATAGTACTCTGATTTTAAATCCTTTAGGTATATGACAAGAAGTGGGATAACTGGGTCAAATGGTGATTCCATTCCAAGTTTTCTGAGAATTCTTCGTACTGCTATCTAGAACCGTTGTACCAATTTGCAGTCCCACCAGCAATGTATGAGTGTACCTTTTTCCCCACATCCTCAACAACACCTATTGTTGCTTGTATTCTTGACAATTGCCATTCTGACTGGAATGAGATTAAACAGTGTAGTTCTAACTTCCACTTCTCTAATTGCTAGAAATTTTGAACATTTTTTCATATATTTGTTGATTGAATTATATTTGATTGTTTATTTTCTTCTGTGATGTGTCTGTTCAGTTCCTTAGCTCAGTTATTGATTATTTGTTCTTTTGGTGTTAAGTTTTTTTTGTTCTTCATATATCCTGGAGATTACTCTTCCAGGTGCAGGTGGCAAAGATTTTCTCCCATTCTGTAGTCTCTTTTTTTCAAGTTCTTGATTGTTTCCTTTGCTGTGAAAAAGCTTTTTGGTTTGATACCATCCCACTTATTGATTCTTCATTGTACTTCTTATGCTTCAGGGTTCTTGTTGAGGAATTCCTAAGTCGACATGAAGGAGATTTGGTCTTACTTTTTCTTACTTTTGCCTAGGTCTTTGATCCACTTGAGTTGAGTTTTGTACAAGGTGAGAGATGTGGGTAAAATTGCATTTTGCTAAATATGGATTTCCAGTTTTCCCAGCACCATTTATTGAAGAGGCTATTTTTCCTCCAATGTACATTTGTAGTGCCTTGGACTAGTATGAGATAATTGCATTTATGTGGATTTGTCTCTGTGTCTTCTATTCTGTTCCATTGGTCTTCATGTCTGTTTTGGTTCAATACCATGCTGTGTTTGTCATTATAGCTCTGTAGTATAATTTAAGGTCTGGTAGTATGATGCTTCCTGCTGCACTTTTCTCACTGATTGCTCCTATCCTGGGAGTCTTATTTTTCCAAATGCATTTAGTGACTGCTTTTTCTATTTCTATGAAGACTATTATAGGAATTTTAATAGGAATTTAATTAAATCTGTATAGCACTTCTGGTAGTATGGTCATTTTGACCATATTAATTCTGGCTATCTAGGATATCTTTCCATCTTCTTCAATTCTTTCTTTAGTGTTCTGTAGTTTGCATTGTAGAGGTCTTTCACCTCTTTTGCTAGATTGATTCCCAAATATTTTATTTTTTTTTGAGGCTATTGTGAATGGGGTAGTTTTCCTAATTTCTTTCTTAGTTGATTTATCACTGATGTATAGGAATGCAGTTGATTTATATGTGTTCATTTATATCCTGCTACTTTGCAGAATTCATTTATGAGTTCTAGAAGTTTTATGGTGGAGTTTTTTTTGTTTCTTTTTTATTTTCTAAACTTATGTCATCATCAAATAGAAATAGTTTGAGTTCTTCTTTTCCTTTGGTATCCCTTTAATTTCTTTCTTCTATCAAATTGCTCTGGCTCGAGGTTCCAGGACTATGTTGAATAGAAGTGATGAAAGAGGGGATCCCTGTCTTGTTCCATTTCTTAGAGGTAATGCTTTCAATTTTTCTTCATTTAGAATGATATTGGCCTTGGGTTTAGCACATATACTTTCACAATGGTGAAGTGTGTTCCTAGTCTCCCTAGTTTTTCTGGTGTTTTGAACATGAATAGATGCTGTATTTTGGCAATCACTTTTACTGCATCTATTGGGATAATTGTGTGATTCTTGTCTTTAAGTTTGTTAATGTGATGAATTACATTTATTGATTTCCATATGTTGAACCAGTGTGCATCCCTGGTATGAACCCCACGTGATCATGGTGCACTATCTTTTTAATGTGATTTTGTATGCAATTGGCCAGTATTTTATTAATTGAATATACATCAATATCCCTGATCTACGTTCATCAGGGAAATTGGTCTGAAATTTTCTTTCCTTCATGTATCTTTGTCTGGTTTTGGTATCAGGGTGATAGCAGCTTCATAGAATGAGTTTAGAAGGGTCCCCTCCTTTTCTATTTCATGGAATAATTTGAGTAGGATTGGTTTTATTTCTTCTTTGAAAGTCTTGTTGAACTTGTCTGAGAATCTGTCTGATCCTGGGCTTTTCTTTGTTGGTCAGCATTTGATGGCATCTTCAATTTCACTGCTTGAAATTGATCTGTTTAAATTGTGTATGTCCCCTGATTCAATTTGGGTAAGTCATATGTCTCTAGAAATTTGTCAATATCTTCAAGATTTCCTATTTATTTTATTACAGTATAAATTTTCAAAATAGTTTCTGATTATCCTCTGTATTTAAGTAGTGTCCATTGTGATATATTCTTTTTTATCATAAATTTTAGTAATTTGAGTTTTCTCTCTTTCTCTTCATTAGTTTACCCAAATCATTAATTGTATTTTTTAGTTCTAAAGCTTCTTTGTTTATTTTTTGTTTGGAAGATCTATTTAGAGAGGATTGTTAAAGTTACCCAGTATTATTGTGTTGTGGTCTATTTGATTCTTGGAATTGAGAAGTGTTTGTTTGATGTATGTAGTCGCTCCATTGTTGGGGCATAAATATTTATGATTGTTATATCTTGTTGATGTATAATTCCCTTAAGCCATATAAAATTTCCTCTGTGTCCCTTCTGATTAACTTTGGCTTGAAGTCCACTTTATCTCATGTCAGAATGCAAGCCAATGTTTTTTTACAAGATCCATGTAAATGATAGGTTTTTCCCATTTTTTTACCTTCAGTCTATGGATGACTTTTCCCATGAGATGAGTGTGTAAGAGACAGCATATTGTTGGGTCATCTTGTTTTTTTAATCCAGATTGTCTGTTGTCTATGTCTTTTGATTGATGAATTTAGGTCACTTACATTCAATATTATTATTGAGAAATAATTTTTATTCCCTGTAATTTTTATTTATTTCTGGTTTTGAATTAGAATTTTTTTCTACTTTAATTGACTCTTCTTCTAGTGTAGTTAATCCCTTTGCTGGTTTTCAGTTTTATTTGTCATTTGTTCTTCATGAAAAATTTTATTGAGTATATTTAGTAGTGAGACTAGAAGTGAATTCTTTTAACTTTTGTTTATCGTGGATGGTTCTTATCTTATTGTCAATTCTAAAGCTTAATTTTGCTGGTCGTAGTATTCTTGGCTGGCATTCATTTTCTTTCAGAGCTTGGTATATATTACTCAAGACCTCCTACATTTGAGGTTCTAGGTTGAGAAATCACCTGAGATTTGGATTGATTTTCCTCTAAATGTTGGTAGTCATTTTTCTCTGGCAGTCTTTAAAATTCTATCCTTAGTCTATATGTTAGGTGTTTTCATAATAATGTGCATTGTAATTTTGTGTGTTGTAATCTTGTGGGTGAGGGTGTGTTGTTATTTTGTATGTTTGTGGGTCCTGTAAGCCTCCTGTATTTGGTTTTTCCCTTTCATTGTTTAGGTTTGGGAGTTTTCTGACATTATTCATTGAAAAGATTGTGCATTTCTTGGGTTTGTATCTCCAAGCCTTGCCTTATAGAAGTTAAGTGCATTTTCTGAGAAAAAACTTTTTAGTTTGAATCCATCCCATTTATTGATGCTTACCTTGATTTCTTGTGTTTTTGGAGTCTTGTTAAAGAAGTCTGGTCCTAAGCCTCCATGATGAAGATTTAGGCCTACTTTTTCTTCTATTTGGTGCAGGGTCTCTGGTCTAATTCCTAGGTCCTTGATCCATTTTGAGTTGAGTTTTGTGCAGGGTGAGAGATAGGGGTTTAATTTCATTTTACTGCATATGGATTTCCAGTTTTCCCAGCACCATTTGTTGAAGAGGCTATCTTTTCTCCATTGTATGTTTTTGACTCCAAAGGATATAATTAATAATGTGAAAATAGAGCCTACAGAGTGGGAGAAAATATTTTCCACACACACTTCAGATAGAGTACTAACCTCCAAAATTTATAAAGAACTTAAAAAACTTTACACCAAAACACAAGGAACCCAATCAATAAATGGGCCAAGGAACTGGACAGACACTTTATAGAAGAAGACATACAGGTGATTAACAAATATATGAAGAAGTGTTCAACGTCTCTAGTAATTAGAGAAATGCAAATTAAAAGAACTCTAAGATGTCATCTTACTCCAATTAGAAGGGCTATTATCAAGAACACAAACAATAATAGATGTTGGCATGGATGTGGGGAGAAAGGCACACTTGTACATTGCTGGTAGAGTTGCAAATTGGTTCAGCCACTCTGGAAAGTAGTGGGGATATTCTTTAGCAAACTTGGAATAGAACCACCTTTTGACCCAGTTATCCCTCTCCTCGATTTATACCCAAAGGATTTAAAATTATCATATTACAGTAACACAGCCACATCAATGTTTATAGCAGTTCAATTCACAATAGCTGGATTGTGGAACCAACCTAGATGCCCTTCAACAGATGAATGGATAAAGAAACTGTGGTATATACACACAATGGAATATTATTCAGCCATAAAGAAGAATAAAATATGACATTTGCAAGTAAATGGATGGAATTGGAGAATATCATACTAAGTGAAATAAGCCAATCCTAAAGACCAAAGGCTGAATGTTTTTTCTGATAAGTGGATGATGATACACAATGGGTGTGGAGGGTAAGCAAAGAATGGAGGAACTTTAGATTACATAGAAGGATATGAGAGGGGGGAGGGGGCGAAGGTACGAAAGATGGTGGAATAAGATGGACATCATTATCCTATGTACATGTATGATTACATGAATGGTATGAATTTATATTGTGTACAACCACAGAAACAAAAAGTTGTACCCCTTTTGTGTACAGTGAATCAAAATGCAGTCTATAAAAAAAGTGTCTTATGTTTGACCATATTTTAAAAGGACAAGGTAGTATGTGAACTGAGACAGTTCTTCTCTGTAAATTATGTTCTTAAGCTTGTAAGTTTTCTGGAATATACTCAACCAAATAAAAAGAACATGACCCATCAAATTTCAGTACCACGATGGAAGAGAACTTTTCACACTTATCTCCTAGAGTAAACATCAATTTTAACAACTACCACACTTGAAATACCTTCATAGGAGTTAAGGAAGCAGGTGAGAAATGACAACACATGGATGTAGCCCAGAAATAAGAGAAGATGTATTGGTGAGTGTAGGGAGGACAATTTTGTTACCCATTGTATTAGCTAGGATCATTTAGAGGGACAAAACTGACAGAATTCAGATATAGTGATAAAAGGGGATTTATTAGATGCTTATGCAATCAGTGGCTAGATAGTCCTACAATGGCTGTCTGCAACCTGGAAAGATAGGGAAACCATCAACTCCTCAGACCTAGAAGCTGAAGCCCCAGAAGAAGAGGAATCAATTATGTAGCCGTAGTCTGAGGCTGAAGACCTGGAAGCTCCATGGAAAGTCATCAGTATCATGTTCAAAGGTTGAACTAGCTGAAGTCTGATATCTGCGGCTAAAAAGTTCATTCAGCAAGAATGGAGCTTCCACACCCGTGGGAGTTCAATGCTCCACCTTTGATTATATCCTGGCCCCTAGTCTACTTAATGGTGCTGTCAACATTCAAGATGGCTTCTCTCCTCAGCTCAGTGACCCGCATGTCAATTGTCTCTGAAAACAGAAACACCCAGAATTGTGTTTTGCCAATATTCTAAGTATCTCTCAGTCCAGTTCAGTTGACAACTAAGATTAGCCACCTCACCCATGTCATTATGGACACCCTCTATTCTGGAGAAGAAGAGGGAAATGAGCCCCCAACTTTGCCTTGGACCCCAATGCTAGGCTTGCCCAGCAAAACCCACACCTGGATAGCCCTCATCACCCCAGATACTCAGCTGGTACCCATAAACTGAGTGGCCAGGCCAGGCACCAGCCAGGACCCCACAGCTCCAGGTTCTAGGCTTACCCAGGGCACTCTGCCCTTGGGAGCATCCTACTGCCATACCAACCCCAGGAACCCTCAGCATCAGACTGACCTATAGCCAGGTCCACCCACACAGATTTAGGCTCTAGGCCTGCCCTACAGTTCATCCCCTGTCTCCAAGCATCAGGCCAGCACTCACAGAGTTTTGCACACTGTTGTTGGGAATGGAGATTAATACAGACATTATGGAAATCTTCATGGAAGTCCCTCAAACATTTAAAAATAGTGATTTGACAATCTCACTAATACACAGACACACACACACAGACACACACACAGACACACACACACAGACACACACACACCAGTTTGTCAAAGAGATAGCACTAGTCACAGTAGCCAAAATATGGAATCAGCACAAGTGTCCATCAGTTTAGCAGAAGAATGGATAAAGAAAATGAGGGATATATGCACAATGTGACATTAATTAGTCTATGAAAAGAAGAAAATCCTGTCATTTGCACCTAAATGGATGCACTTGGAGGACATTATGTTAAGTGAAATAAGCCAGGCATAGAAAGACAAGTGCTGCATGATTTCACTTATATGTGGAATCTAACAATGTTGAACTCATAGAAGCAGAGAGCAGAATGGTGGTTACTAGAGACTGGAGTTTGGGGGAACTTGATTATTATCAAATGAAGCAAAATTTCAGAGAGGAGAACTAAATTCAAAAGAGATATTGTGCAACCTTGTGACCAAAATGAATAGCAATGTATTATATTCCTGAGGGAAAAAAGATTGAAGCTATAAATGCATCCTAAATGAAGTAATGAAAAATTAGTGGGCCCTGGATAGCATTCTGCTTTCTTTCATTCAATATCATAAATTAGGGCCAGTCTACTATTTTAAATTGCTAAAGAGATAGTGAAACAAAGAAAGTAGAAGAAGGAAGGAGAAGAGATTACAGAAGAAAGGAAGGAAGAAATGAAGAAAGGAAGTTCAGATAATATGGTTTAAAATTGTTGAAAAAATGTCTTTAGCTAGGAAAAGTAACATTTAGAATAAAAAGTAATGTTTATCTTAAAACTATAAAACAGTGTTTCAATCTTCTCTTTTATACCATATTCAAAGGCCATTTCAAATTATGTAAAAGAATGCTAAATCTACCCAGGAAATTATAAAGAGCTGATTATTATTACAATGTCTGTCTCTAGTTTTGTCTTGACCAAGAAGGTCTTTTGCCTTAAATATTACAAACTTCAAGTTGATAATTCATAATCAAACATGATTATAACTCCACCTCATTCAGCTGCTAGGCTCTGAGAAACTATCCCCAGATGTGCAGCTGTATTCAGTTATGACTTGACTAGCCAAGTGTTTCAATGGGTAAAATTAGGATAGAAGTAAAGTATCTATTGGAGAAAAGTATTAATTCACAATTTCAATGCAATTTCTTAAAAGTACCAGTAGTTGTACATCCATGTGATTCTCTAGGCACAAAACAGTTTGCTACATTTCCCTAATCTTCAGATCAGTCAAGCTACATAAAAATTTTGATCAAATTCCATTGATATAAAATCAGCAAAATCTGAAAACGCCTGTAAATATGAAGTCCAGATCACAAGCAGTTTCTTTTAATCAAGACTAAAAAGAATGGAGTTCAAACACAATAAAGGAAGCTATAGAAAATCAGATAAAGATGCAGATAGAGAATGAGGTGTGTGACCTGAAAGGGTTTTTATGGGTCTTCCAGCCTCAGGTTTTTAAAGTTTTGTTTGTAGCTGCAGAAATAATTTATGAAACAAAACCGTGTGCTCTGTGTTGCAAGCTGAAATTTTCTTCATTATTCTCCTTTTACCTGCCCTCATAACCTTCCCAAAGGAAGAAGATCACTAATACAATTGTCCATATTAATGCGTATTTGCTAATGAGCAGTTTTTAATGAACATAGTATCTGACTCGCTCACCCTTCTCTCTCTTTATCCTGTGAATCTTGTCCTAGAATAATAAGTCTCTAGTCAGTTTTCCTCCACTCACTTAGCAATTTTTCTCTTCCTTACTGGAATGTGGACATTCTGGGTTTGAACTCAAGGAGTGAAGCCACTAGAGCCAGCCTAATTTATCTCTGTTCTTCATTGTAGTTAGGGGAAGATCCCTGTTGATAAATTAGCTGTTTTGCTTTCTTTCATGACTCTTTTCTATAGCAACAGATCAGGAATGGTTTCTCTTATTTGGATCAGTGTCCTTTATTGACTGCAGACCTTAGCCAATATACCACTGACCCAGATACATTTACCATGCCCTGTTGTTTGGTTGTACTTCAGAAAGGGTTCTTGACTCCAAGTCCTGACCTCCCTTTTCTTATAGCATTTATTTTAGAAAACTTGTGATCATAATCTTTATTTGCCCCTTTGAGGTACAAATCTTTTTAAAAGACTTTTGCCAGTTTTATAATCCAAGAATGACTTTCTCGAAGACCTAGGAAGCTTCTCTTTGAAATGTAAACGTGAAAGAACACCCTTGTCCTGCTGTCTCTATGGGAGGGTGGAAGCCTAATTTCCATGAGCACCAATTAGCAAACGCAGATGCCTAATCATGGAGAAAAGCATCCCAGAATACAGAAATAACTCCATGTGCTCAGTATACTGAATTGACCAACCTGCTGGCTACTGGGTGGTGGGAGGGGTGTGGTTGTTCTCCAGTACTTTTCCATTTGCTCACCCCAGAGCTTGAAAACCCTTAGGCCTTTGTTATGTGAAGTACAATTCAGACTCTCTTCTACTGCAATAGATTAAATAAAGGCATCCTTGCTTGTTTCTATCCATTGCAATGTTTGCTTGCACATCATCTAACAACATTCAAATCATATATTTTCTTGTGCTTCTCTAGCTGTGCGGATGGAGTGGCCCAAGTCAATCTGTAAACTTGTTTTTGAAGAAGCACAAGAAATTTTTCTGAACCTCAGGACTCCAAGGAACATAATTTGAGAAGTACTAAATTCTAACTTCCCCAAATGAGAAAGGAGAGGTTTCCTGGGATCCTCCTGTGCCGCCGGGACCCCTACTCCAGTCTATCATCAGTGCCTCTGCGTAGGCTGTCATTCCCAGTACACCTGGAACAGCCATCTTCCCAGTGGAACAGCTACTCCTTCAAAACTGAAAAATCCAAAGAGCCAGACTTTGCCCTGCTTACCTGTTCTTTATTTCACCCTCTTAGCCTCCCAGGATCATCCCATGCTGACAACAGAAGCTGAATGGAAACTGCCCTCCAGAGCCTGGTCCTGGCACCAGGAGATGCCAACAGGACCCCAAAACCAGATTGATAGCCCCATGCAGCCTGATATCTCCAGACTCCCTGTTTTTGTTCTTCCCCTACTTGATCCTAATGCTCCTTTGAGTTTTAGGAAGGCAGATTAGCTGTCACTCGTTTGGCCAAACCACAAATAAATTTATTTTTCTTTTGACATTTCTTTTCTCTTATTCCCAATGCAGGCCAGTGATTGAATCTGGCCAGAGGTCCTGTAACACTTCCACTCTGGATTTGGGCCTATTTCTCATACATGTTACATTCCTCCCACCTCTTCCTTATTTAGTCTCCATTGTGGCATAATAAGGAAGTCTCCACAGAAGAAATATTCTCATTTGAAATGTTGAAATTGTCAAAAGTGGTGGAAGAATATAATAGGAAAATTAGCTGAGCCTAAAGAAAAATGTAGTGGAGCAGGTGGGGCAGGTTGAGCAGAGACTGTTGATGTCTCATGATCAGAATTAACTTGCTAAGGAGGAGGAAGAAAAGCTAGGACCACTGCTCCTGGAAAAGCAGAGAAGAGCATGGACCCTCTTTCCCTGACTGGTCCAGTATGTCTGCCTGAACTCTCCAGGAAAACTGTGCACAGGGTCTCAAGGAAAAAATGAGGTTTCTTGGAATACCAAACCTCAGACATTCACTGTGAAATGGTCTCCACACAAGTGTGACAAAGTAGCCATAGGAGCCAATGGAACTGGGATTCTCAATGAATAATAACACTTAAAAAGCTGGAGAAAACTCAGCTGTAGTGCTAAGAAGCAGTGATTTCACTGAACAGCTTGTAAAAACTAAAATTTCCAGTGATATTTGACTTAGTATGATTTCAGTTTTAATAAAGTCATATTAGTAAGATTTCTGTGTATATAGAGGAATAGCAGGGAAAATGGAGAGGCAGATAGATGAAAATGAACAGGGATTCAAACATACTTGTATGCCTGGCTGACTTTGTCCTGGGCTAGCATTTCTCAGCACATGTGGTGTTTTCAGTCCAGAATGCCAGGACATAATGCATGTGCTGTGGGTGTTCTCCAAGGATACACACAATATCATCTAAAAGAACTATAGTCTACAGACTCCAAGGTAACCTCTCCCATGAGCTTTGTTCTGGTATTCATGGCTGCAAGTGTCCTTCCATTGAGTGAGGATGGTTCCGTGACTTACCTCCAAAAAATAGAGTGTGGCAAAAGTGATAGTATGTCACTTCCGTGATTCCTTACATTAGGTAAGACTCTGCTTTGCCACTAGATCCTATAGACTCTTTCTACCAACCTGCCCAATTAAGCAGCCATGTTGGAAAAGTCAATTGGCAAGGAATGACAGCCAGCCTAGAGCAACTGCTGTTACCTTCTAGATGCTCAGAGCAGCTCCACTGAAAGCCAGTGAAAAGCCAGGCCCTCAGTACTACAGGGAAATAAAATTTGCCAACAACCCAAGTTATCTTGCAAGTGGACCCTTTTTTTTTTTTTTTTTTCCAGTGCTGGGGATTGAACCAGGGCCTTGTGCTTGCAAGGCAAGCACTCTACCTACTGAGCTATATCCCCAGCCCAGAGCTATATCCCCAGCCCACAAGTGGACTCTTGACTGGTCAACCTTCTGCATGAGAACTTAGCCTAGCTAAGCCCTGATTGGTGCCCTATGAGAATCTGAGAAAAGGATGACAGGTATGATGCCTTCACCTTCCTGACCTATAAAGACTGAGACAAAAAGGTGTAGCATCATTTTAAGCCACTAAGTAGGTACTAATTTGTCATGAAGCAATAAAAAAATGAATACAACAACAGCCATTCTGAATCAGAGAAACTTGTGTGTTAACTAAACATTCCCAAAATTTGTTTGAGACAGTAAGATACATTTGGCTGAGAGCTTACGATTGCATGTTTAGTGCCTAATACAGTGCTTAGAATACAAGGGGCCTGAGTGCTTGAATGAATGAGTGAGTAAATCCAAGATGCATGAACGAACGCTCTGACAAAGCTGTAGGTCCTTCACAAAGATGCTCTCCAATATAAGTCATATAAGTCCTCCTAGGAAATTTCTGCTTTCTCATAGATCCAGTTATGCCTTGTACTTGACAGCTCTGAAATCCATAGATTTTCAACTACTGGCATTAGAAATCTCAAACTTGACCATCTCAAACCTCACCCTTCCCCAGGGAAATCTTCTGTCACCTGCACACACTGTCCACCTGATCATACAAATCTAATCCTAGCAATTGTTTTAGACTCTGTTCTGTTGTATACTTTTCAATTTCACTTCTTTACCAAGTCACAATGCTGCAATCTCTAGCAGCCTAGTTATCTATTTTTGAGCCTTAACAACTTGGGTGTCCTTCCCAATGTGCATCCATACTATCTGGTCTCACTTTAAATATTTGCTCTGTCTCTGTATAGGTGAGTCACCATAAGTGCAGTGTTTATATCCAGAATTAGGGGACTCCTTCCTCTTGCTTTCTCCTCCCCAGAATTCTGCCGGCCAATCTGGAGATTGGTGTTGTTTGCTCCTGTCCCTTGTTCTCTAGCAGAAAGTTGTGGAGTTTCCATCTGAGTGTAAGCCTCCTGCACTGGAATCCATGTTCAAGGCAAAGTTGCAAACACATGGAAAAAATCACTTCTGAGCCTGACACTTCTCCAAGTTTAGATCACCACCACCACCACCGATCTGCCTGATTTGGTTTGCTCTTCAAAATTATTATGTATTATTTGTTGTTGCTTATATTTTTGGCATTTTGTCAATAGTTTATATTTGCTGTAGGTGGCAAGATGGGTCTGTGAAGGTTTACATCACTATGCCAGAACTGGACCTTTGAGAGATTTTTTAAAAATATGAATCATGTGAGGTTTTTTGTTTTGTTTTTTGCTTTTTTGCTACTCTGTTATCTATTTCCAGTTATATAGCATTGTAGTAAAAGTGTGTGGTCTATATACCTTCTAGTTTGGGGAATTTCTTGAAATAGATATATTGACTTATAAAGCATCAACTCACAAAATAATGAGGAAAAAGAAAGTGTATTCCACATAATTTATCTATTTATAATATATGAAGAAGAATTTTCAATATCCTTGCTTATATTTTGTCTACTTGGTCTGTCAAAGACTGAGAAATCTACATATAAATAATCCAACATTATTGTATATCTCGTTTGGCCTCTCATATTTTTGAAGGGTTTTGTTCTATGCGTTTTACAAAATATTCCTTGAAATATACAGATTCATTCCACTCTTATCTCCATTGTGGATTTAACCCCCATCCATATAAAGTTATCATATATAACTTTTTCTGACATGTACATTGTATACCTTATTTTGCTTTTGCTCACATTTTCATGGTTTGTAGTTGTATGTGTGCATACCTCAAACGTAACTTCCTTTTGTGTTTTATTTTCATTTAATTTAAAGCAGATTGAGGGTTTTATATGATTAGGTTTCCCCTTCCCAAACCAATCAACTTCATCCTTTTTTTTCTTACTAGAATAGCTATTATTAGACAACTTTGGTATTGTGATTTAGTTAGTTTTTCTTTATCATTTCTTATTATTATCACATTCATTTTTAAATTTCTATTTATTTTGTGGTGCTTGGGATTATATCCAGCTCTACCCCTGAACAACATCCACAACTCCTTTCCAATTTTATATTTTAGAAAGTATATGATCATAGTTTTAAATAACATCTTTGAAAATATAATTTTGTCAATATTATATGCTTTCTACCTTGCCACAATATCTAATGGATCTCTTCTAATGAGGTATGAGGAAATAAGGATATTGAACCTTGCCAATTTTCATCTATTTCCTTCTGGAAGATTTGCACCCTCTACATTAGGGTTTTGGTCTCCATAAGATTGTTTTCACATACAACTTTTTACCATACCAAGTAGCACATACTATTGTATATGCAATTTATAGCCATAACCATTGAGGTATAATTGTGTGTTCAAGTATATACAAAGAAGAATTTTTATGACATCTACATTTTATTTTTTATTGTACTAAATTATTTAGTAGATTCATCAAGAAAGGTATGTGATTATATCTTCCTGAATCTTCACAAAATTGACATTTTCTCATGTCTTTGCATCAATGGGATTGTATAAACTGCTAGTATGTACACATTCTATATATAAAGGTATTTTTGTTGACAATTTAGAGCTAATTTTTTTCACTTGTAGGTGACCTCTCACTGTCTCAGTTTTTATAATATTCTTTTCTTACTCTTATTGTGCAATAATTCACTAGCATATTTCTGAATGTTGGTTGGCCTTTAATACACTATTCTTTATATGACAATGCTAATAATCTATAGTTTTAGGTATTCATTCAATTCAGGATGGCTTATTCTATTTTATCTTTGGATTTTTGTCAGTCACATCTGCTCCTTTTTCATATTCAATCTTTGCTATTATCTCAGTGATGGATTTCCATTATTTTCTCTAATTTCAACTATCATCTCCGCAATCATATACTTTGAATGGAATGATATTCTCAAATCTGTCCTCCATAAGTGGCCTTTACATTATTACTTCTCTTTCTTGCTTCCAATGCAGTTTTAAGATCATCAGTGTCATTTTTTCCCTTAATTTATTTCATGCTAACATTCCTTCTGTTCCAGTCTATTTCTTTGTCATCTTGTCTCCCATTTCATGGAATTGGTATTTCATTTACTTTCCTTTAAGAAGATGAAGTCATTCAATCTATCTCCTGTTATCTGGGGAGGAGGGGGTGGTCTTTGGATGCTTTTTATCAGGCATATGGAGCACTCCATGCTATGCTTACTTTTCTTTATGCTCCATACTTACTGCATAGAGGTCTTATTTTCCTTTTATTTTAAAATTTAACTATTTCAACATGGATCTGCCATTTGTTTTTGAATACTGAAAATGAGCAGAGATCAGCTTCCTTACTTACCTGGTGTCTATTTGAATGCTCCTATTAGAATTTGGCTGGAGCCTGGATGTGAATGTTTTTGTTCCTTCTGTCATTCAGGTACTAAGGTGAGAGGGGATCCCGAGGGGCCACGAGCAACCATAGTCACTCTGTACCTTCCATCCTAATGCTTTCACAAGGACGAGCTAGTCCCCAAGAAGGGGTTGATGGCTTACGTAGCTGCCCATTCTCCTTTCTTTGACATTTTTGCTTCTTAATGATCTTTAGCTGTAACAATGGCCAGTTTCTAGGGTCCACTTCTAAGCTTTTAGGAGCAGTGAATCCAAGGAAGGTCCCCACATCCCCTTGGCCTGCCAAGAGCTGGACTTTGTAGAAGAGTGGTTTGCCCTTCTGTGTGCATGAGGAATACATGATGAATGCATGTGATGGACTGGAGAACTGATCAAAACAAGATGGCAGATTGAATAAGGAAAAAAGGGGGAGAATGAACAGAGATCTTGTTTCATAATAAAGAACTAAGGGAGTTCAGAGTATTTGCATGAATGAACTTCTGCATTTTTAAAATAATCATTTACCTGTGGTAAACATGATGAGAATGAGATATACTTTAGGTTTATCTGTTACAAAATTATTATGAAAGTGGAAAATAATTGAACAGAAATCAAAAGAAGTTCTGTGAAAAATAAGCTAGTTTACGTTTTGTACTTTTGTATGATGCCTCATTTAAACTTTTTTTTTTTAAGTTGCCAGGATAAACACATTTCAGCTTTCAAGTGTTCAAGGATACTTTAAATATCTAATTATATAATTATTTTCTATAGATGATAATCCAGTGCTTATGTATTAAATTCAATTAAAATTCTTAGAAAAGAAGAAAGACTTCTTGGAAGATTTTGAGGTGGATAATGAAATAATTTAATAGTTTTCAGATGCAACAAAGTAAGAGGAATCCTTACTTAACCTTAAAACTCTTTGCCATCAAGCTAAGAACAGTCTGATGAATCTGTTGGCTTATCTAATACATACTTGCTCAAGATTCTGTAATTGAAAATGCTTTCTAAGACTTTAATAACATTAATTTATTCCTGCTGAAAATATTAGCTTAAAATTTTCCTATTCTTTTGTGTCTGGATAAACTCATCACCAAAGAAAATATCCACCCTTCTAGTATCTAACTTATTATTTGGCAAGAAAATGGTATAAGACTAATCTCAGGTTTTTTTAAGTTACTGGACAGAATTGTGTTCCAAATATCAATTAGGAGAAAAAAGGAGCCTAATTCTTTAGAGAAGAACAAAACTGATTTTTGGATTGCTATCTAAATTTCAAGTTCCTCTCTTGTTTCTCATTAATAAATCTAATAGCATGCTTTCACTGTAATGATACATGTGCCTTCTCATCTCTAGCAAGTTCCTACTAATTTAAATAAGCAAAATGTGTCCAGTATGCAGGAAAATCACTTGTGGAAGGAAAGGGTAAATAGGTAGAAGTATCATGTTTCAGATCTTTCACTTGAAGAATATTGTCTTTGAAAATAATTCTCAATGATTGCATCTGGGTTGATTCCCTGAATTAGTATCTTTGTTCTCCACCATCACTGCCAGACTTTAGAAGGCATTAAAAAATAAAAAATAAATTGTAGTATTCAACTCAACAAAACAGTGTAAAAGTCAGTTGATTGTGAAGTAATATTGTGTAATAAATTGTGAAGCAGACTTTAGAATTTACACACTTTGGTGCATCTGCTCACTTGTCTATCAGATATCCAATCAAGAAATTTATCAGAATTGTTTATTTTGAGCTTCTGTCCCAGATAAGGGATCTCTGGTAACTCACTAACCATCTTTGCATTTTGTGTCTGATATCATGTTGGCTACCAATGACCACTGTTTGTGGGGTTTTTTTTGGCGGGGTAGTACCTGGGATTGAACTCAGGGGCACTCAACCACTGAGCCAAATCCACAGCTCTATTTTGTATTTTATTTAGAGACAGGGGTCTCACTGAGTTGCTTAGCACCTTGAACTCATGATCCTCCTGCCTCAGCCTCCTGAGCCACTAGATTACAGGCATATACCTTTTTTGTGGGTTTTTAGCCATGATTTTTGAATGAGTAAATGAAACAGTCCACAGAAATTATTTAGCACATTGATAGGAAAGAGGAAGTTATCTACAAATCTTAGTTGTCATTCTGTATTACTAATATCACCATTATCACTTGTGTGAATCAACTTCTCATCACTGTGAACAAAATACCCAACAAGAACAACTTAGAGGGGGACAAATTCATTTCGACTCACAATTTCAGAGGTTTAGTTCATGGTGGAACAGCTCCATTGTTCTAAGCCCAAGATGAGATAGCTCATCATGGAGGAAGGACATCGTGGAAGAGTACTGCTCCCTTCATGGTGGCCAGGAAGAGACAGAGAGGGGAAGAATCCTCAGGGAAGATGAGTCCTTCCAGGGCACGCCCCCAGTGACCCAACTCCTCTAGCCACACCCCACCTGCCTACTGTTACCCCTCAGTTAGTTCATTCAAACTAGGATGGACTGGTTGTATCACAGTTCCCATAATATAATCATTTACCTCCTGCATTAGTATAGGAGTTTTGGGGGGACACCTCATATCCAAACCATGACACCATTTTATTGTTATCTTTAGCTAAACATACCTTGCTAAATATATGAACTATGATAAAAAAAAAAGCTGTGATTCATTAAATTCTCCAAAAATCTTTGATTTCTTTCAATCCCTGTGTCTGTTTGCCTTGAAGAAGTGAGTTCACTCTTACTTGCATTTTTTAAAGAATTTCTGGTTATCCCTGACCCTTCCCTCATTTTTTCCTCTTTCCCTTCCTTTCCTCTCCTTCTAAATTTAAATGCATCTTTCTTCACAATGATTTTAAAGTGGACATTCTATGCCTATTACATTTCTCTACACATGCTCTGAATTGTATATTTGGAGCGGTTGGAACAGAAATCTGAACTTTCCTTTCTCCAAATGTCCAAAAATTCAGTTTTCTGAAATCAAGTTGTTCATCTCCTAATCCCTGCAGAGGACAAATTCAGTGGCTATGGATTCAAGAAGTGAGGTTGGCCAGGTGCTCCCTCCAGTAACCTGGAAAGCACACAGGCAGTTGCTGCTCAGCTCCAACCAATTGTTGCCCAGTGGAAAAATAGTTTTGCCAGGTCTTCTCATTTTTCAAGATAAAATTGAATTAGAAAAGCTTTTAAAATGAAATACACAAATATTTAAGTGTTAATAACCAATCTGTAAATTTGTAAAACACTGCATAAGTTCCTCACAATATGTACCCTCTTGACATGTAGGTATGCCAGAGATGTAGAGCTGTCCACTGAACACCTGTTTCCCATTTGCTTGGCAGAGTTGTTGCTACCAAGTGGACGCTCCTCAGGAAAAAATTTCCCAGTATCCTTTGCTGTTAGGCAAAATGAGACAATGAAGTGTAAGCCAAAAGAATGTTAATGGAGGTGGAAGTCCCTTCAAAACCAGCCATGTGAGCCTCCTCCAAGTTCTCTATCCTCTCTGTCTGACTAGAAAGAAAGCAAACAGCAAGAGGTCATCATTTTGAGAATTCATGTCATGATGAAGACAGACAGAGGACCATACCAGCTAGTTCATTCACCCAGTATTGTTATGCCAACAGGAAATACTATCTTTTTTTTCTTTTATATCAGGGATTGAACCAAGGGGCACTTAACCATTGAGACACATCCCCAGTCCTTTTTATTTTTTTATTTTTTTAAGAGAGAGTCTTGCTAAATTGCTTAGGGCCCCGGTAAATTGCTGAGGCTAGCTTTGAAGCTGGGATCCTTCTGCCTCAGCCTCCTGAGCCACTGGGATTACAGGCATGCACCACCATGTCCAGCAAGAAACACCATTATTTTAATGACACTTTTGCATTTGTGGGTATAGTTCTTACATAGTTAGCTCCCACCAATACAGCATGTTTGAAGAATGTTAAGGGATTCGATGATCTTACTTTCAACTCATTAAGAATTTCTTACACATAATGAGGTATCTAAGCTGGTGCAGGATATGTCTTTCCATCTGTCATCATTCAGAGGAAATTCTAAATTTTAAGGAATATTTAGAGGAAGGAGTATCACCTAGTGTAGTTTGCATCTCTGGGCTAATGCCTCAAATGAAAAATGCAGAAAAATAATAGGCATAGAATTGTGCTTAAAACCTGTGTCTGTGTCCTGGAGTGGGGTGGGTCAAAAGCAAAGAACAAGAAATGGAGGAAAATAGCAGCAGCAGACAAGGTACACATGGAGTCTCCATTCCTAATATAATCCATCCTCAAGACTCTCAGTATGAATGGAGCAAATAGCAAGAACCAGGAGATTTCTGGAATCTTTGCTGGTACTTTTGGAATTTCAACTAGTCACAAAACCCATAACTGCTCCCACCTCTACTTCAGCCAAAAGATAGAATTGTCACCAGGTGACACTGACCCATAAACAAGAAATGGTCAAATGGATAGAATTCCTTAAAGGCATGGTGGGCTCACTCTATTCATTAACTCCGAAAAAATACTGTTCCTTATTTTGTGCCATATAATTTTATCCTACATATGTTATGGCAGGAGTGCAAAATACTTGCCAGTACCTGATCTTATTTGATATTGGAACCCTAAGAAGGGGTGTGACTGATTTAATATTATCTCTTCACATGAAGAAGTTGAGGCACAGAAATAAAATGTGACATTGAATAATCAGCATATAGTAATACTGACTGTTAATTTTCAAAATAAGTTCAAAATTACTATTTAAATGGAGGTATCTATTATAAAAGAGTATTACTTATATCTTGATTCAGGTAAATGGTTTCTCTAGCAGCTACTGCAATACAGCTTATATATGTTGTTCTCTTGCCATGGAACATCCACCAGGCAAGGTACTGAGGCCTTAGAACAGTTGCTGGTTGCATGCTCTTTACACTGTATACCTCAAAGAGCAGCTGTGTCAATCAAGCTATTGTCCCATTATAACACCATGTCATGAGCTAAGTGCAGGCAGTTTATTGTACAATTAGCTGTATCTAGCAGCCAGATACAGATTCAATTCATCAGATAGTTTATATTTCTAAAATATAAGGTTTTTTAAGTTTATATATTAGTTCATTCTAGATATACATAATATTAGGTTCATTTTGACTGTAAGTATAGGATATGATTTGCTTTTACTTCTTGAAAACATTTTAAAATATTTTTAAAATTTAAGTTTTAAAGAAACAACATGCAGAAGAACTTGTTCTAGTTTTTCACTAATTAGAATTGGATTTTCACTTTTTTAACCCACATGGAAATATTAAAAACCTGGAAAAGAAACATTAATAAACTGAGATCAATACTAAAATTTAGAAACTAGTCTCATACCTCAAAGTTGTCAATAAGTTCAACATTGTCATGAATTATATCAATGAGACCTAGAGGAAACCTCATATCAGCTCTGATCATTTTATCCCTTAAAACAATATGGCCATTATTAGAAAAGAAATAATATTTAGCCATTATTAGAAAAGAAATAATTGTGTCTAAAACCTGTATCTATATCCTAGTGAGATACTGGATTGCATCATTTAATCATGTAATAATAGATAAAAACAAGACCTTAGGGACTTGAAAATAGTATTTAACTGCCTAAGAGTTCCATTAATTGGAACAAGGTAGATGCATTTTTCAAGACTGAATAGCATATTTATTGAAGAATTCTAAATTGGAGGGAGAAATTAGTATAATAATAGAGATTTGTACTTTAAACATTAGTATAAAAGAAAGAAAAAATAAGCAAATATGTTCCTAATTCCATATTAATTATTAACTCACATGCTTGAGCCCAGGAGGTTTCAGACACTGAATAACAAGAACTCATTTGTATCAAATTCATGAACTCTTTCATTTATATGGAAAATCTTTGCTGATAAATGGAGTGCCAAACACATTTTGAGCTTCAGAAGTAACTCATGAAAACAGGAAACTTTTGTAGAATATTAACACTTTCATTTACCATTTTAGTTACGTGGAGGAAAAACTTCAATATAAATATAAATTATTATTAATCTTAAAAATATGGGCTTTAAAATAGAAATATCGCCCCAAATAAAGGATAGACAAAAAATCATTTGGCCATTTCACAGATTCTAAAACAAATATTTATTCACATTTTGTTATTACTGAAATCAGGATGCAAATTCTAACAAATAATGTGTCATACATAGCCAAGCATAATAGGAAGCATTTTTTTCTTGGTGGTATGAAAATTGTTCATTTTAAAACTAATGGCTTTTAGATTCAATTAAATATATTACCTGGTTTCTAACCTTATTTGTTGAAAATGAACAATCATTGCTCCACTATCTGTATTTTCTCCCCCTCCTTTTCTTGATTTATAATGTGTATAAAATAATCTTTTTCAATCCACAATATTGACTTGAGTGTTTTTTAACATTTTATTTTTAATAGGATTCAGGTAAAACACTCAAAGTTATTAACATTTAAACTTAACACAATAACTGTTAACACAGACAGCATGTTGTATTGGAGAAAAATTGAGTCTTGAGTTTTACTTCCACCTCTACAGAGCTCTTCCTATACATTTGGCCAAAATAAATTTCAGTAATCCTAGGTGCATTTCAGACTAGCTTTAAAATCTCTTCTGTATATTTCTATTGTACATTAAAAAAATGTACTGAGATGGAGGTCTTTATTCAAAGCTTGCCAAATAAGTTAGAATTAACTTGTCACAGACTGCATACACTAAAGCAACCGTGGCTACAAAAAAAATTAAAACTGTGGAAGTCTTAGTAGGATCAACTGGGTTTGGGGTTGCATATTGTTTGCATTGAATGTTGTTGACATTGATCTCTCTTCTTAAAGGTGAGGAACTGGAAACCTTCTGGGACACTATAGGTCTGCAGGGTAGAATCTGTGCTGCCTCAGATCCATACTGCTAGATGGGAAAACACACAAACAAGAAAAACAAGGGAATAACCCCCCCCAAAAAACCAAGATGCTCCAATAACAGAATCCATTGACCGCACAGTAGAAGAAATGTCCAAAGAGTTTAGAATGTCCACAAACTTATCTACAAAGTAAAGGATAGTATAAGTAGTGAAATCAAAGAAAAAAATACAGGAACTGAAATATCACTTGAATAAAGAGTTAGAGAATGTGAAAAAAACAAGCAGAAATCCTTAAAATGAAGGAAACAATAAAACAAATTATATATTCAATAGAAAGCATCACTTACAGACTAGACTACTTGGAAGACAGACCCTCAGGCAATGAAAATAAAGCATATACTCTTGGGATACTCTATTGGGATAGATAAGGGAGCAGAGCTACAAATCAAAGGAATGCAGTGATATAATATCAGAAAATTTCCCAAACCTAAAGAATGAAATGGAAAATCAAATACAAGAGGCTTACAGAACCCCAAATGTACAAAATTACAGCAGACTCACACCAAGACACATTTTGTTGTGTATTTTTTTTTGGTGTGTGTGTGTGTGTGTGTGTGTGTGTGTATGGTTATTTTACATCTATATCATGTATGCATATGTATCTGTGTATTCATATATAATTCTGTGGTTAGGTATATTATTATGAACTATGCTAAAATTAAGGAATTTGAGCTGTGTCACTAATGGAGGAGATAATACAGAGGAAAACCCCATTATGTGGGTGGGAAACTCATACAGTATTTACCTAGTCATGTTCTAATATAAGGGCTAGCTGCACAATGACTGGGAGACTGCTGCCTTTCACTGATTGCAACACAAATGTGCCAGTTTAAAACATATCATACTCCAAAACCTTTAAGTCATCTTCTATTCCTTCTTAGTTATAATCAAATGATGTCAATGATAATGCGAATTTCCCTAAATTAAACGCTTTCTGAGTAAATCTTATTTTATTATGCAAAATGATTCTGTAAATTTTTCCATGCCACAGAAACAAGCAATTATTCCTCATATGTATTTATTGTAATATTATGTTTATTATTGTCTCTTGTATTTCAAAATTAAACTTCAAATGCTGCTCAAATGGGGTCAATTAGAGAGAATTATGTTATGCTCTCTATGTATTCATTCCCTATAATTTCACACTGCTCTTCTTACCATTTAAATAGTGTTGCTTAAATGTCAGATTCAATGGGAGAATCCATCTTCCCATCCTGTTTATAAATAATATACCAGGAAACAACCAGTTCAAGTAGGAAAACCAATTATATGATACTTTAGATATTATTATTTTAATATTTATAATAATATTCAAATTATTTCAATTTTTACATTTAAATGGAATGACTATATCTATACAGGTATCTGCTTCTCCATATACTTCCCTCACAAAGTTACAATGGGTTAAAATTTTAAAACAGCCAATTGATAACAATACTTAAGATAAAGAACAGATATTAAAAACCACATAGAAAGCAAAAGAAAATAGATGTGTTAGGAAAAGGGATCAGATGGCATCCACAATTAAATATTAAAGAACCAAATAATATGAAGAGGTAACATTCATATCCTCTGGCAAAATTATATCTATCAAAGAATGCTCTGACTCAGGTTCAAAATAGATGAAATCTGTCATTTTCTTGAGGATCAGTCAATGAGTGACAACGTGAAGTTAAACAAAAGTTTGCAAAGCTGTAATGGTATGTGAACATTGCACTTTCTTATCTGGACTAATTTAGGTCAAGTCTATACATTCACATTCCTCACCACTAAGGTAGTCTTCATGTTCCAAAATATCCTTGTTTTGGAGCTTGTTTTTGGTCAATTTATTTAGTGGAAGAAAAATAAACCTCTTGAATACCATAACTCAGATATTCCATTTACTTCTTTAGAATGAATGGTCTTTGAGTATATTGTCCTTATTTTCACTGGAACCTAGATATTAAAATGTAAATATCATTAATTGTTCTAATTTCACAGAAATTGAACACATATCTATATGCATATGTGCATGCTCCAAAACCATTCACGTTCATGTTACTTTCACCAAAATGACTAGCCTGTATGGAAATCTTTACAACAGTAATTGGGGCAGTTAAAAGGTTAGAGCTTCAAATGCTCTTTCTCACTAGACAGTGGTAAGCAGAGAGCCCCTGGAACTCAACAGAACAGTACAGATCCTCTGAGCATTTGGGGAATCTTTCTGGACTGAAATAAAAAATCTTCTAGACACAAATGATTCACCCAGGAATAAGTCTCTGCTCCTCAAGTTCAATGTCTCATTAATCCTTGAAAGTTTCAAAGTTTTTATAGTCCAAAAGTTACAAAAAAACTGTCATTTTCTGCTATTTTCAGGTCAAGACTTAAACAATATTACTGGTCCTGGCGGATTTTCTAATTTCAACTATGTCTAGTTGAAGCTTTTGTTTTCCAAGGGGAGTCTGAATTTAAATTGCATGATAATTCATGGTTACCATTTTCTTCTTAGATCACTCACCTTAATAAGAGAGGTTTAGACCATGAGGTACAACAGAATCTTAGCAGCTCAGATCATCTTATATTAAAGCAAACAAATGGTTGCAAAATTTGACTTAAAATAAGACATTTGCATGCCTCAAAACGGTGTTAAATCAAAAAATGCAAGCTTTTCTGACTCAGGAATTGCAAATTTTTGAAACATCTGAGGATAGATGAGGTTACTCCTGCAGTGTAGCAGCAAGAAGTTCTAAGAAAACAGAAAGTACCCCATCTGATCATTCATAGCCCAAATCTAGTCATTGGTGGAAGAGTATCCTCTTATCTTCCTACTTAATTGGCTGGAATAATCCATTCAACTATGAGAAAACTGACAAGGATGAGGCTGTATCAGTCCTAACATCAGGTCTATATTCAAATAGGTTGAGACTAAAGCAATCCTACAGTGATGGAGGAAACTACAATGCTAGACAGAAAGAGAGAGAGAGACAGAGAGAGAGAGAGAGAAAGAGAGAGAGAGAGAGAGAGAGAGAGAGAGAGAGAGGGAGAGAGAAAGTTGTTGTGCAACTAATTCAATATTATTTCAGGACATAAAAATATTCAGGTGGTAAGTCATGATGTTTTGGAAGCAATATTTACTACAAAAACTTCTTAGTGGTCATGCCAAAAAGCCTAGTATACTTACTGGGCTATTTGCTTTTGACTCAGAAATCGTGTGGGACTGAGACCTTGGTCTAGCAAATTTTGATGATGAGTAGTAGTTGTCCAAACTAGGTAATACCAACACTGTAGCATGATTGTGTGCACAGCATGTAGCAGAAGCATAAGAAGAGTAGCTTAATCTAATGTGCTTTAGCTTTTCCTGCTTAACATGAAATAAGGAAATGCACATCTGCTCATGTTTGCCCTCAAAAGCTCCTGTGCTTTCCATCATCTTGTTCTGCTGCTCTGAACATGGATCTTTTCTCCTCCTGGTCACAAGACATGTGCCCTTATATCCATTATTTCAGGCATGAAAGACTTGCTTTTTTATTCGTGAAGAAAGTCAGATCCAGCATTTTATCATCTGAAAGTGTAACAATGCCACTATTAACTGCAGTTAAAAATGAGTGATTTTCTCAGGGTGCATTGGTACCCTGAACACAACGGGAGTTGTGTTAGTAATAAAGGAGTTAAATGGATATTAACTAGGCAACTTCAGTGTCTCCTATGAACATCTCAGATCAATATACCATACATTTTAATATTTGTGTCACAAGAAATTCATAATTAAATGTATAAAGAAATGTTGTGGAAATCATCATACACTGAGAACATCAGGTGGGATATTAAAAAAAAAAAACCACTGAAACTGAGGACACTTCCCTCCTACCTACGGGAATGTAATGAGCAATAAATAGTTTTGACTTTCTAAGGCTATTAAATAAAAGATGAATATATGTCTATTTATGAAATTAGAGACCCCATTCATAATTCACATAATAAAAAAGGATATCACAAATCTGAATCACTGTTCATCTTACCTCATTCTGATGCAGTAGCAAGACTTGGTCTTTCTTATTTTGGAGATAGAAATGTAATGTAATTTGAGATCTTCTTTATGAGAATGATTTTTCATGCTAGGTGGCAGATATGGTGGGAATAAAAAAATCATGCCCATAGCCAGGCGCGGTGGTGCATGCCTATAATCCCAGCACTTGGGAGGCTGAGGCAGGAGGATTGCAAGTTCAAAGCCAGTCTCAGCAACTTAGCAAGGCCCTAAGACACTCAGGGAGACCCTGTCTCTAAATAAAAATACAAAATAGGGCTGGGGATGTGGCTCAGTGGTGGAGTGCCCCTGCGTTCAATCCCCAGCTCCCCCCCAAAAAAATAATAATCATGCCCATGAATTACATGTTTCAAGGAGATGAGCAAACAGGCATAGCTTTGTAATAGTTTCTTTGAAAATAATTATATTCCAAGCCAGGCATGGTGGAACTCAAATAATTTCAGTTACTTGGAATGCAGAGGTAGGAGGATCACAAGTATATGACCAGACTGGATATCTTAGTAAGACCCCGTTTCAACATTTTAAAAAATAATAATAATCATATTCCAGTCTATAGCTCAAAATATTAAAATACTATTACAGTAAATAATGTTTGAAACATCCTAATACAAAAGTCAAATTTGGCAATTTATTTTCAAATTGCTTTGATAAAGTTCATTTACACTGAACATTTAAAATTGCCTTAAGTGAGATATTTTCTATTTCATTGCTTGTAAATTTACAGCTTATTTTAGTTCCATTTTTGTGACTAAGTTGTTTGTTATAGTAGCAATGAAATATAATCAAATTATATTTTGTACATTAGATAACATATCATAAAGTTTTTTTAAAGCACCTCTTTAAGAGTGACTTTCAACCATTTTTTTAACCAATCAGAATAATTTCTAAACCACTTCTCATTATAAAGTCATGTGAATGTGAATTTTATCAGTACACAAAATAGTGGAGGGTAGGGACAGAACAAGCTTAAGATCTGATAAGTGAAATTAAAGATTTTTTTTAATAATCACTCTTAATTGTTTATCAGTAAGTTTGATGTCTCCAAATTTGCTTATGAGTGATTGAGTAACAGCTTATACAGAAAAAGAAAGGCAAGTCCTACTATTTCTTATAGGACATCCATGATGAAAAGTCACTTTCAAAGATGACATTCCCTATATTGGGTCCAAGAAGAAGAACTGTTCCATTTAATAACTTTTCAAGGATCCACATGTAATCTGAAATTCAAATGTTTAAAGATAGTCTGAGGAACAAGTTGAGTCTTTTGGGAATTTTGTAGAACTGGAGTCTTTTAGGAATTTTGTAGGACATGAGAGACATGTGATTTCTTTCTGCTTCCAGAAGAGTGGGTTGAAAGATGGAAACAGGAAATAAAACGGATCTGATGCAATTCTTTATAGTTTGCTGTACAAATCCAGAAGACAAAGCAAGATTTCATTGTGTGTTGATAGTTTTTCTCCTCACAGATGGCAACCTTTGATTTATCTTTATGGTCCAGTTAGAAGAGACCTTGGTAGTACAGTCAGGTCGAAGTGATCAGCTGTGATCAGCTGTGGGGCCAAGGTCTTACAATGTCCAACAAAAGGGAAAATATGGAGGACTGTTGCTGCTGACAGCGATGGAGTGGACTAAATAAATGTTTCAGGATGTAACATAAGATTGCTCAGCTATAAATATGAAGGACACAGTCCATGAAACAAACATAAAACACTATTATCTGAATGGAGTATTTCATGGAAGAAAATTCTGCATGTGTCTTATGATATGTTTCATCTGATTAAGTAAAATTATTGTGTCCATGCATTTCAATCTAACATAAACTTATGGTTTTATTGTGATGCTTTGAAAGGGATCATGTGTATATAATGCTTATCCCAGTCCTTTACCATCACTGAAAATTAGTAAATGGTAGTTATTTCATTAAGAGTAGACATAATAAGCACCTTTAAAAGATTTTTATACGTGTATAAACTCATTTCTTTTTGTTTATTTTAATAAACTTTACTGAATGTGCTTTTACGTCTGATACAATGTACATATTTTATATGACAGCTGACAAATGTATATATTATTTAGCTACTATTTGAACCAAAATAGGAGACATTTCTACCATCAGTCCCATTTATTCCACTGATTTTATTTCTACCAACGTTTTGAAGTTGTACAATTTCAATGAATTGCAAAAGGATTGTGCTCACGTTTTTGTGTCTGACTTATTTCCCTCAATAAATATTTGAAATTAATTCATGTTGCTGTGTGAATTGGTCATCTCTTTGTTTCTATTGATGAGGGGCATTCCATTGCATGAATATTCCACATTTGTTCACCTACTCAGACCCTGATGAACATTTGGATCATTTACAATTTGGGAAATTAATAAAGCTGTTCTAAATATTGATAAATCTCTTAGCGGGCACATATTTTTACTTCTCTTGGGTAAATACCCAAGAGAGAAAATGGCTGGGGTGCTAAGGTAGACATGTGATCAACTCTAAGGTTAGACTATTTAATTCCCATCAGCAATGTTTGAGACTTCTATTTGCTCTGTAGACTTGTCAGAACTTGTAACTGTTAAGTTTTAAAATGTGATTTGAGTTTTGTCACTATAGTGAAATACCTGAAACAGGCTACTTAGGAAGTAAAGGCAGTTTTGTTTGACTCACAGCTTCAGAGATTCAAGAACATGATGACTTTGTTGGCTCAGCTCTTGGCTGCATCACATGGTGGCAAAGAGCAATGGCAGGAGCACTTGTGAGGGGAAATGGTCACATCTCAAACAGGAGCAGAAGGCGGGGGAGCAGACTTGCTCCTTTTATGATAATCATTTCTCAAGAACTCAAAGTATGGCACACAAAATATCTCAAGCCTCTAACAACCTAAGGACCTCCCAGGAGGCCCCACCTCCCTAAGGTTTCACCACCTCCCAACAGTGTCATTCTGGAACCAAGACTTTAATGCATTAAGTCCTAAGTTTTCAATTGTATAAATATTTCATCAAAATTGACATAAGTGCATTAAAATAAATTAGAGATCATAATCTAGAGTTCATATATATCATTATCACACTATATTATAATACAATTATATTCTTTCTACATAATTTTATTATAATTTACATAATTATATTATACATTATTTACTTCAAGTTTTTATACACAGTCCACATCTGGGATGATAGGATCAAATGGATTAATCACAATGGACCCTTGGTGGCACTCAAGATGGCACACAAAACATTATGATGTAGTATAACTTTATTTATTTTGATTTTTATTGATAAATAACCTAGAATATGTTATGATATGCTTATGGTTCATTCACATATCTACTTAAATGTGAAGTTTCTTCATATGAAATGATTTTTTGCTAATTTTTATTGGATTACTTTCTTTATGTATTTGCTATCTATATTTATATATGTCACTTGTCAGATAAACATTTTGCAAATATTTCCCCTCATTTTATGCCTTGAGTTCTCATTTCTTAACAGTGTATTTCCGAGAGCACAAATTTTTAATTTTGAGGACGTCTAACCTATTTTTCTTCTGTGATCACTACTTTTTGTATCCTGTTTAAGAAATCTTTGACTAACCCACATTCATCATTCCTTGATCCTATTTCTATACTACAATTTTGAGTTCTACTCACTTGAACAAGTTCACTGATCTTCCTGCTATTGTATCAAATATACTTGGACTTTAAGCACCAGATGTTTAAGGCATTTAGTTTTTCAACCCAATCCCTGGTTTTCTTTGCTGTTTAAGAGACTGATCATTTTGATTATCTTGTAAGTTGAGCTATAGAGGAATTTGGTGGCAACAGCTTCCAAAATATCTTGAAAGTGAATTCAGGCTTCTGCTTCATGTGTGCCCTGGAACTAAACATTATGATATGACCAGATCTTAAAACTGTGTGACCTTGAATTTTTGACACCTTGAACCTGAAAGACTTGGGAGACTGAGATCTTAAGATTTTGAGATCATGCATTTTACAGACTGGGATTCCCATTCAATAAGCTGTGAGTTTTCAAGATTATGAGGCTGCAAGACTATGAGGTCATGGTACTGTGAGATAGCAAGACAGCAGCCTGTGCTCCAGGGACAATGCCTGAGTAAGACTCAATCATAGTGAGAAGGTAAAACAAAATACCTTGATCTCCAGGTTTTGAAATAGTAATTCAATGACTCCAAAGAGTTCTTTCATTTTTAGAACCCTGTCCCTAGTCTCTGATTACTCAGCAAAATTTCTGGGTAAATTAATTGCTTGACAGAGAGTATTATCTTTGAATGCAAACTTCCTTAAGATTAAAACCTGACACACTAGCCCATTGATTGGCCATAAGTTTGGCTGTTTCACTTTATCCAAACCAAAGTTTGCATGCTACACAAGGCTTTTTTGCTGCCTTGTAACCTTCCAACTCCCAGCTCACCAATGGGTCTCTGGTATAAACATTTCCTCTCCTGGCCTACAGAAATGTTCATATGAGTTCAGTGTAATTAGGGTTTAGGTATCTTTGTGCCTAAACTCTTTAAAGAAAATATGTACATGCATGCATGTGTGAATAACTACGTCTCTGTACTTGTCTAATTATCTAGATTTGTACATGCAGTAATTTATTTTTTCATTGGCAATAAAAAGTGTAAGATATTTCATATCTTTCCACAGTCTAACTGAAAGTCGAAATCCACGTTTTCCTCTTTTTTTAGGTATTAGAAGTCTATTCACCTGTTTGAAAAATTTCTCATTTGTTCCCAATCTTTCACAGGGATTCACTCCAAGTTAGTAGTGACAACAGACTTTGCCAGAGAGAATGGCGGACTCTCACAAGTTCCTGCAGGGGGTCTTCCCTTGTCTTTGTGGAAGACGTGATTGAGCAGGTTGCCCACTCTGAAGTTCAAGTGTAAAGATGTTGAAATTGTAATTCTTTAAATAGAAACAACCTCAAACTTAAAATTGAGGTCAGCTTTTTTTCTTCCTTCTTTTTGTCATTTCAACTGATCACTGGAAAAAGTTTAAAATGTACACTTCGAATGTCATCTGGGAACAGAATTTTCTAGCCAGAGCCATATTGCTTCCTAGGTCATTAAGAAATATTTTGTGTCTTTTCCTTTTCAGTTGGATGTTGAAAATGGAGCTATCTAGTGTAGCTGCTACTGTACTGTCTTTAAACATCATGAGAGCATGATGTTAATGGGTTGCACATTAAAAGGTGCCAGTAGGAAATGAACACCTTGCTGCTGAGAAAGAGAAGAATTTACTACATGTGGACAGAGCTGTTGGAGTAATTACTGACAGGGAGGAAGACTTCAGAAAAGAAATAGAAAGGAGGAGGTCATTCCTGTGTTCTTCTGTTTGTTTGTTTGTTTGTTTTCAAAATCTCTCTTTACTGAAATGATCTGCTTTCTGCATCTGTTCTTTTAACTGTTGATTGGTGCAATCATTCATTGCCTGCATTTTCTCTCTCATCTCATCGTTTGCTTCTCTGACCATTTTAATTATGTACATTCTGAACTACCTTTCTGACATTTCTTCTGCCATGTTGTCACTGGATTCTGTTGATGCAGCATCTACATTTGTTTGAGACACTTTCTTCCCCCGTTTTCTCACGTTGCTCATGTATCTTCCCCTCTATCTGTGAGAATCTGAGGTATTGCAGCTTCCCCCCTATGGACCTGTGGTGTCCCTGCAGGTTTCCAATACCTCACCTCCTAGTCTTCAGTAGCACTAGACCCTGGGCTGGGGCCAGGCTGGAGTAAGACTTGGCCTCTGGGCTGGGCCTCCCAGCGTTGAAGCCTCAAGTGTCTCTGCTGTGCCCTCTTCCCCCACGTTGAAGTCTCCCGCTTCTGTACTGTGCTGGTGGCCCCAGCGGGAGTCCCACAGGAGCACTCTGGGCCTATGTCCCAGGTGTGGAACTCCCTGGAGTCTGTGCTGAGCTGAGGCTGATGTCTGTCTCTGTGCCCACCTCCTGGACCTCCATTCCTATGTTCTTATAAAGCTCTTTTAAAAATTTTAGAACAGACTTTATTTTGATTCATTGTACACACATGGGGTACAAATTTTCATTTCTATGTTTGAACCAAAAAGAACAAATTAAAAAATAAAAAACATATAAAAAAAATTCATGTTACTTGCATAAAAAAAGAATGGGATCCTAACTACGATGAGATATATTCCAGGCTTGTATGATTGTATTAAAATGGACCGTGCTGTCATGTATAACTAAACAGAACCAATAAATTTTTTTTAAACCTAAAAAAAAAAAATTTTAAAACAGAACATCTTTGTTACACATTTTGACATGATAAAATGTTAGAGGTGGATGTCCACAGTTGTTATGCTAATCAGCTCCTCTCCCCACTGCTCTTCATTTTCATTGTTTTATAATAGTGACACCAAAGAAGATTTCCCCAAAGAAGGAGTCCTAGGCTTTGTTTTAGTGTTTCACTTTATCCATAGCCTTCTGTTTCTAACCAGCTAACATGTCTGAAAAAAAAAAAAAATCCAATTTTAAGATTGCCACTAAGGACAGATTTTCAGTATTTAACATACAGGCTCTATAAACAAAGTCTGCTCTATTCATTAAAGTTGCTAACATTTGATATTTGTTTCTAAAAGGAAAACATAAGATAAATCTTCAGTATTGAACATAAAGCTGCTATAAACAAAGTCTAACATATCCATTAAAATTTTTAACATGACATTTATGTTCCTCAAAGTAAAGCATATAACCCCTGAGCATGGTGTATGCCTATAATCCGAGGGGCTCAGGAGGCTGAGTCAGGAGGATCCCGAGTTCAAAGCCAGCCTCAGCAAAAGCAAGGTGCTAAGCAACTCAGTGAGACCCTGTGTCTAATTAAAATACAAAATAGGGCTGGGTATGTGGCTTAGTAGTTGAGTGTCCCTGAGTTCAATGCTCAGTATCCCCCCAAAAAATAATTTTAAAAAGCATATAATAGATATTCTGACTTTTAAATTGTACAACATATTAATGCACATAAGTCTTCTTCACTCCCCATCTTTAAAGAAAGACACAAACGGGCATAAATTAATTAGTTTTCTGAGAATCCATTTAGTTTTTCTAGTGATTCGTGATTTTTAACTTTCCATAGTTTGATTTTTTGGCAAATGATAGGCATAAAATTACATTTTTACAAAGAAAAAAACCATTTGAATTCTCAATTTTCATAGTGATGGATTATTATTATAGTATACATTAGCACAAGCATCTATCAAAATACTCAGTCATCCTTTTGTTCTTTTCTATGTGCTTTATTTGTTTTGATTCTCTTTTGTATCTTATCCATGATGTATAAAGGTGATGGCAAAAATATAAATTCTCAGAAAAGGCATATTTTAGAGAAATGGACCACTTCCTTCTTGCATAGGTAATAGAATTTCACTGACAAATATTTAATGAATCAGGTTTTATTTTAAAATAACTGGGCAGATAATTGGGCAGAGTGATGCTTCAGTTGAACAGAGTATAATCTAGAAAAGTATCTCACATTAATTCTTAAGATGAATGGGTTAGGACAGAAATCCACAACCAAAAGTATGCATTTGGAGCAGGTCACAATGGAGTAACAAGGACTATAGCCTTCCATTGAATGAAATAACAGAAGAAAAGACAAAATATAAGAAGTAATATTTTTCAAGACACTGGACATCAGAAAATGGAAGACAGTGATCTTGAACATTGGAACACAATTGAGTCAAACCCTATTATTTCCCAACTTACTCCCTTGAGTTTTCAGTCAGTGACACAGAAAAGGGAACCCATGGGAAGTTAGGGAAGCATTTCTGTCTGAGGAGGTAAAACCAGAATCCCAGGAGATCATGTTACTAGAGTGCATGAGACAATCAAAGAGAATAACCAGTTCTTTGGAGAGAAAACTGAAGATCTATAGAAGTTCTTTCTTTTGTGATCAGTAGAGTGTCGATGGTTTTTTACATAAAAGAAAATTATCACTCACATGGATTTCATAAGCAAGGGTTTCTATCCTCATATCAGATAAAGTGCACTTCAAGCCTAAGTTAATCAGAAGGGGCAAAGAAGGTCATTTCATATTGCTTAAGGGAATTATTCATCAACAAAAATTGGGGCGTAAGCTTGAGGTATAAATTATGCCCCAAACAATGGAGCACCTACATACATCAAACAAACTCTTTTAAATTTCAAAAATGAAATAGACCACAACACAATAATACTGGGTGACACACCTCTCTCATCACTCATAGATCCTCCAAACAAAAACTAAATAAAGAAGCTGTAGGACTAAAACATGCAATTAATAATTTAGACTTAGACATATATAGAATATTTCATCCATCAATAGCTGAATACACTTTCTTCCTAGTAGCACACAGATCCATCTCTAAAATAGACCATATCTTAGGCCACAAAGTACCTCTTAGCAAATACACAAAATATATATAATACTTTGCATTCTATCAGATCATAATGGAATGAAATTAGAAGTAAACAAGAAATTAAAAAATAGAAATTAACACCTGGAGACTAACTAATATGCTATTGACTGATGAATGGATAGCTAATGAAATCAGGGATGAAATAAAAAAATACTTAGAGGTAAATGAGAGCAGCAACACAACATATAAAAATCTCTGGGACACTATGAAGGCAATTCTAAGAGGAAAGTTCATTGCATTGATCTCATGCATTAGAATAGAAAGTGATCCACTAAATAACCTAACATTACATCTCAAAACCCTAGAAAAAGGACAAATCAACACCAAAAGCAGTAGAAGACAGGAAATAATTAAAATTAGTGCTGAAATAATTGAAATTGAAACAAAAAAAATTTGAATCAACAAAACAGAAAGTTGGTACCTTGAAAAAATAAATAAATTTGATAAACCCTTAGCTAAGCTAACCAACAAGAAGAGGGGAAAAAATCAAATTACTAAAATTTGTGACAAAAAGGAAAATATCACCATGGACACTCCTAAAATACAGAAGAAAATCAAAAACTATTTTTAAAATCTCTACTCTAATAAAATAGAAAATCCTGAAGACTTTGAAAAATTGCTGGACATATGACCTACCACATTGAATCAGGAGGTCATAGAAAATTTTAACAGATCAATTTCAAGCAATGAAATTGAAGACACCATGAAAAGCCTACCCAGAAAGAATAGTCCAGGACTAGATGGATCCTCAACCAAGTTCTGCCTGACCTTCAAAGAAAAACTAACACAAATCTTCAAATTATTCCATGAGACAGAAAAGGAGGGAACCCTTCCACACTCATTCTATGAAGTTGCTATCACCCTAATACCAAAATCAGACAAAGACACATCAAGGAAAGAAAATTTCACACCAATATCCCTGATGAACTTAGATGCAAAAATTCTTAATAACATACTGTCAAATTGTAAACCATGTTAAAAAGATAGTGCATCATGATCATGTGGGGTTCATCCCAGGGATGCAAGTTTGGTTCAACATAAGGAAATAAATAAATGTAATTCACCACATAAATAGACTTGAAGACAAGAATCACAGGATTATCTCAATAAATGTAGTAAAAGCATTTCTCAGAATACAGTATCTATCATGTTCAAAACACTAGAAAAACTAGGGATAATAGATTCCTCAACATTGTAAAAGCTATATATGTTAAACCCAAGGTCAACATCATAAAAAATGGAGAAAAACTGAAAGCATTCCTCTGAAAACTGGAACAAAACAGGGATGCACTCTTTCATCACTTCTATTCAACATAGTTCTTCAAATGCTCAACATAATCCTTGAAACTCTGGGTAGGGCAATTAGGCAAAAGAAAGGAACTAAAGGGACACAAATAGGAGAAGAGCTGAAACTATTCATATCTGCAAGTGACATGACTCTATATTTAGAAGACCCAAAAAACTCCACCATAAAACTTCTAGAAGTTATAAATAAATTCTGCAAAGTAGCAGGATATAAAATCTACACCCATAAATCAATTGCATTTCTATATACCAATGCATTTCTATATATCAATCAGATGAAGGAGAAATTAGGAAAACTATCCCATTCATAATAGCCCCCTTTCCCAAAATGAAATACTTGGGAATCTGTGGGCCCCTTCTCCTGGAAGGAGGGCTATGTGGCATTCTGTGAGGAGACGGACACGCCTTTCAGGACACTCAGGGACTGGGGCCTCATCCTCCTCTCTTGTGATCTGTGAACAGGATGTTCTCCTATGGCCTATAAGACAGTTTTTCTGTGGTCTGTGAAATGGGCTTTCTTTGTGTTAAGTGCACAGATGTTCCTCTGTGTTTAGTAGAACTAGGGCAATGGGAATTTACTGTATAGTCTGCCAAATAGGCTAGTAACTTCTGACGCAAGGCTTGACCTTTGAGATATATGACTAGCTTAATTGCAAGCATATAAAGGACAGTGTTATACGCAATAAAGACGGAAGCAGTTTTCTATGAGACAAGTGCTCCATGTCTCTCAAATAAAGCTCTTCTCAGATCTTGGTGTGTGAGTCAATGACTGAGTCCCCCATAGTTGCTAGCATCAGTCATGGGTCCCCTCCATAGTTGCAGACCCTGTGCAACAGGAATCAATCTAACAAAAGAGGTGAAAGATCTCTACAATGAAGATTACAGAACACTGAAGAAAGAAAATGAAGAAGACCTTAGAAGATGGAAAGACATTCCATGTTCGTGGATAGGCACAATTAATATTGTCAAAATGGCCATATTACCTGAAGTGCTACACAGATTTAATGAAATTTCTATTAAAGTTCCACTTATGTTCTTCATAGAAATAGAAAAAGCAGTCATGTGAAATTCATTTGGAAAAATCAGAGACCCAGAATTGCCAAAGCAATCCTCAGCGAGAAAAGCCAAGCAGGAATCATCCCAGTACCAGATCTTAAATTATATTACAAAGCTATAGTAACAAAAACTGCATGGTGTTGGCACCAAAATAGACATGAAGACCAATGGGAGACACAGAGACAACCCCACATAAATACAGTTATCTCATATTAGTCAAAGACACCATAAACATACATTGGAGGAAAGATAGCTTCCACAGCATACAGTGCTAGGAAAACTGAAAATCCATATGTAGCAGAATTAAATTTAACCCCTATCTCTCACCCTGCACAAAAATCAACTCAAGGTGGATCAAAGACCTAGGCACATTTTTTTTTCTTGAGATGAAAATGTAGGCACAGATAGAAGAAAATGTAGTCCCAACTCTCCATCATGTCAGCTTAGGAACTAAATTCCTTAACAAGATTCTGAAAGCACAAGAAGAAAATCAAGAATCAAATGGAATGGTAAGAAACTAAAACACTACTTCACAGCAAAGGACATAATCAAGAACATGAAGAAAGAGACTACAGAATGGGAGAAAACATTTGCTCCTAAGATAGAGCGTTAGTCTCCAGGATATTTAAAGAATTCAGAAAACTTAACACACACACACACATGCACAAAAAACAAAACACAACAAAGCAAAAAACAAAGACCCAAACAATAAATAGGCAAAAGAATTGAACAGGCTCTTCACAGAACAAGAAGTACAAATGGTCAACAAACATGGAAAAATGTTCAACCTCTCTAGCAATTAGAGGAATGCAAATAAGAGTACACTAGGAGTCCAACTCACTCCAGTCAGAATGGCAATTATCAAGAAACAGTTAATGTTGGCAAGGATGTGGAGGAAAAGGTATATTCATACACTCTGATAGGACTATAAATTGTTGCAACCACTCTGGAAATCAGATATCACAAAAACTTTGGAAAGGAAACAACCATTTGACTGTCCCACTCCTTGCTTTATACCCACAGGACTTAAAATCAGCATACTACAGTGATGCAGCCACATCAATATTTATAGCAGTTTTATTCACAATAGCTAGGCTACGGAACCCAACATAAGTACCCTTCAACAGATGAATGAATAAAGAAAATATGGCATATATACACAATGTAATATTAGTCACAAAGAAGAATGACTTTCTGACTTTTGCCAGTAAATGGATGGATCTGGAAACTATCATGCTAATTGAAATAAGCCAAATCCAAAAAACCAAAGCCAAATGTTCTCTCTGATGTGTGGATGCTAACACACAGTAAGGGCAGGAGGGAAAAATAGCAGTTCATTGGATTAGACCAAGGGGGATGAAAGGAAGGGCGTGGGGATGGGAATAGGAGAGACAATAGAATGAATTGGACATAATTTTCCTATGTTCATATATGAACACACCACCAGTGAAACCTCAAGAATGAAATTCTAATTAGAATAAGTTATACTCCATGTTTGTATAATATATCATAATACACTCTACAGTCACGTATATCTAAAAAGAACAAATTAAAAAAATTACATCAAAAAATTATCTAAGGTAGAAGATCTTAGATCTTCACACAGAAAAGAACCACGGGAATAAACTAGAAATAACCGCCTGTTGCTAACGTATGACCACAGAGAAACATCTTCCAAAACAGGAAAAGAATGATTCCAAGTAAGTTAACAGAATTTCAAGATGCTGAAACATAGTTATTAGAATACAAGCATACTGAGCACCTAACAAGGTAAAATCTATACCATCTGGCATCCATGGAAAGAGTTCCAGCCATGCAAAAAAGTAGGAAAACATAATACACAATAAAAAAACAAGTAAAAAAAAATCATGAACTGAGAAAGGGGTTAGAATTAGCAGATAAGACCTTTCAGATGGTCACAAAAGTGTGTTCCATATGTTAAAAATGCTAGGTATAGTCATGTTGTTATGGTTTGGATGTGAGGTGTCCCCCAAAAACTCGTGTGAGACAATGCAAGAAAGTTTACTGGAGAAATGACTGAGTTATGAGAATCTTAACCTAATCAGCAAATTAATCACCTGAGGGGATTGAGTGGTCATTGAAGGCAGGTAAGGTGTGTCTGGAGGAGGCAGGGCATTGAGAGCATGGCCTTGGGGTACATATTTGCATTTGGCATGCAGAGTCTCTCTCTCTCTCTCTCTCTCTCTCTCTCTGCTTCTGATCATCATGTGACCTGCTTCCCTCTGCCACATTCTTCTACCATGATGTCCTGCCTCACCTTGAGCCCCAAGGAATGGAGCTGGCTGTCTCTGCTCTGAGACCTCTGAAACTGTGAGCCCCCAGATAAACTTTTCCTCCTCTACAATTTTTTTTTGTCAGGTCTTTTAGTCACAGCAGTGAAAAATCTCACTAAAATACATGGAAAACCTTGAAAGTAAATAGAACTTAAAACTAATATTTCTTAGAGTAAAAACACATTGCTTGGTCTTAATGACAGATTAGACCTTACAGAAAAAAATTAATGTTCTGGAAGAGTAGGCAATAAAAAATATCAAAAATAAAAGATTGAGGAAAAATAATTTTAAAAATTAAAAGAACGCTATTGAGAATAGCTCTAAGTAGCCTAAAATATGTGTAATTGGGTTTCAGGAAGGAGAGAAAAGAGAGAGGGGCAGAAAATATTTAAAATAAAAAATGCCCCTCAACATTCTAAATTTTTTTTCTCTTTTTTGCAGTGCTGGGGATTGAACGCAGGACCTTGTGTATGCGAGGCAAGCACTCTACCAACTGAGCTATATCCCCAGCCCCCAAAATTCTAAATTTTAATGACAACTATGAAACCAGAAAAACTTTTTGAGCTTTTAAGTGTGGCATAATAAGAACCTAAGAACAAAAGAAGGAAGAATTTTAAAACTTTGCAACAAGTTTTAAGAAGACAATTATTAACATAGATATGTAGACTATAGGGAACTTTAGAAAAAATATAATCCTGCTCTTACATTTTATAGATTAAAAATGTTTTTAGATCCTCATAGCTCCTTTGACTTGCCTGTATCTTACAGTGAAATATATATATATATATATATATATATATATTTCAAATTATCTCTTTATTTCTTCTCAAAGACTTTTTTTTGGAAAAAAAATTAATATTTAATAAGTTTACTTTTCTCTAATTAAAGACAAAAAGAAAAAAGTCAGGTACATATTTATGAACAATAAAACTGAAAATTAAATTTTTGGTAGGTGCAGAAAGAAATGATACTGTTTTAATGGGAAAAAGTAAAAAAATCACATGAAAGCATGGAATTTTAAACAAACATACCTATTTAATGCTATGAACCTCAAATAGTGCTGACTTTCTAGCTCTGCAGTATATTCATTCCAAATCAATACATGGATTTGAAAATAAGAGCACCGGAGTACCTAGCATCTCAAAGACTTTTTTCAAGTCTTAGTTCTTCCTCCCCTGCATAATCAATCTGTCCTTCTGTTTTGGAGACTAAGTATGCTCTTATAGTTCTCATCTCTAAATGCCCTCCCACAATGACTTCATTTAGATTTTTTGCAAATCCTATACCAGGAAAGTTCCTAGTCTTAATTTTTATTGTGAAATTGAGAACTAAATAGAATACTCACCATGCTAAATTGTCCATTGTCCCTGCTAAACTTAAACCCCAGAACCTATTTTATTGATTTGTTTCTCCAGAGTTCACCTACTTTTGAGAAGTCAAAACAGAATATTTGCTTTGTCTCACATTACATTCTGTGTCATTGGAATGTTTTTCTGTCTAAATGCCTGTAATACACAACACCTTTGTTAACTGCCAGAAGGCTGGGCATGAAGTCTTCTCTGTGTTGGTCTCCTTCCATGCTCCTTATCTAAAGACCTTGACCCTTTTATAGTCAGGCTTCTTTTTTTTTTTTTTTTTTTTTGTACTGGGGATTGAATCCAGGGGCACTCCACCACTGAGCCACATCCCCAGCCCTACTTTGTGTTTTCTTTAGAGAGAGGGTCTCGCTGAGTTGCTTAGGGCCTTGCTAAGTTGCTGAGGCTGGCTTCGATCCTCCTGCCTCAGCCTCCCAAGTGCTGGGATTACAGGTGTGTGCCACCATGCCCGGTTCACACTTCTTAAAATGCGTGTATACTTGAGATTGCTGTCTTCTCAACCTTCAGTTCATCTTCAACCCATTGCAATCCAGTTTCCACCTGACCAGCTCTCTAAAACTGCTCTCAGTTTGATCCCAAATACTATACTTCATATTAACAAATCCAATAGGCAATTTTGGTCTTCTCTTGTCCAACATCCAAACAGTTTTTATCATAATCAATTATCCTATCCAAAGCATCCTCTTCTGGTGTTCCTTACACAGGGACTTATGAATTCCAGCTCTGCTCCTCTCTCTCTCCAGATCATTCTGAAGATAAACTGAAGACCAAGAAGGGATGAGTTGAATCAGGCAACTTGTTTAACTTCTTTCAACTTGATAACCTAATCTGCATATGAGATCTAAAAACGTCTGTTATTTTATTCAGTTTCTTTGGAAACATTGGGTAGAGTTTACAGAAAAATATACATTTCTCCATTTATAAATCAAATGTAACAAGTGGAGTTCTGCGTTAGCTATATGGATCTACAAGATAAAAAAAAAAAGAATGCCAAAAATAAGGTCATTGCTTATAATACAACTATCATTAATTTCATCATGTCCAACAGGTTCAGATTCTGATCAGTATAATTTTATTTATAGTGTAAATAATCCCAAAGTTTATCTGAGGAAAGCAGGACCCCTCTACCCCACCAAAAAACCTTGGTAAAGCATATTCAGCAAAGAAGGAAATGGTCATAGTGATATAAACTCCTGTTTAATCAAAGCTTACTCTTAGCATTAGGATCAAATATTCAAAATCCTGGGAAGCAACTCTAATATGAAATAGTAAAGATCTTGTTTCTTCTACTCTCAAGATAAAAGCTATTATAATTGTAAGTGGCCAACTCAACTGGCTTTGAATATTCACCTTGTAATCACGTTCAGTACAGGGTTAATTGGAAAAATGCTTTCCTGAGTCAACTTGAATGTTTATTAATTAACCAATTCTTAAACATGTAATTCATATTAAGGAAGCAATTTGAGCATAGTGCTATTTTTATGATTGAACATCACTTACTGAAGAAAATCTATAAAACTAATGTTATTTTGGGGAAAAATCATCTTTTGCTTCATCTCACAAGACACATAAATCAGCCAAGGATAAAGATGCTTTTCTGGACTTTCCTGATGTATGTATACATTTTTAAATGTAAACATTACCAAGATGATAACCCAAATAAAGTTATCACTCAGAGACCCCCAAATGAGCAGAATCTCATCATATTCCCCTAAGTAATTCTTTAGCTCAGTCTACCCTGTGTTGTTTTGATATATTTAATATTTTTCCAAAGATGGAAGTGGCTCACATTAACCTATAATCAAGATACTATGAAAATAATTTAGGTTATACTACTGACCTAAAATTTCAGCAAAAACTGTCCACTCACTCAATAATTTATATGCAAATCAAAAGGTCAATCAGCAATTATTGCAGTATACTTACCATCTATAATGTGCTTGGTTATTTATTATAACAACAGATGAATATTTCTGTGAATGATACATACATCTAACTTAATCATATGCAGGTGCTGCAAAATCACTTCAAACTATATATTTAGAAGCCATTATCCTTAAAATTTTGGAAGCATCATTTGCAATCCAGATGGCAAAAAAATTAAAAGTACTTTTTACCTTCAAAACTTTGCTGGACTTTAAAAATGGTTTACTATTTTATAGTACAAAATTAACATTGTATTTCAAGGGTTCACCACTGCAAAGAAAATACTTTTTAAAATAGAAAGGATTCATTAAAACAAAAAAAATGGCTTCTTTTAATATACATTACTCAAAGCCTTATAACTTGAAGCTGTAAGTAAGTGGGATAAAATAATTTGCTGGAAAAAATTTTTATAAAATTCTAAAATTATAAACACAGAATTCAGTGTTTTGAAGATCTGATTGTGGATGTAGAAGGAAAATGAAAAGTTATTCCAGAAGAGCTATTTCCAACCAAAAATGTTGGGCATTTTTATGACAAGCCAAGTGTGAGTGAAGCATAGAAGAGCTCAATACTAAAAAAGGGTAAGTTAAACTGTAAAAAGCTCATGCCACGTGGGCCATCATCTCCTGAGCTCCTTCTATAGACCAGTCACTATTTCAGTCCACAGAACAAACTTATAAGGTAAGCACTGTTTCCTTTATTTTATAGGTAAAAATATGGAGAAAAAGTTGATCTGTAAGTCAAGATCACAGAGAAAAAACAGTTGGTCATGGAATCGGTATTTATATCCAACCACTGTGCTATCTTGCTACCTCTAAAGTTACCTAAAGCAAATCTCATATGTGGAAAGATGATGATCTCTCCCAATGTTACACTCTGTACTCTTATGAGAGGACATGAACCCTGAATCAGAACAACATGATATTTTTTATTATTTTTGAATTAAACTACCTTTGATTAAAGTAGGTACTATCTAGTTTATTTCTATTAAAAATACTTTAAATATTAAATATGTCTGTTCTATTATTGTAATTTTAACTTGAAATCCAGAAGGCATAAAATGTTTTTGAGAAGAATAAAAAGATTATCTAAAGAAATAAAGATTAGTTCTTGAAATCAGAATTTCAAGATTATCACAGGAGATAAAATTATCACAGAAGAGAAAAATGTTAAATCTAACAGCCAGTTTTACAAACACAGTAATTTTTTATGTATGATCATAATGGTGAATCTTAGGTCCACCTGTAAAAATTTAAGCAAGTGGACTTCACAAGGCAAATGCCTGCCCAAACCCCAATGTGTGGTAGAGAATAGTAATAATGGAAGTTGGGGAGAAAAATTAACACCTTACAGAAAACTTCCTCGTGAGACTTACAATGGTGGGCATTTGAGACTTACCATGATGGTGACCTAGAAATCTATACTTGCAATAACCTAAAAAGCAAAAGTTCTAAAACTTCAATAATAAACTTCTCACAAAGACTAATCCAACTTGATTAAGTCACTTCCAGAACAGAATGATCCTGACTTTGACATAGACAGAAAATGAAGATATGATGAGGAGATCTAAAATGATAAGTTGACTCAGCACCACCCAAAGCAAATGCAATCAAATATAATTCTAACAAATAAGAAAGGGCCACTTGATAAAATATAACCATGAGCAATAATATATATTCTCATCTAAAAGTAGGTGAAGAGAATGATGAAAATTTAATGTATTCCTCCAAGGAAATATCACAATACAGCAAAACAAATAAAAAAATCTATACTCATTGTGATTTTTATCATCCTCCTTAATCCCCCTTTCCCTTTGTGCTCAAATACATGCAGAATCTGACCTTTTCTTAAGAAAATGTCCCCCTGGAGTACATGAAGTCACCTGTGGGGAAGTAAACATAACTAACTAGATAGATATCAGTGCCTAATACAGTGTTACTTGAACAGGAACTAGGAGTAAAGGAAAGGAGAAGAAGGAATAAAACATCTCTATTAAACACTTTGCTTTCCATTGCCCACCGTTTCAAATTTGCGAATTCTAAAAACACTGCATACCTTGGTGGGATTGTTTCAGCAGATGTGGAACTAATAGACTATGGAGTCTTCAATTCAAGAGTGTCTTCTGCACTTTTCTCCTGTTTGAATAACATGAAGAAATAGAAGTAGAAAAAAAAACAGCATAATTTCAGGTCACTATTGCCTTGGATATATAGCCTCAAGTTGAAATTAGTCCATCTAAACATCTAAAACTTGGCAAGCATGAATATATACATGCATATACATATATGTACATATATGCACATTTACTCAAAGTTTACTTTCTTGAAATAAGCTACATATTGAAAACTCTATGTGCAGACTCTTTTTATTAATTCTTTTATTTGTTCTAATTAGTTGTACATGACAGTAGAATGCATTTATGCATTTTAATCAATCATACATAAATGGAGTATAATTTCTCATTTTTCTGATTGTACATTTTGTAGGATCACATCAGTCATGCAGTCATATATGTACATGAGTTAATAATATCTGTTTCACTCTACTATCCTTCCTGTCTCCACACCTCTTCCCCTCTCTTCACTCCCCTCTACCTAATCTAAAGTAACTCTATTCTTCCCTAGGCACCCCCACACACACACTTATTGTGAATTAGCATTCACATATCAGAGAAAACATTTGGTCTTTGGTTTTTGTTAGTTTCTCATGCTAGACAAAGATGCAAAAACATTCACTGGAGAAAAAATTACCTATTCAACAAAAGGTGCTGGAAAAATGGAAAGTCACATGTAACAAAATGAAATTAAAATCCCTATCATTCACCTTGCAGGAAACTCAACTCAAAGCAGATCAAAGTCTTAGGCACTAGAACAGAGATCCTGTGCCTAATAGAAGAAAAAGTAGTCCCAAATCTTTGCCATGTCAGCCTAGAATCTAAATTCCTTAGCAAGACCCCTAAAGTGCAAGAAGTAAAATCAAGAATCAATAAATGGGATGGATTCAAACTAAAAAGCTTCTTCTCAGCAAAAGAGATAATCAATAATGTGAAGAGAGAGCCTACAGATTGAGAGAAAATCTTTACCATATGTACCTCAGATAAAGCATTGATCTCTAGAATATATGAGGAACTAAAAAAACACCAAAAAGACCAAATAATCCAATCAATAAATGGGCTAAGGAACTTAACAGACACTTCACAGAAGAAATACAATCAATCAACAAATACATGAGAAAATGTTCAACATCTCCAGCAATTACAGAAATGCAAATCAAAACTACTTTAAGATTTCATCTTACCCCAGTCAAAATGGCAATTATCAAGAATACAAAATGGCAAATATCAAAATGGCAAATGTTGGTGAGAATGTAGGGAAAAAAGTTACACTCATACATTGCTGTGGGAATGTAAATTGGCGCAACGATTATGGAAAACAGTATGTAGATTCCTCAGAAAACTTGGAGTGGAACCAGCATCTGACCCAGTTATCCCACTCCTTCGTATATACCCAAAGGACTTAAAATCAGCATACAGCAGTGGCACAGACACATCAATGTTTATAGCAGCTCAACTCACAATAGCTAAACTATGGAACCAATATAGGTATCCTTCAACAGATGAATGGATTAAAAAATGTGGCATATACATATTTGCATTTCACATTCTACTTTTCAAAAACTAAACTTTTTATTACCTTTCTATATATGATGGAACATTACTCAGCTTTAAAGAAGAATGAAATTATGGCATTTGTGGATAAATGGATGGAGTCGAAGAATATCATGCTACGTAAAATAAGCCAAACCCAGAAAACCAAAGGCCGAATGCCATGTTCTTTTTGAAGGACAACACAGTAGACATTTTGAAACACTGTACTTATTCACAAGTCTAAAACAAAACTCCCTATTTTTTTGTTCTTTGCTCTTAAAACTCATTGATAAATAGAAAATGTCCCCTTCATGGTAAGGAATAGAAATAATGGTAGCTGCAGCAAATAACACTTTCTTCTTCTTTCCAAATGTTTAAAACATATTCATCCCTACTTGTACCCAGGGTTTCATTATGCCCACATTTTCCAAACATGACAACACTTCAGAATCTTATACAGAGATTTTTGAAGTCCCTGAGGCCCCTAGCTCATCCCAGACTGTTGGAATCAGAATGTTTGATGTGCAGCCAGAGACAGAAAAATCCTGTGCTATGTGCTTCTGTAGCCAAGTGTAAATCACACTTACAGGACCTTATTACCACTTAATATCGGCAGATCTTGTCATGGGACTTGGTGTCTTTGTAACAGTTGCTAAAGTTCATGTCACTCGTTACTTGGGGTTTTCCTGGCTGAGACATCTCCTCTAGCTGTTTTTGCCCTTTGGGAAATTTAAAGGCGTATCTTCTGACCTACTGTACCCAGATCCAACAGTTTCCTCATTTCTGCTCACCCCAGCTCCCGGTGGGATCTTTATTCAAGCTGCAATCATATTAAGTCTACCTTGAAGGAACAATTGTCTCCTGAAGCTAAGAACTCATTGTGATTATTCTATTTTTTTCTTATAAATTTATGTTTATATTTGTCAATATCTTCGTGTATATTTTCTTCAGTATAAATATAAAATACATTGTGTATATATTAATATATTATGTATAACATGCATAGTAATTATATGTGCAATTTGTATATTATATATGTGATTATTAATAAATATGTATATTATGTAAAGTATACATATATATATACACACTTTCCAATCACAGAAGCCTAAATTAACAGTCTAAGACTTCAGTCATCTTAAACAGAAATAGACAGATCTGATCTTCAAGTTCTATCTCTTCAACCAGCTTCTACATTTACTGGTATAAAGTCCTGATATTAGACCTATATTAAGCCAAAACTAAAATGAAAATCTGGCACACCATATTCTTCTGCAGATCATGATCGACCCTTACTTCTCGCCCTCATCCCACTGTCCCCCCCATTTAAATTAAAATAATTTTGCGAGTGTTTTTACTTCAACCCTCAGCCTCACCTCCGGATGTTTCTGTGGCACCTTATAAAAATCTTCTTTTCTTGAACATGGCAGCCTCTCTGTGGGTGTTATGTCAGGTGACCCAAAACGACTCTAATTCTTCCTTTGAAACATACTAATTGTGACATATTTTAGAGTACTTAATTTGTGTTTGACATTCTACTTTTCAAAAACTAAACTTCGGGTTACCTTTCTAAAATGACTCCATTCATTAATCTCAGGTAGACCATGAAGATGAGTTTGAGAATTTCTTCAGGCTTCTATTTCTGTAAGCCACCATCTCAATTGCAAGCACAAGGATGTTCAACCCATCCATGTGTGGTGAACTAATTAATGAATATGTGAAACTGTATCAATCTCTCCACAATGGAGAAAGAAAATACTGAGTTTTGCTATGCAAACATCCTTTGAAAGACAGTCTGGAGCACAGAGTGGTAGAGCTCCTTTTCCCTCCTCACTGATATCCATTACTGGCCCTGCTCTCTTCCTTCTCTCAAATCTCAGAGGAAGTTAAGTTCTTCCTCTGAGGCCAAGCCTTGTTCACTGATGGCTTCATTTTATACCATCAACTTCTTAGAGGTCCAGTAACTGCTCTCTCCCTTTCTCTAATAACCAACAAATGGCCCATAGCCCCTTCATTCACTGACAGCCATTCACCCTGTCTCAAATACAAACAAGGCTTTATGTAGGAATATTGTTGCTATGGGTTGGATGTTATGTGTCCCTCAAAAGCCCACCTCTTAAAGACTTGGTCTCCAGGGTGGTGCTATTGGGAAGTGGGAAAACCTTTAGGAGGTTGTGCCTTTGGGAAGTCCCTAGGTCACTGGGGACAAGCCCTTGGAAGGTATTATCAGGGGACTCCTGGGTGCTCTCAGGAGAGCATTGTTATAAAGTCCCAAGCCTGGCCCCACATTTGCTTTCTCTTCTCCTGGTTTGAGATGTAATCACTTTGTTCCTCCCATTATGTACTCCCTGCATTCCTCTCTGCCATGCACCATGAAGTGATATAGCTAAGAGGTGGCACTCGCCAAGCCTAAAGTTTGCTATTTGGACTTTCAGCCTCTAAAAATGAACTAAATAAACCTCTTTTCTTCATAAGTAGCCTTTGCTAATAGTTCATTATAGTGATGAAAAGCTGACTAATACAGTGATTGCGTATCTTCAGATGCTCATATAATCTCCCTAGAGCACAAAACGTGTTTTATTATTTATTCTAAGGGAACATATTGTGCTTTATTATTTATTACATTCTTACTACCTAGCTCAATATTTGACACATAGTCTGTTCATGACAAATAAAACTCTTGAAAGGAATTCAACTAAGAAAAGGAATACATTAGTCTTTCTGCCTTGTTGGAGTACCCACAATGTAAGCATAATGACAAATTTCATCAGTTTAGTGTTGCTGATGCTGATACACTGCATATCTCCCCATGGTCTGCTTCTCCTGCCGACAGTCCCCTTACGTAGGCCAATGGCTTCCTGAGTCGTTGTGCCCAAGTATATTCTAAGCATCAGGAGTGCTTAGTACTTCTGTAGGACAGAGAGCAAACTCTGAAGTGTTAATGACCTGTGGAAATCCTTAGCCAAGAGGGTCAGTGGTTGGCAGATTAAAACTCCAGCTTCTTTACTCTCAGGGGAAAACTCAAGCATGTTTCATGCAGTCTTCCAGAGGATTTTGAATGGGATTTTGCCTATGCTGCCCAAGGACAAAAGCTGTCAATAAAGCACTCTATTAGTGGTCCTCCATTTCCTGTCTCACCTACATACTCCTGCGAAGTGCTTCTTGGATTTGTTTCCAAAATAAACTACTTGCATTCAAAGCCTTGTGTCAAAATCTGGTTGATGAGTTTAGGCCATTGGGGGGAAAGATGGCAAGAATGGAGGAAAGATAGCTAGCATAGAGGGAAGGGAGGGGTGGGGGTGGGTGGGGGGTAAAATTAATAACAGAATGTGTGACAGATACCATTGCCCTGTGTACATGCATGAATGCACAGATGGTGTGACTCTACTTTGTGTACAACCAGTGAAACAATAGCTGTACTCCATTTGTGTTCAATGAATCAATAAGTAAATAAAAAAAAATTAAAAAAAAAAATCTGGTTGATGAGACCCTCAAACAAATACAACTAAAAACGAGCTCATTCTTAATTCACTAAAGCATCTCCACAAGATTTAACCAGCACATGGCAACTGAAAACAGTGACTGATGAATATTTCTACTTAGATTAAATAGAGTGGACGATATGAGATGTTGCCTTTTGAATAGTCATAGTCATCAGTTGTGATTTGTTTTGATATGTTTCCAAACTTTAGGACATAAATTAATATTTTTTAAAATTCTTTTCTTATATTAAATATGCTTCTTTCATTTTCAGTTTTCTCTGTTGCAATTCTCTTACAATTAAATTCAGATGGATTTCTTATGAATGAAATTCAAATATGCAAAATGTAGTATGAGTTTTCACAGAATTGTAAAGCCAAGGTAACACATCAAACTTTGTGCTCTTGTTATATGCTATGATTGGGAATTCAGGCCTTGGCACTCATGTAATTTTATTCTCAGATAAACACAAACAACAATTAGGAAAATTTTTAAAAACCCATGCATTTGCCCTTGAAAGAAAATGGCAGAAGAGTCTTTGACTTAGGCAGTATACTTTCTAGTAACTTTTATTAAACTACTATAACTGGTAATTGCAAACTTTGCACAGTAAGGAATAAATTATGTTGAAGACATATGGAAAGGCCAGTATTATTTTGTTATTACTATTTGCATTTAATCATATTTTGTCTATTAGTAACTGTTTAAATGTGTACAATCTCAACTGATTTTACAGTTACCCTGTGAGATAGGACTGCTATCAATTGCATTCCCATTTTATAAAAGGGGAAAATTGCAGCTCAGAGTGGTTAACCAATTTGAGCAGTCACTGGCTAATTAGGAATGTACCAAAGCTCCAGTAAGGTCTTCTGAATCAAGCTGTGCCAGGCTGTCATAGTAAGATGAAAATCGTTGGCACTTCAGTGAACTTGCACATCTCTTTTAAATGTCACTGCTATCCCTAAAAAGGAAAGAATAACAATCTGATAGCCTCTGAAGGATATTTGGAAAGAATTCCTATTTCACAAACCTGTGAACTTTTCTGTATTTTACTCATCATAAATCAAGTCTAATTGCTCTTTGTTTAGTTACCCACTGGCTTGCTAAAAAAGGGATTTAAGGTAGCTTGTCTGTCTTGTGTTTGCTTTTCCAATAACCAGTTGCCCTTACATGTGAAGCCAAAAAGACTGGGAAGTGGAAAAATATTTTGGGTAGGATAGTAATATGAAAATAGTGTTTCTAATATAGCAGTACAGTGCACTTCAGAGTGAAAAGATATTCAAGGAAGATAGACCCACTGGTACCTTAACCCAGATTCCCCATGATTTATTGTCTAGAGTTGGATTAAGGTGTGAGCAATGGAAGTGAAAAATAAGGACCGGGTGTCAGACAGTTGGCCAGTGAAGAATTGACAAGAACAACTCTTGATGCCTGAATGTGTAAAATAATTTTTATTTATTTGTTTTTTATTTTTATAGACTGCATTTTGATTCATTGTACACACATGGGGTACAACTTTTCATTTCTATGGTTATGCATGATGTAGATTCATACCATTCATGTAATCATACATGTACATAGGCTACTGATGTCTGTCTCATTCCACCATTTTTAATACCCGCACACCCTCCTTCCTCTCATTTTCCTCTACATAGTTTAAGCTAGGTGAAATAAGCCTGTAGATCCTCTTCTGTGAAGTGCCTGCTCATTTCCTTAGCCCATTTATTGATTGGGTTATTTGTATTGGTGTAAAGTTTTTTGAGTTCTGTATAAATTCTGGAGATTAGTGGTCTATCTGAAGTGTGTGTGGCAAAGAATTTCTCCCACTCTGAAGGCTCTCTTTTCACATTGTTGATTGTTTCCTTTGCTGAGAGAAAGCTTTTTAGTTTGAATCTGTACCAATTATTGATTCTTGCTTTTATTTCTTGCACTTTGGGAGTCATGTTAATGAAGTCTGGTCCTAAGCCAACATGATGAAGATTCGGGCCTACTTTCTCTTCTATTTGGTGCAGGGTCTCTGGTCTAATTCCTAGGTCCTTGATCCATTTTGAGTTGAGTTTTGTACAGGGTGAGAGATATGGGTTTAGTTTCATTTTGCTGCATATGCATTTCCAGTTTTCCCAGCACCATTTGTTGAAGAGGCTGTCTTTTGTCCATTGTATGTTTTTGGCTCCTTTGTCAAGTACGAGATACCTGTATTTATGTGGGTTTGTCTCTGTGTCCTCTATTCTGTACCATTGGTCTACCTGCCTATTTTGGTGCCAATACTATGCCATTTTTGTTACTATTGCTTTGTAGTATAGTTGAAGGTCTGGTATTGTGATACTACCTGTTTTGCTCTTCCTACTAAGGATTGCTTTTGCTCTTCTGGATCTACAAGCAATCAACAGGTATATGAAAAAATGTTCAACATCTCTAGTAATAAGAAAAATGCAGATCAAAACTACCCTAAGATACCATCTCACCCCAATTAGAATGTCTATTATCAAGAATACAAGCAACAATATAGGTGTTGGTGAGGATGGGGGAAAAAGGTACACTCGTACATTGCTGGTGGGTTGCAAATTGGAAAGCAGTATGGAGGTTCCTTAGAAAACTCAGAATGGAACCACCATTTGACCCAGCTATCCCACTCCTTGGCCTATACCCAAAGGACTTAATTTCAGCATACTACAGTGATGTAGCCACATCAATGTTTATAGTAGCCCAATTCACTATAGCTAGATTGTGGAACCAACCTAGATGCCCTTCAATAGATGAATGGATAAAGAAACTGTGGTAGATATATATACTCAATGGAATATTATTCAGCCATAAAGAATAATAAAATTAAGATATTTGCAGGTAAATGGATGGAGCTGGAGAATATCATGTTAAGCAAAATAAATCAATCCCAAAAAACCAAAGGATGAATGATTTCTCTGATAAGTGGTTGATGACACATAACAAGGGTAGGGGGAGGTAAGGGAAGAATGGAGAAAGGATGAATTGTATAGAGGAAAATGAGGGGTGTGGGGGGAGAAAAATAATAGAATGAGACAAATATCATTACCCTATGTATATGTATGAATATACAAATTCTATGATTCTACTTTGTGTACAACCAGAAATACAAGAGTTGTACTCCATTTGTGTACAATGAACAAAAATGAATGAATAAATAAATAAATAAATAAATAAGAAAAGTATTTAAGCAGGAAAAAAAAACAACAACAAAAAAAGAAATTAGCCAAACCCCAAATACCAAAGGTCGAATGTTTTCCTGATAAGTGAATGATGATATATAATTGGGTTGAGGGGTGGGGTGAGAGAAGAATGGAGAAACTTCAGATTATACAGAGGGAAATAATTTTTTAAAAGTCATTGAGAAGCAGCTTTCTGCTTTAAAGAGATTCATCCGTATTTATAAGCAATTATTCTAGCTAACTTTGGATCTCCTATGTAAACAAAATGGAAGATGAAATGTATATGATTCTATAAGACATTTGCATAAGATTCAGTTTAATGGTTTTATAGAACTGAAATCTGAATTAGCTGTTGCCCTACCACGAAAGAGAAGTCAGACGGAAAAGAGGTGCACTGAACACCACGAATTTTCCTGCTTACTTTTCTGGGTTTCTTTTGAATCAGTTTTTAGCACTTTTTTCTGAATCCCTCATTAATTAATGTGTTAGATAAAATTTTTGACATTTGTTTACTTTGTACTTGTTGAGAGACATGATTTTACTGTTAATTTTTTAAAACCTGTCTCAGAACATACCTGTTTTAAAAATTCAAGGAACTCTCATTGCCCCTTGAGAGCATCCAAATGGAGTACAATGTTGGTGGGGTCACTATATCTTAGGTAGTACCTTCATGTCAACTTGTCATGGACAAAAAGAATAAGCCACATTTTCAAAAAGGGTAAATGAAATGCTCTGTCTTGAAGAAAAGCATGTTCTGTTCTTACTGTACATCATTAATTATAGAGTGCATAAAAAGAAAGAGTTCAATTATTTTACTCTCCATTTGCTTTTAAAACATTAAGTTTTAAAAAGAAACTTGGTGAATGTATGTAACGTATCCTTAAAGGAGCTGTTGTGTGACACATAACTGAATCAATGAGAGAAAATGCAATAAAGAGGTCACTTGGCTCTCGGTGAAGTCTGGAGTTTTGGGTTAGGAGTTTGTAGTTCTCAGCTACATTCACAATGCTAGGCTCTTAAAAATGCTGCTCTGTCATAGAACACTGGATGCTTCATTTTCAATTTTACTTCAAGTGGAAGCTTCTTTCTTTCTTTTCAAAATAAGGACAAGGAGCCAAGATGATTCACTCTAGTTTTTACCTCTTGTGAGTCATGCTGGGATGCGTAAGCATCCTTCACCAGATGACAGCCTCAGCTGCAGGCTGCTGGAGTCCAAACCTAATTACTATCTGGTGAGGTGCTATTGAAGAAGGTATTTTAAAAGTTCTGCATATGTTACTTTGGATGTCTTTTGCTAGTTCTACAATGAATGGACTTTTAAACTTCAGACCACAAAGATTTGCACATTGGTAACTGGTTTATGGCTGGTCTGACGCTGTCAGGTATTTATTACTTATAATCCTCAGGTTTCCTCACCTTTGTGAAAATTTCCACCTGTTTTCAGGTAAACAAACAAACAGATTTTGGCATGACTATATTTATGCTACTGATCAGTAGCACATTTAATATCATGCTACAATAGCATAATAGCATAATCTGAATTATTTAATGAAAATTTTGGAAGAGGTAGTTTTTCTTCTGATTCTCCCCTTCTTTAATCACAAACAATGAGATTTCCACTTCTCTTCACCATGCAGAGAATAATGAAGAGAATCCTTGTTTTTCTTTTCATCTATTATTTACTCCAAAATACAAAGAGAAAAAGGAAAAGAAAAAAAAAAGGAAAGAAAGTAAGAAAGAGAAAAAAAGAGTTAGTCTAAAAGGTGATAGTTTAATATTGGTTAATTTCAGCAGTAGGTAACATTACTGTGTCTCAAAATTAGGAGATGCACCCTTGCTCTTGCACTGCCTGTTGCATGCATGGACATGGTGAACCCTGCTTCCCCTCCATTTGTCCTTCTACATGATAAACACATCTTCTGGAGGGAGTCTTGCACACCCGCTACACCCTCTTTTATAACTTGCTCTGATGATGACTGGGTCTCTGAGGAAGGCTGACACTCTGTGCATCTGGCTGAATAAATATGTTTGGAGTCTGCTTTGAAAACCCAGAGCCTCACAAAGATGTCAGAGAGTGGATTTGCAGTAAGTAGTAATGTGTCCCCCTCTTGGCCTCAGATCCCAAGTACATGTTTCAAACTAGATTTGACAGAAGGTTCTGTACTTTACAAGTTTAATGGACTATAATTTGTGAAATGCATACGCTGATCTCCATTTGGTATCTTGTATCTGTATCTTCATAAAGGAACCCATAAAAGCAAAGGGGACATAGTTGGGAGTCTATTAAACATTTAACCTTAGATTGTTTTCTGCATCTGTAATAAACTAGTTAGAGGATCAGGGGTGTAGTTCATGGTAGAGAACTTGTCTAGCCTGTGTGATGACCTGATTTCAATCTCCAGTACCACAAAGGATAAAAGAGTAACAACATAGAATAAGGTAGTTTATCAGAATCAGGTCACTTTTTGTAGGATATTGTCTCCCTTTAACATTTACCAGTATGAATTAAATATATAAATATGTATATGCTCATTAATGCCATGGTTTGATTTATTTATTCTAATAACCTGTCTCCAATTTGCTCCTAACATTTTTGCATGTGAAGCTCTTTTAGATGAAGTACTATGCCTAAACAAATATGCAAATTTGGAGCCTTAAAAAATGTTGATAAGTGACAAAATGGTCATTTTAGACAGGTACATTAGTTTGCATTGCCTTTATTAACGTATCCAGTTCCAGAATAAAAATTGAGCACAAGAATTTGTCACCCTACCCATGAGACCCCACTAAAAAGATAACAAAGAAAACTCAAACAGTGGAACGATGAGATGAAATAAAGAAGGGCCATTCACAAATAGTAGATTTCTACATACTTCTGGAATATCAAAATCAAGTGTTGAGGGATAAATCAACAAAGGAAGTCCAAGCTTAGAAAGGCTGTGGTGGAAAAAGGAGCCTATCACCTTGGTAGAAACCCAGACAGATTCTAAAGTGGGGTGGGCAAACATGGGCCAAATTTAGTCCAATGACTGTTATTGTAATAAAGATTTCTTAGAACACAGCTACACATATTTATTTATATATTTTCTTTGGTTTCTTTCATGTTGCTATGACAGACGCACGTAGATAAGACTGAGTCCATCTGTCAAAATCTGAAGTGTTTGCTATCTGACTCTATACAGAGTTATCTGAGCCCCACTATAATTTCAGAAATGGAATGATGAATTGATGACCAAAAGACCAGAGACTGGACTAAAAGAGTAAGAATCAGCTTGATCTAGAGAAGAAAAAGAGCACATTACTATTTTCCAGGCTCTGAAGACAAAAACAGACTAAACCAGCTACAAAGTTAACAGAAAATGTTTTGTTTTGTTTTTTCCCCAAGATCATATAGCAATCAAAAAGCATTATAATGGTGCTTTGTTTAAGTGACTGCTGTTTCCTCACCAAAGGTGCCCCAGACATGTTTTGCAAATTTCATTTATCCCTGGGAATACCAAATTGCCAAGCTTTCCTCACTCTGTAACGGCACTACGTACATAGTTGATCCCAATTCTTCTAACCCACCTTCAGAAAGAAGACCTAACCCTTCCCCTCCCCTTCCTTCTCCCTCAGAATCCTTTACTAAAAACTCAAACTTTACAAGAGACACTTCCTTCCTCCTTCATACTCATCAGAATTACTCTGGAGTACACTCCTGACTGCAGATCAATAGATCTTATTTTACCAGGCCATAGATGTTTTTCCAGATTTCTGTGACTGATTAGCCCTTAACAAATGGTGAAGTATATTATTCAAAAAGGTAAGAGCATAATTCTCAAATGAACATAAAATGAATGCATGTCAAAGATATTTAAGTCAAAAATTGGAATCAGTAAAGTTATAAAGAAACAATTTAACAAAAAATATGATAGTAAGAATGCATGGTTAGATACAAATTTGGTTAATGTCAATTCAGGACATAAACTATAAGCTTTAGGATTATCTGTCCTACCAGACAGAATTTATTTACATCTGTAATGAACAAAAATCTGCAAGTTAACCTCTTCCCACACAGAGTAGTAAAATAGCACAACCAATAAAGGATAAACCCCAGAAGAACACTAAAAGAGTATTTAATTATCCTTTCTGCTTTTTTAATGTTTCAGATAATTTCTCTTATAATGCAAATCACTGTAGACATAAATTGTTTCCTACTTCTGGGAATATTGGCAGAGGGTTTTTTTTCTGTTTTTTGTTTGTTTGTTTGTTTGTTTGTTTAAATAAACTGGAAAAATGGGGGGGGGGGAATAAGGGAAGCCATTGCAGTATTAACATCCCATAGTCACAGCCACTTGCTTTTTGGATTTTTTAAAGTCCATGACTTAGTGGCTGAATCTAGCCTGCTGCCCCTGAAGTACAGCTGACAAGAAAGAAACTGCCCATATACTGAGACCCCAGTAAGCATCCTCATCCCTTTTCCTAAATATAAATTGCCAGTTCTAGTTTAAGAGAGTCTTCAGAATAAAAGAGAAAGTTTAAAAAAATAGAATGAGTATTTCTTTGTTAATCAAGAAAAAATATCTAACCTTAAGGAACAAAGTTTGTGTTTTCACAGAGATTTGAAAAGGTTATACATCATAAAAAAGAATAGGACTTAAGAAAGAAACCAAGGAAAAGCTCCTGGACTTTTTAAAACATTGCCAAATAAGATTCAAAATAAGATTCAAAAGAAAAATTTAAGGGAAAAAAATAAGAAATGTCTAAGACTGTAGAACAAAACTTCAAGGAGATGCAATATGTTAGAAAAATAATGAGACAAAAGAATGCAAGTTCAAATGTTATCTAGCAGAACTTCTAGAGGGACGGAAAAGTGAGGAGAGTAATTATGAAACAACAATGAAGAAAATTTTCCAAAGCTGAAGAGAAATATGCCTCTTTAAATCAGCAAGATTTGATGATCAGGTAAATTTTATAAGGATCATTTAAATTCCTGTTTCTGCCTAGGATGGTGAAACTGTACAGAACACAATTCCCTCCTCAACAACAGCATTTGCAATTGTGTACCCTTTCTTGAACCTACCAGAGAGTTGTGGTTACAGAACAACCAAGTCACTGGAAATCTATGGAGACTGGTGCCTCTAAGAGGAGGTGTGAAGTGAACACTGGCCCATCTGTAGAGGAGCACTGAAGGACAAAGGACCACAGACTCTGCAAGTGAATAGAAAGCATTCAGCTAAAATTTCCAAAAATTGCTAAAAGCTGCGTTGATAAAACATGCTAAAATATGAGGCCATTGAACCTTTGAGAGCCTGAGACACTATGGGAGTTCACACTGACTCCATGGAACTGCACAGGATGCTCACTTAAAAATTCTGGAAAGAATAAGAAATCCAAGAAAATTTACTTCTGTGGTGAAAACCCGAGGGATGAAAAAGAAAAATAATTGTGTCATAGGGAAGAAAAAGAATATTACTCTAGGTCTAGATCTTTAGAAGTCTTGTACTGTTTGGTAAAGGACAGAATCACTGACAAAACCTCACACCAAGATTTATGGACAAGTGACTTGCCTAGGACTAGGTCAGGAACAGGACAAAAGAAACTTTCTCTGTTTTGTATTCTGCAAGCAAACTCCATGAGAAAAACAGGAGCAGTCTACCACACCAGAGGAACTGGAAGCTGATGTACACTAAAAAACCACAGCAACTATAAAATTCCAACCAGTTCAAATCCTGAATAAATTTACTCAATTTCTTTGCACTAATGGTCTAGAAGAAAAAGAGATGTGTCTATTTCTAGGCATTTGTCCTATGTACAACGTCCCAATCAAAATGCCAATGATATTCTTCACAGAACCAGCAAAAATAGTCCTAAAATTCATTTGGAAGAATAGGAGATCCAGAGTAACCAAAGTCATTTTAAGTCAAACAAGAAAAAAAAAGCAATGCTGGAAGCATCACAACATGTGACTTCAAATTATATTACAGAACTCTTGTAACCAAAACTGCATAGTACTGGCATAAAAACAGACACATAGACAGAATAGAAGAATAGAAGACAGAATACAGAATAGAAGACCCAGAGACAAACCCACACAGATACAGTCATCAGATCCTTAACAAAAGTACCAAAAACTTATGCTGGAGAAAAGACAGCTTTTTTTAACAAATGATGCCAGGAAAACTGGTTATCCATCTGTGGAAGAATGAAATAGACCCTTCCCTCTTACTCTGCACAAAAATCAACTCAAAATGGACCAAGATCTCAGGATTAGACCACAAAGTGTGCAATTCCTAGGAAAAAGCATAGGTTCAATACTCCAGCTTTTAGGCACAGGCAAAGACTTTCTCAATAGGACCTAACGCTCAGGAAATAAGGCAAGAGTTAATAAATGGGACAGTGTCAAATAAAAAAAACTTTTGCGCAGCAAAGTAAACAATTAGGAATATGAAGAGAAAACTTACAGAATGGGAGAGTTTTTGCTAGCGACTTTTCTGAAAGGATTAACATCTAGAACATATAGAATTCAAAAGAACATCATACCAACAAAATCAAATAACCCAATTAATAAATGGGCAAATGAGCTAAACAGACACTTCTCAAAAGAAGAAATATTAATGGCCAACAAATATATGAAACAAATGTTCAACATCCTTTGCAATAAGGGAAAAGCAAATCAAAATTATACTGAGATTTCATCTCACACCAGTCAGAATAACAGTCATCGACAGTACAAATAATAATAAGTTCTGCAGAGAATATGGAGAAAAAGTAACACTTTACACCGTTAGTGGGACTGTACATTAGCACAGTCACTATGGAAATCAGTATGGAGTTTCCTCAAAAGGCTAGGTATGGAACTTCCAAATGACAGCTATACCACTTCTCAGTATTTATCTTAAAAGTCATAACAGTGCAGTGATACAATGCATAATAGCCTAACTGTGGAACCAGCCTAGGTATATATCAACAGATGAATTGATGAAGAAAATATGATATATATATATATATATATATATATATATCACATACATACATACATATATATATATATACACACAGACACACACACAATGGACTTTTCTTCAGCCAGAAAGAATGAAATTATGTTGTTCACAGGAAAATGGATGGAACTAGAGTCCATTATGTTAAGTAAAATAAGTCAAATTCAGAAGACTAAGGGTTCTATGCTTTCTCTCATATACAGAAGCTAGAGAGGAAAAAAGAAAAAGAAAGATGGGACAGATCTCATGAAAATCAAAGGGAGCTCAGTAGAGCAGGAAAGGCAGGAGATGGGATAGATGTGGGGAAGTCCTGGGGAGTGATATTGGCCAAATTAAATCATCATATTGTGTATGCTGTGCATGCACACATATGTAACAACAAATCCCATCAGCATGTACAACTGTAATGAACCAATAAAAAAATGTGGGAGGGAAAAAAAGAAATAAAGCACTCTCTCTAATAAGAAACCAGAGAGAAACTTGGATCTACACACATAAATAAAAAACTAAAGAGCTCTAAAAATAGCTCAAAAAAAATAAGATAAATACAAGACTTTTTTCACTAACTTTCAATGACTCTAAATTTACATGAGTGTCTAAAATAGGATCAGCAAAATTTTTTGAAGATCCAGATAGTAAATATTTTAGGTTTTGTAGGCCATATGGTCCCTTCTTCTTTTGTAATTCAAAAGCAGCATTGATGATATGTATGAGAGTGAATGGGATGTATTCCAATAAAACTTTGTTCAGAAAAATAGAGTGCAGCCTCTTATTGATTCATGGACTTGAATTTGTCAACCTATGTTCTAAAATAAAAACAGTGGCAATACACTGTGGGCATATACTAAACGTAAAATGAAATGTGTAACAGTAGTAGCATATGTCAGATACAAGAGGGAAACTGAGACTAGACTTATGCAAATATGGTGTAAATATATATAGTATGTGCTGTAACATATATATATATATAGTGTATATAATCTAAGTGTATAAGTCAAATATAGAGTATTATTTGAAGTTAGAGAGGATTAAGTGAAGGCCTTTATTGTAAGCCCTAAGGCTGATTCTTCATCTAGTGTCGCCTAGACATCTAATTAGCAGTGCTGACTAGGAGGATTGCAGATGTGACTGTGGAGAGGGAAACAGAACATCTGAGTAGCTCTTAGATTGTATAGCATAGTCAATAATAATACACATCTTGCATCATTTATATAAATGTATATTTAAACAAATTCAAGTATTTTGCCAATGACCTGAAAGAAGCAGCTTGCTGCTCTTTTTGTCACCTTTATCTCAGTGGATTTTTCCCATGGTAAAAATGCTCTGGGAAATGCACTGGATTTTCCAAAATATAAAGAATTAGTTGCTTGTTTTATGAAAGCCCCATGACAAATAATTCAGTATCAATGGGTAATTTGTTGTTTTTATTCTTGGAATGTTTGCAAATGGAATCATGTGTTGTTAATTTAAATAGCTAGAAGTCAATAACAAATCTTGATTCCTTTGTGTAAGTTCAGCACTAGTGTAGGATAGGGAGGCACAGTACAAAAAAAAAACAAAATCAAACAGACACCTCTAAACATAAGCAGAATTTATGATCTACATAGCTCAGCGTTATACAGGAATCTCTTTTTTAACCAAAAAATCTATTTCGGAAAATTAAATAAAAATATTTCCTACTTTTGTATTAAGTCACAGTGAGTTTTAGTCTTCTCCTGAACACTTGGAAGAGCTCACCATGCACATGAGACATTGGCATTATTGTGCTCTGGCCCACAGGAACTCTGATAGTGATGAATGATATATCTTTATATAAATGAGCCTCAATATGCATATTGCAGGTAGTCTTTCTTGAGCATTTGGGCTCCTGTCCCTCAGAAAGAGCAATAAAGCAATGCATTGAGATGTAGCTTCTCCAGTTCAGTTGATGTCTCTGAAAATCCTTACATGGACAAGGACATTGTATAAACTTAATACTAGCAAATTAATTCCAATGCAATGTCATCGTTGCCAGATGAGACTGAGGCTCACAAAGCATGGCTATCCAGTGTGCACCCAAAGCTGCTCAGTACTCTTAGAACTCGTACAAATGGGGCTTAATTAGCATGCCTGGGTTATAGATCTTGTAATCACCATGATTCACAGGTTAAATTAAAATTAACAGCACTACACAATTGCTCAGCTGTTGAAAGAACACAGCTGTACCCAACAAAAAGAAGTAAAAAGAGCAAGTCAGAACAGCGGAAATGGATGGCTAAGGATGCGTGTGGATTTTCATCTTCCAATCTCCAACCCTCTTGTTTTTGCTCTTCTTTAGTGGGTTCATGGGTGGCGGGGTAGCAGTCTTCCTTTTGTGATTATGTGGCACTTACAACAGTATTTTCCTTTTGGAGGAGGCCACAAAAGGAGGTTCTGGGAAATTATGACTCACTTTACTCTCAAAGTGGATATATACTGCCCCTTAGCATATCTCTACCAAAGTGAAGTCAAAGAAAGAGCCAAAGTCAATTTTTATTAATTTTGTTCCCTGAGAGTACAATATGTTCATTATGTCAATTTAAAATGTTACCAGATGTAGAAATGAGTAGAAAACATATACAGATAAATTCAGTCCTGGGGGGCTTAAGTTTAAATGGCAATCTGGGGTTGGGTCAATCAGAGAATAAATTTTGGATCAACTAAATAAGCATACCTAATCCTTTGAGTTGGATAATTCTATGTGAATATTGAAAATCAGTGAATTCTTACCCTTAGTAAATTCTCCAGGGATTGTAACTCAGAATGTTTATGGTATAAATTCAGGTGGTTGATGATTCCACACAAGCCAATTTGTTGGAGTCAAGAATGCCTGGCCAAAGCCAAGTGTCTTCCTTCAGTGATGGAAATAACCCCACAGAGTCTCCAGTGTGAACATACTAGTTAAGTGATGCTATAAGGAAAGAGTTAAACATCTTAGCAAATCAGTTTATACCAAAGCTAGAGTTTCAGGCTTTCCTTCTCAAAATTGTTTCTCACAATTCGGCCTTCCCAGATAATTGCTCAGTTATTTATTTATTTTACCATGTGTCCTGTTCAGATGTTCACATACTATGAAAAAAAAGATCGGCTCTCTTAATCAAATCTGTCCTCATCCAGGTCCTTGCCTTGTGGTATCAGAACTCTCAGAGGAAAGCAGGAAAGTATCCATGGCACAAGCTCATGATTCCTGTCACCCAAACCAACGCCTTATTTCCCCTTCCTGATTAAAAGTACAAGACTCATAACTTGATTAATTAGAAATAAATGCTAATTAATCAAGAAAAATAATTTCACATTTGCTCAGTTGTCACAGAAATAAACAAAAATTAATCAGATTAAAGTGACCATGTCAGGCTTTTGTATCTACCACTCTGGCTGATTGGATGCTACTTTGGAAGATTAAATCAGAGCTATTTTTGCTCCTGTTTTGTGAATCTCCTTATATGACAAAGTATTAACCTATAAAAATGGAATCATATTTAATGCCCATAATTTATACATTTAGTAAGTTGATTTTCTGTAAAAGAATAGTTGAAACTGGGGCCCTATCAGAGAACTCTGAACTTGATTCTATTTTACTAAAACCACTCAAAAAAATATTCAACCAGCTCCCAACTTCAGAAGTTGGACGAACTTAGTTTGGAGAATAGCCTGGGCATTGAGAGTTTTTAAAACTTCCCAGTTGAATTTAACATGCAGTAAAAATGCCAGGCAGGGTGGCACATGCCTATAATCCCAGAGACTCAGGAGGATCCCGAGTTCAAAGTCATCCTCAGCAGAAGACAGGCACTAAGAAATTCAGTGAGAACTGTCTCTAAATAAAATACAAAACAGGGCTGGGGATGTGACTCAGTGGTTGAATGCCCCTCAGTTCAATCCCGGTTCCAAAAAAAACAAAACAAAACAAAAGAAAAACACTAGCAGAATGTAAGAACCCACTGATGCGAAAACAAGTTATTTTAAATAAGACTAAACTAAGCTTTTTAAGGGAGGTCTATCCATAGCTGGTATTTCTGCTCATTATATATAACTTTTTAAACCTGTGATCTCTATGCACATGGGAATGATGTGCATTTCTATGTCTACTTATGGTATATGTAGAAAATTGTGGTATTTGCTTGGCTTCCTGAAGGCACTAGGAAAGACTATGGAGCAGAGGTAAGGAGGCCAGGAACCTCAGCTGCTCCAGAGCCAAAGGCCAGCATCAAGGTGCCCCAATAATACCCCCTTTTTTTTGCAGCTCTCTTTGAGACACTATGCCTAAAATTATTTAAAATATAGAGTCAACAAACAACAAGAAGAAAAAAGTAAGTATAAATGAAAACTATTTTCTTTTAAAACCCACCTGCCCTCACCTTCTTAGATACTAGCAGAATTTGGGGCAGGTTTAGAAGAGGGCTTCCTAGTCTAGAATGAGCCTGTGAATACTAGGCGATCTCAGGGGATTCCACTAGGCACACGTGACACAAACTCATACTTTGTTCTGAATTCATAACAGAAATAACCCAAATTTTCTGCTCAAATCCAGAGTCATTCTGGATCAAGTCCTACCAATATTATTCTGAGCTCTCCTATCAAGGCTAGACAAGGTTAGGAATTGTCATTTCCTTTATCTTAACTTTAGCTCTCCACGTAATTATCTGTGGCTGAACCTAATAATAATGGATTTAAAAGCTATAAAATCTTAGCAGTATAAGAAAGGAACAAAAATCCATTTTTATTAAAATTATATCTTTTTAATAGGAATGAGGGACATATAACATATGGGATAGGAATATAAAATAAGGCAGAAGCTGATTTTAATTAGGCTTAATTAAAAACTGTTCATGTGGGACTATGACAAATCACAGCATATTTGGCTTTAACTATTTTTTGCTGAAAACAGGTAGGATCAAATATAGTTTTTGTAATATGAAATTAAATCTTTCATGGAAGCTTGTACTGAGGTAAATTTCATATTTTGAAATTTCACAGATGGAAAAAAAAATCTAAATATACAATAACTATGCTCAAAAAGTTTTCCTAAGGAAGCAATTCCAAAATCGAAATTTGAAGTTGAGAAGGAGTCAGGGAGGATCTTCTACCTCAAATATTCATAAAGCATCTTCTGTAAGCAGTGTGCATTTTCTGTCTATTCTCAAAGTTTAATTCAAGACAATGATATGTTCATAGGAGGAGAAGGAGAAAGAAAGGAAAGACAAAAAGAAACAGGGAAAGAAAACATGTCGGGAAATATTTAATTGCCTCACTTCAAAGAGCATCTCAGACATTAATACCTAATAGTCTGAAGAAAATACTGATTCTCTGAGGCTCAATCTCTTCACTCACAAAATAGGTACTAAAGTCTCAACACAGTGGATTCATCATAAAAAATAATATAATGCATATTAGATACCTTGAACAATGCTGGGCATATTGATAATAGGTTTATGGTTAAATAACCTCAACACCTCCATCCCAGGGTGTGTGAAGCTGAATCCACAGTTTGTCTCCTAAAAACATTAAAGCATTCTCCAATTTTGAACCTCCTATTTTTTATTCTATCTGCCCAATACTCAATATTTTGCAGAGATGTAGATTCTTTTGTTTCTCCTGACCAGCTTATGAGTTAGGACTTTGGTACTTAGCATTATAATTATCATTTTGCCGGCTTAATTAATGGTTTATCTTTCAATATTTTGAGGGGATTTACTGGGGACTTAACCTAGGGGCAATTTATTACTGAGGTTTATCCCCAGCCAGTTTTATTTTTTTTTATTTTGAGGCAGGGTCTCACTAAATTGCTTAGGGTCTCACTAAGGTTGCTGAAGCTGGCCTTGAACGTGGCATCCTCGCGTCTAAACTTCCCAAGTTTTGGGGATTTACAGGCATGAGCCCCTGCACCTGTCCTTTAAATCTTTTCAAATTACCCATTGTGTGTGTGGGTAGAGAAAAGGAACAAAAGACCTCAAATGGTATTGGCATTTCAGCTGGAGACTATGGCCTTCAGGTGGCTTCTTACCATCAGCTAACAGCACGGAAAACCCTGAACTTGGTCCTGAGGATGAGTTGGTGAAACATGTGAGCCCAAGTATTAAATGAAATGCTATCTCTCTTCAGCCCACCCAGAGCTTTTTCCTGAAGATGGATGGTAAAGGAACACCTACCCCTTAGCAGAGATGCAAGCATCTTCATTATTTATCTTAGTTGGAGGGAGACATAATCTGAAGTAAGGATATATGAAATGAGCAGTATCAGTTTGGCTTGTCTACATGGGCAACGCCTGATAGTGGAAAGACCAGAAGATAATGAAAAGGGAAACTTAGTATTGAGGCAAGTTTATTGATGTTTGGGAGTACTGCAAAAGGTGTGGACGTTTGTCCTATCCCCCATTGCCTTCCAGGGAACATGCTGTGAATAGGAAGCACTCAACAATCAGGGGGGGAGGACGCTCATCCTGTGGATATTGGCCAAACTCCCTCCTCAACCTCCTAGTTCTTGCATAATGGCTTTATGACCACAGTGGCAGGAAAGAAGGCTATGTAAGGGCCACTTTGGGCTTATTTAGCTACTGATTGTCCTGAATGCCCAGGAAAGACCTGCACTTATCTTCTAGGAGATGAGCCTGCCCTCCGGAGAGGGCTAATCAGACCCTCTCCACAGGCCCCTACTACTCCAATCCTGGAGTATTCCTGTTGTGACTTTGCATTATCTGCCCTCTACCAGAGCAAAGACTTACATAGTAAGTGATTTGCTCACATGGAATCCTACATCACATGGCCTCAGAACAGATTACATCTAAGGGTGAAGGAGGTGGGATAATGAATTACAGATCACGGTTTTCACTAGTTCTGCTTTATACAACATGACCTGGAAGGTGATAGTTAGACAGAATGCTTATATACCTGATAATAAAGGCTAAAGTACCAGCTGAGGGATAATACCATGAAGGGTTGGGTTCCATCTTCTGGATGTGGCACCTACATCAACGAATGGCTAATATAAAATGCCTTATTTCCAATAGCTAAAATTCACTGACCTGGGAGATAAAGGTGAAAGGAGAATAGTACCTGTCATCATAACCCCTGGTGAAACAAATGCAGAATATAAAAACAAATTCAGAATATTAAAAAAAAATTGTGGCTATTATTTCCTGCACTCTAGACTCTGCTTTATTCGAAATCTTGGGAGGAGGTAGAAAGGCAGAATATGGGGAATGCTTCCACCAGAGAATAGACTAAAAGTTTCATAAGACTCCCCAATTTTTCTTATGTCAATAGATTAGTAGATCAGGAAAAACAACTACCATCCTGAGGAATATAATTGGCTATAGTCACTGTGAGGAGATAGGGTTTCTAATCTACAATGAGAGTGAGTAGGAAAAGGCATCTGAACCTCTCTCAGAATCATGAGATTTACTGGGGCACCTCATATCGCTTTGATGTCCAGGCATAAGTGTAAATAAGCAATTACAGCAATAAATGTAAAGCAAGGAACTCTAGCTCCCTTTGGGATTTAAGTTTTGTTCACTCTACTAGGCAAGCAACTTAGGTCCACTCAGATGTTGGTTGAATAAGGAGAAAACCTAGAATTGGTGGTGGAGAAAAGAGATTACAAATGCCAATTATAGCATCAGGACAAATTTAAGGAGTGTGACCTCTAGATTTTTCCATTAACCTCTCATGGATTGAGTTCCCCTACCCCTGTCTCCAATGTATATTGAAGTCCTAAACCTCTAGAACCTTAGAATATGATCTTACTTAGAAATAGGACACTTCAGATGCAATTAGTTAAAATGAGGTCATGATGAAATAAGGTGGGCCCTTGTTCCACTATGATTGATGCCTTTAAAAGAAGAGAGAAATTTAGACACAGAGACAGAGACACATGGAGAAGAGAATTCCATGTGAAGACAGACACTGATGGAAGACAGTCATGTAAAAATGGGGCGGAGACTGGAGTTACGTTGTCACAAGCCAAGCAACACCTAGGGGAATATCAGAAACTGCAGGAGACAAGGAAGGATTCTCCTTTGGAGGGCTTGGAGGGAATGGGGCTCTGTAAACACCTTGTTTTTCAGATTTCTAGTCTCCAGAAATTTGGAAAAATAAATTCTGTTGTTTAAGCCATTTGGCTACTAGTACTTAGTTATAGTATTCCCAGGAGATTGTTAGAACTGCTCAATGGAATTTATTTTGTAGAAATTGCAGCCAAATATGTATTTTATGGATCTTTGGTGAGTGTATTCCAACAGTGTAAGGAGTTGGTCAAGAAGGTTCTCATGCATCTTCTTTGATCAGCTATTACTGTGTCAACCAGCTGCATGAAGGTATATCCTTGTAGTACCTTGAGATGCACATCTTTTATTTTCTGTCCTGGTCTGTATCTTTCTTTCTTTATGCCAGGGAATGAAATCAGGGATGCTTAACTATTGAACCACATTCCCACCTTTTTTTTATGTTTCATGTTGAGACAAGTTCTTGCTAAGTTGCTTAGGCTGGCTTTGAACTTGTGATCCTCCTGCCTTAGCCTCCCAAGTTGCTGGCTGCTGTCCAGGTCTTTATTAGTTGCTCCTCATGGCAAACAAAGTGCTTGCTCAACTGAGCTCTGCATGGTATACCTGGAAATGTAAGGGCATCAATGTACTCTAAACCTAGTCTTTGGCCAATGGGAGATGGAATCCGGTGGATAAAATTACCTACTTCTTTGTCAAGGATAGACTATTCTAAGATGATTTCTACACTATTACTCAGAACATCTGCAGTGGCAACCAGCTCAATGATGCATCCCTAAATTGCTGCTGCTTCTTTTTTTTTTTTTTTTTTTGGTGGAATTGACCAACTGCAGCTTTAACAGATCTATTGTTTTAATCTGACAGTCTATATATTTTAGCAGGACAACATGTCCCATCGCAAACATAGCTGAAGTTCAGGTTCATCTATTGACCAAAAGAGCTCAAAGAAAATTTGTGGCTGCCTCTGGCCATTATTTTAATTCTCTTTTCAAGGATGTGCAGCTCACAGGACAGGGTGGAAGCAGATTCCTCCACAGCAATTCAGCTACTGTAAGAAATGGGGCGCCTTGTTCCCAGCAGATTTTATTTCTTTTTTATTCATTCTTTCTAGTCATACCTGACAGTAGTGCTTAAATTGTTATCCTTTCCCTGTTTTGCTCTTCTCTGTCATCCTCTAATTTCCTAGGACCTCTTTTCACCTCAAACTACCAATAAGCAAGCAGTCTTTACTGCCAGAAAAGAACCTAATGTAACAAAAGCTATGTGCCCCCAGGCATTTGTATCTGAATTTTTGATTATTATAAAACAAGCCCTAGTGTAGTGCCTTTCACATAATAAGGTCTTATTATAAACACGTATTTATTAAATGAATTACAGCACAATGATGTTGAGCCACTAATTATTGTACATTAAAATGCATTATAAAGAACTGTGAATTCAACTAAGATATGTAGTGATCTAGACTGAATTTCTTTTCCTTGTCTACATGAATATTATGAAAATTTTTGTTAAAAATAAAGCAAGACAAGCTATGTGTGTGACAATTTGAAAATGTATAACTCTAATGACATTTTTAAAAATAAAATTAGTAGTGTTTACCTCTTCTCAGAGAGTCACACAGATTTCGGGTACTTATGTCAACAGGCAACCTTTGTAGGAAGGCGTGTTTCTTTCTTTACCTTCTAAACCAAGCAAGATCTGATATCCACAATTTTTAAGAGGTTTCTAGGAATGGCTTTATGAAACAATTATATCTGTGAAACTCTTTCACACCCTGGGATTAATTTCTCCCTCCCTGCATACTTGAATTTGGAGAAAAATAGAACCTAATGAGTACAAATTCTAACTTGAATGCCATTTTTCTAGCAGAATTCTGTCTAATGAAATTCATGCTGTAACATGTGAGGTCTTTGGCTAGATCTTGGCATTCTCAACAGATGGAACATCTGAGAACCTACATCAAATGATAAAGGTTACAAGTGGCCTTCCTGTCTCTGCCTTATTCCTGTTCATTACTAATTATATTCCACCTCCGTTTTCCATCTTAATGTTTTTTCCAACATGTGCAGACTCTTAACATAGGAAGGGAGGTAAAATTCTGTTCTCTGAATGCCTAAGAAAGAAGCATTCTCCAGATAATGGAATAGATTTCCCAATTTACTGGCTGATATCAACAGCGTGTTCATTAGACAAGAAGGAAAAGGGATCTTCCTAAATATTTTCAGTCTCAAGAAACACATGAGGCCTACAGATTTCATCAAAGTCTTTGCATATCTGAGAATTGTATGTAGTCAGAAAACAGGAGAAAAAGACAGTTTATAAGTACTTAGTAAATTTAACCCTAACTCAGGGACAGGCACTATATATAAATCAATCAGCCAAAATCTTGAAAAGATACTACAAAACAAAGGAAAGGAAAAACAATGACGAACTATCTCTAGAATGTGAGGGAAAAAGACTATGACTGGAGAATTTTATTCATGGACTAATTCTTCAGATCCTGCTTAATTCTTAAATATGAACCTGTTTTAGTCACTTTATTCACTGCTGTGACTAAATGATCTGACCAGCACAATTATAGAGGAGGAAAGGTTTATTCAAGGGCTCAAGGTTTCAGAGGTCCTCGTCCATAGAAGGCTGGCTCCATTCCTCAGGGCTCGAGGTGAGGTTGAACATCATGGCAGAAGAGTGTGGCACAAGGAAACAGCTCACATCATCAGGGAGCAGAAAGAGAGAAAGAGAGAGAGAAACTCCACTGACCAGATACAAAATATATACCCCAAAGCCATGCCCCAATTCTCACCTCCTCCAGCCACACCTTACTACTTCGATTAATCCCATCAAGGATTGATTCACTGATTGGATTAAGAATCTTACAACCCAATAATTTCTCCTCTGGACCTCCCTGCATTGTCTCACATGTGAGATTTTGGGGACCTCATATCCAAACCATAACAGACCTTCAGCTCCTAGATGAGCTGGCCTTTCATGTCTCTTCAGTAGCATGTAGTGCCAGGATCCCATGGGCTCCCCAGCAGCAGCAGCCAGGAAACTGAACTGTGGGATGCATTCACACCCAGAATGTGTGTGGACCTTAAAAAAAGATCATTTCGACTGAAGACCAGCTTAAAGGACAAAATCACAAAGCAGATGAAAAATCCAGCACCATGTGATATAGTCACAAATGAGTGACTATTGAAAAGACATTGTCCTAAAATGAAGCTATGCTTATATGAACAGTAAAAAGATAATTAGGCAAAATATACTAAATGTCAATAAAATATGACTTCTCTTTTCCAGGATCATTCCAATTCTAGAAACTCAACCTAAAGAAAGAGAAATAAACATATTTACATATTTTTTGCACAAAGATATTAATTGCAGTCTCATGTATAATAAATATACATATCACAAAGCTTCTAACGCTCTAACAATAGGTGATTAATAAAATAATGTATGGTTCAACTATACAAGATACAGTAAGCAGCCACTGAAATATTTGAGAATTATATATACATAGAAAATGTTTTATATTTATTATTAAGTGGAAAAGTTGAGTTATAAAATAAAATAAGTATGATATCAACTTATCAAATTTATATACAGATTCTTTATATAAATGGGCAAGTTAGGTGATGGGATAACAAGCAATTATTTTTCTTTTTCTGTTTTTCCAAATGTCTCCAAATGAGTGAAATTACCTTTATAAGAGGGTGGAAAGCTGATGTTATAAAAGGTATAAAAGAGACAATAGGATATTACTTTTGAAAGAAGTATATGAGCATGCATTGATATTATATTCTCATAAAAAGCAGATCTCTCTATGTCTATAATGCTTATGTAATAAAGGAACTTTTGCTGAATAAAGCATAAAACACCGTCTGGGATTCCTTTTTTTTTTTTTTCCCTGTAACTTTCGATAATGCTTTCAGGTGATGCAGCAGACTTTATTTCTAAACCCCAAAAACAATTTTTCGTGAAGATAACTTTTCTGCAAATAACTTACACATACCAAGAAATTGGAACACAATCAAAACTTACAAAGCCAGGCAAGATGGGGTTGGGGGGGTGATGTTCAAAGAATCCTGCTCTTATTTTTCCAAAGAACACTATGTTCTGTTATAGCTTGTCTCCAGTCAAAGGACTTATGTGCTTAGCTTTAATTTATACTAAAGACTTTGGGAATTTGGTATAAATCAAAGAGGTATGAGATAATTTCTGAGAAAAACGTAATTGAAGAAAGCTTCTATTATACACAGGTTAAATATATTAAGCCTGTTCCATAACACAAATCTTAAAGCATTCTGGGTCAAGGAAGTTTTAATCCACTCAGCTCATTTCTTTTATTTTCAATGTCATTCTAGATTACAAAATCCTCAGTAATACATGCATGAGGGATGCCTGTCAAGAGTTGTCAATGTGCCATTGGTTGTTAAAATTGTCGACTTTCATTTAAAATTATTTTTTATTATTTAAGTTTGTTCTTATGATTAAGAACAATTAACACTTCAATTTGCAAGGCTCTTAAGTTTCCTAGTTAATTCATTACAAAGTGATGCACCCTCTTCTGCTAGTGAAAGGAATTTCTGACAATTCCTATATATGTTTTTCTGGTTATTTTTATTTTTTTAATGTGTTCTTTTCAGACATACATGACTGTAGAGTGTATTTTGACCTATTATATATACAAAGAGTATAATTTAATCTAATTAGGATCCCATTCTTCTGGTTGTACATGATGTGGAGTTTCACTGATCATGTATTCATATACAAATATAGGAAAGTTATGTTCAATTAATTCTACTGTCTTTCCTATACCCATCCCCCTCCTGTCCCCGTTGTCTAATTCACTTATCTTCTAATTCCCCTCCCACATTGTGTATTAGCTTTCACATATCAGACAGAACAATTGGCCTTTGGTTTTTTGGGATTGGATTATTTCACTCAGCATGATGGTCTCCAGTTCCATCCATTTACTGGCAAATGCTATAATTTCATTCTTCCTTAAGGCTGAGTAATATTCCATTGTGTATATATACCACATTTCCTTTATATAACCATGCATCTGTTGAAGGCCATCTAGGTTGGTTCCATAGTTTAGCTATTGTGAATTGAGCTGTTGAAAACATTGATGTGGCTGTGTCACAGTAGTATGTTGATTTGGATTCCACCTTCTTCATCTACATTGCCATCTTTTTCCATTGCTTCAGTAACCTCCTTATTTGTCTTACTATGGATAAAAATTTTTGTCCCCCAATATGTCCTGATGGATGATTCTTCCAAAATTCTAGTTTTATTGTATCATCTTTCTTGCATTCTGTAATAATAACTTGTTTAATAAAAACTTCCACGACACAACTGAGTCTGTCACTAACGTTCATTCCTCCATGAGGCTACATCATCATCCACTCCATCAGACCTAACAATCTCCTGACAGATATTTTCTGATGTGGGTTGATTGTGCTACTTTTTGTTATATGGTATATGATTCTTTTCTTTTTTTTTTTCATTCCTCATATTTGACCCCCACCTAAAAGATCCTTTCTTGAACTCTCTCCTCCTTCCCTTAACAAAATTAAGGTCCTATCCATCTCAGTTATTTGAAATCCTTTGACAATTACATTAGTGTCCTTCTCATTTAATTATTTTGAATATTTATCTGACTATACACATATGTATGCATGTAGTTCCAAAAGAATAATACATTTTTGTGTTAGGAATTGTATCTTAAAACTTACATGTCTCTCTTAACTTCCAGCACAAAGTGAAGCACCTAAGAACTTGAGTTAAAGAAAAAAAAAACTTGGAAGAAAACATTTCATCACATTGCTTTCCATTATATCACCCTCAAAATGATTATTAGTTTTAGTACTATTTTCAAAGACAAAAATTTTGGCCAATGACCCACAAACATGTGTTAAGGGAGTGTCATGGAGATGGCAAGAGCTAACTGAACTCATTCGTTTCTTCAAATCTTCACTGCCAAACTCTTGCTTATTAGGCCCTGGGTAGACATCAGCAAATAAAATTCAATGTCCCAACACTGATGGAGTTTGCAATCCAATCAAGATAAAGGATACTACACACATTATCTAACACATGTCAGTACATTGTATAAAGGCTATGACATAAACAAGGTGCAGTGATGGAGAAAATTGGAGAAACAGTAGCTTAGATAAGTTCTCTTGAGCAACTCAGAGAAGAGTCCGTCATGTGATGAGAAAGCAACAGCACTTTTCAGGTTTTTGCAAAGGTATATGAAAAACAATCTTAAAGATAAGGACAAAAGGAAAATATGGCAGCCTCGTAGCAATAAAGGGAGCCAGTAAGTGAGGACAGAGCAGCCTGAGACAAGGCTAGAGAGGTTGTCAGGATTCCAAGTCACAAAGAGCATCATTGCTTTATAAACATTGTGGATCTGATTTTACAGAAACATAAATTGATTTGTACTTTTAACTCAGCTTTACTGCCATGTAGAATATGGATTAGGGAATATCCAATAGGGTAAAGTGCTTATGTTTATTTTTAACAATAGTTATATCATTCATTGAATGATAACACCTCAGACAATGGAATGTAATATCTCTCTAGTTAGATTTTTAAAAATCTTTTGCAATAGGTCAATAGAAAATTGTCAGGAGTTTTAAAAAATATATCAAGTGTTTCTTTATTCTAAAGAACCCTGACATTTTATTTATGTTTCAGTGTGACACAAAATGCCACTGGTTCAGTTTCACTGAACTTACTTTCCATTAACACCATGTGGGATGGTTTTCCATCAGGTCATCTCTGTCCGGGCAAGGCATTAAGAGACATCTATATCTATATAGGATGTCCAAACTCAAGGTTGGGATTTAGTGATGAGAGTATTTCTCTGTAGGGACACACCTTAAAAAGGCGACAGTAATAACAACAACACCCTCAGGGCATAAGCCCCCCTCACTAGAGGTACCACCAAGGTGGTGGCCCAGGATTGGCTCATTCGACTTCCGTGAACGTGAACAGCTCGTGGCCACTATTAAATCTTAGGAGACCTCTGCCCTGCAGGCTTTGATGTATACTGCATGGGCTGTTGACCTTTAAGGTGATTGGCCCTCGCCTGTATCTCCTCCCCTTTCTTTGTTTTTTTTTCTCACTCACTCCCTCCTCATATACCTGTTTCACTTCCTTATTAAACAAGATCCTGCTTCAACAGACCTCCCCACTGGTGTGGTTTTTTCAGCCTTCGACACTCATCATCCTGCTTGACCTCGTGCTCCCCCCTGGCTGGCCCAGGGAGGACACCCGACCTTTGTTGTTCGGTTCGGAACAACATTTCTCAGGATATTTGAAATTGCCAAGTTCAAAAGCATTGTTTTGCCTCTTTTTAACTAAGATTAAAACTAATTTGAACTACTGCATCCTTACCTTTAAGAAAACCATTAATGCCTTTCTCCACTTGTTACCTTAGACTTAATTTGCAGGCTAATATTTTTCTAAGCTTCTCAAGAAATTGCATAGGGTAAGTTAATTGTATTTCTGTGGAGTTGGACCTCTGGGAGGAAAGAAAAAGCTTGTATCTAGTGCCCTTAATCTGTAATATCCTTTCCAATTCATGATACAAAATGACCTAAATCAGCCAAATTAGCAGAAAACATGTAGGAGGTTAGCTTATGTGGCCCTTATGTGATTGCCGTGGTGAAATCGCGAAATGCATCCAATTTTAAGCTGCTCTTGAAGTGAGATGAGTAGATGTTAAATAATTCTCCATTCCCTCTCAATGTGTTTCAGTGACAAATCTCATCTTAAATAGTTACATGATTACAAGCCCTGAAATTAAATTTCATGATGAATAATTAAGCACTACTCTTCAGAGTCCCTGGGAGAAATCACATTTGCTGAGAACAAACACTTGGAATAATCGATTAGGAGTCAATTGCCAAAGTGCTTTAGTTTCAATTTTCAGTTCTGAAGCAACCTCCTTCACTTGGGCCATCGGGGAGTATGCTTCCACGCCCTCTGTGTCCCATGTGGGAATTGGGGAGGGGAAGCAGGATCCTCATACCAGAGAGTTCTACATAAACTGTACCATAGTACCCGGGGTCAGAGTTTTTCTATTTAGTTAAGTGTTTTTTCAGATTCATGGTTGGAAACAATGAAAAACATAATTTTAACATTTTCATTATGGAGTTCAGGGTGATAGGGAATACAGATATGAGCAGCGGGAACTTGAGGTTAAGGGAATTCTATAAACTGTGCTTATCCCCCTTTTTCCCTTTTCTATTCTTTCAGTAAACTCATGGTGCTACTCTTAGTTCACGTCTGAAATCTTTCTGTGATGATTACAAGAATACGATGAGAAAGGACTTCCAGGGATCCTCAGCTCATGCCCTATGAGAAGGATATAGTCCAGGCAGGAGCACAGCATAAAGATCACAGCCTTTGTTTTGAGGAAAAAATAGATTCCAACCACTTGATTATGATTCAGAGCAGATGGGTTAAAAATCTTTCAATCATTTAAACATGTGAAAAAAATTTCAATCACTAGAAATAACTTTGTGCCTGGGACCAGTAAAACCTCTGTTTTATTATTTGTAAAATAGAAGAGTGAATTTGATCAAGTTTAAGGGTTCTCTCTCTTTCTCTCTCTCAATTCTCTCTGATTTTCAGTGTACTTATGGTCCTTAAGAAAACAAAGGCAAAGCCACTTGGCCCTATCCAACCCTAGTCATAGGCTCTTTCTGGGCCTTGGTGTCCCTAGGCTTCCAAACAGAACTGTTCTCTGCTCTAAGAAGTAGCCTTATCCTGTTGGCTAACTCCCCTGAGGCTCTTCTGTGAACCTGAGAGGACCCCAGCAGACTTTCTTCAGTTACTTGTCTCTGGAGGAGATGGACTCCTCTCCTCCTACCTGGAGGAAAATGTGAGAGTATGGACAGACAACCAAGTTCAGTAGGTAAGCAAGCCAGCATGGTATTTCAATAAAAATTTAAGTGCACTCGCTGACATTTGAATTTCATGCAGTTTTCACTTTTCATAAATTATTACTCTTCTTTTGATTTCTTTTTAACCATTTAAACATGTAAAAGTATTTTAATAGGAGAGCGTTGTATTGCCTAATTCTTGTCCAACAGAGAAGAGGCAAGGACATCTGCAGAAATTAACAAAGATCTGATGGGAAAGAGATAAAAGTTCTGAACCAAGGTGGAAGTTTTAGACTCAAATAGTACTGGATTTAAATTTCATTTTCTCCTTTCATTGGCTCTGTGACTTTTAATACAAACCTGCTGAACATCTCTCTCTCTTTTCTCACTTGTAAACTGGCGATCAAAAATATTTATTTAGTTAAACTATTGTGAAGATGAAGTTAGTTATTCTAGCAGTGGCTCTTGTACCCAGAATATATGTAATGTTATTGAGACTAATCTTTTGGTCATCATGTGGTAGGAAGAATAATGTTCCCTCAGAATATCCATGTCCTGATTCTCTGTACCTGTGACTATTGGTTATGAGGCAAAGGGAAGTTAAGTTTGCACATGGAATTAAGATGCTAATGAGCTGACCTGCAGGCAAGAGTACTGTCTTGGATTATGAGGTGGGCCCAGTGTAAGCACAAGGGCTCTCCTAGGTGACCAGAAAAACTGGCAGTGAAAGAGCCCTGGTTTTGCATAAATTAAGAAAGGCTGGTAGTCAATAGATGCTGGAAAAAGCAAGAAAATAACCTCTCTCCTAGAGCTACCAAAAAAAAAAAAAAAAAAAAAAAAAAAAATCCCTGCCTACATCTTGAATTTAACTCAGCAAGATTTATTTCAGATTTTAGTTTCCAGAGGTATAAGAAATATGTGTGGTTTTAGGCCATTAATGATAGTTGCAGGAACTGATTATAATGGCAATAGGAATCCAATGCATGCTATTATTATTCTACATGCAAAACCAGCTTGCTGTTCACCCCAAATATGTACTTCCTACTCTGTAGTGCAGAGATATTGCTGGAAAGGGCTGTCTAGCTAGGGACTCCATTTTCTAGCCTCTTGCATCTAGTGAAACCCTGCAAACAAAATTGGTTTGCTTCTGGACCAAGGAATTTAAATAGGAGGTGATAGGGAACAAGCAGTTATGAACAGAAGGAATATGAGGTTAAGGGAATAATTCTATAAACTGGGCCCACCGTGCTGACCCCCACATGCTTTCTTTTAAAAAGCAATTTATCTGCTGCCATGCCTGGCTTAAGTCAACAGGCTATGTTACATTCCTCAGCAAACAACCTGTTGTCCGCAGGAGAAATGCAGACACCCAAATTGCCCACAAAAAGAACATGAGTTAAAAAAAAAAAAGAAAGGGGAAAAAAAAGAACACGAGTTACCCTAAAGGAGAGATTTTTGTGACCCTTACACAGACCAGATCCCAGAACTTGGGGACACAAGGATAATTTCCTTGACCCTAAAATCTGTAAGAAAATGTTCCAAATAGAACTGGTCTGCCTGAGCCAAAGTGTCTTGGAGTTGCCATGTCAGAAGAGACTCGAATATCTGATGTCATCCTGTTGTCAGTCAAAAGTCAAGAGGTAGCCCTGGGCAGGACTCTCTGGAAACTTCCCTGGGACCCACAATAAAACTGGAGGGCAAGAGGGGAGTGCCTTCCCTTGAGTGTGTCCCCATTCCCTTTTTCCTATACCTTCAATAAACTCATGGCTGCTACTCTTAGCTCATGTCTGAAATTGCTCTGCCGTGATCACAAGAACTGATGAAGAGAGGACCTCTCCAATTGCCTCAGCTCTGCTTGGCAGATCCTTCCCTTACAATAGTAGGTATCCATTCCCTTCCTGGAACTGGATACAACGAACCCCCAGCTAGAAGATGGGAATACCTTTGGCTCTTGAATCACCATCCGAATAGGAGTTACCTATTGAATTGTCACATAAAAAAGAAAAACTCCCTATGCTGTGAGCTACTGACACTTCAGGATTTATTTGATAAAGCAGCTAGCATTATAATGGTAGAGGGATTATCTGCCATTAAATTCTCATTCATTGTATTTCACTGTGAAAAACTGACTAAAAACATCCTTTGCTTTTGCAGTCCTTTCATCCCTTCAGGAAATTGCAAGTGTTTCTTTAGATCTATTTGTGAGGGTAACTGTGGAAGTTATCCCTTTAATATCCTTTGATCTTCCTGTTGATGTAACCTACAAATACCCTAATGCCTCAGGGAACTCCATTACTAAATTATGAGACTATTAGATATATCAAGTCCTTGTCTTGGGACATTGATGAAGACAGTATTATAGAATTAGAGAGGACTTGAGTAGGAGGAGATATTGCCTTTACCTCCATGCCGTAATGCACAGAGAACCTTTCCAAAGTAACACATTACATCAGGCCGGGCCTTCCAGTCTCCTGTCACCCAGAGCCATGCTCTCTGATCCTGCTGCTCATAGTCATCTAAGATGCTTTATAAAAAGTATGTGAGTGTGGACATTCATCAAGTGGCTAAATGGTGTTGGGAGACAACTGACAGGAAATGGGGATTATAAACATTTATTTTAAAATAAATGAATAACTCTCAAAGCAAACTAAGTCAGTGCAGAAGGTCTTACAGTGAGAGTGGTCTGGAAAGCTACTGGACACCACATGCAGCTTGTTCTCCTTTAGGGCCAGAGGTGCGCTACTTCATACTCATGTGAGCTAAAGGAGGAAGGATGAGTTCTGTGCTCACGTGAGTTTGAAAACAATCCGAACTAAATAAAGTGCATTTGTTTTATTTGACATTATTGGAGTTTTGTTTTATATTTTAAAGTGAGAGCTATGGTATGCAAATTTTTCAAATGTATTTGATCATGGACTTGCATATATATGGAATGTGCATAAATACACAAACACAAACACAGACGCACACACACAACAAGTCAGCATTTCCTTAAAGGTTTTTTGTAGATGTCCTTACTGGCAATGATGATTTAGGGGCTAAGCTTCCAGCTGTTGTATCATTTAACTTCTTTCCTTTCTTCTTCTTTACTTAATGACTTCTACCTAGTTGTGCACATATTGTCCAGATATTGTAGGGAAATGAGGAGGTAGAAAAACCCATACCACTGTTGGCTTACTGTGTTAGTTTGTGCAACATTGTAAAGAGTGTCTTGAATTCAAAGATGATGGGTCATACCCAGGTTTCTTTGAGTCTGGTATCTCCATGCAAATTTCAAGGATAATATTTATCCCTGGGAATCATCATCCTCCGCCCCCGCACCCACACCCTCCTTCCTTGCCAATATACTAATACAAATTGTCAAGTCACAGTTTTACTCTGTAAAGGTGAAAAAGGATTTAAGCAGTCCAAGATATGTTAGTGGAGAAATATTGTAGTACATTGTTCAACATCTCTGGTTGTGAAATCTAGAAGATCAGAATACTACTTACTCTTCTGTCACCAGTCACTGTGATCTCGGGAAAGTCCTTGTGTCTCAGTTCTCTGTGAAGTTGGGGCAGCAATGCCCACTGTGCAAATTTATTGTGAGAATTAAATGAAATAATATATGCCAATCACGATGCCTCCTGATAAGTAGTAGATAGCATTATTTATGGCCTTGATATCACATCTTCTACTAGTTAAGTCAGCTCTGGTGAAGCACCGCTAAAATCTATGCCTTAGTACCTGGAAGATGCAACTGCAACAGCGTAGTTCCCTGTCTTCTTAGCAAAATGGCTACCATCTGGCTCTTAAGATCAGAGACTGGGATCTAGAGACAGAGGTTCCTGAGCCTCCACTGAAGAATCTTTTATCATTCTATATTACCTCGTGTCCAAATCATTTAGACTCATGATATCCTCTGATAGGAGATTTGGACAACCTCACTGTTCAATAAACCTAAACCATCTAACTCACTATCACCCGTTAAGCCAAGAGGGGCAGCATCCAAAGCCAGTGCAGAGGAGGCATCTCAGTGTCTTATCTTTCTATGTTATTGGTTGTAGAACCATTAATCCTATGACTCCAGAGTGAAACAAAAAAGTGAATTTCCAAACTCAGCGTCTCTCTTTATGGGTTTTAGACATCAATTCAAGTTGTCATCAAAACATTCTCAGAAACTTGCTCACTGGAAGACTAAAATACTCAGAGAATTTCTCTGTTCTCTTAATCAATTCTACCAAAAATATCCATAGGAAAGAGTTTTTCTGCACATTCTCAAATTAAAAGTAATTCAAGAGTATTGTGGATCCCAACTTCCTTCGAAACAAATATAGTTTCATTTAATTTAGAATACCAGAATTGAGGCAATGGAAATTTGGATCAATAATGTTCATAGAGTAGACGGAAAAAAAGCATTAGATGATATAAAGCTGGCCTAAAGTCAATCCTCTGCCTCAAACGGCCCTGGTGAGTTGCCGGGTCTATCTAATGGATCTCAATGTCTTCATCTATATGTGGAAATTCTCTTTTAGTCCTGCTAAGCTGTTTTGTCAGCCTGATATAACTTGAGTGAAAGTACGAGAATAAAAGAGACTCTTAAGGAACATGCTTAAATGGGGCAGGTTTCTGAATACTAATTTAAGCCTGGGAGTTCTGTAAACTTCTGAACTGAAGTTGCAAGTTGTGGGATAGAGCAGAATTGCCAGAGACAAAAAAAAAAAAAAAAAAAAAAAAAAATTATTTTTGAGAAATTGCATAGAGCAGAAAAGGGGTGGGGGGAATGTCAAGGCTAACATGGAAGAGGAGTTTCAGAGGAAACAAGGAAGACTCCTAATTGAATTAAATTTCTCTGGTGTGGTTTTAAAGGGAGGATTCTTTTCACTCTTTCCTCATTAAATCTTAAATAAAAATCCATTAGTGTAGGTAGGTTGTCAGTGTGTGTTTACTTAGTCCAGGTGATGGTGAGAGGATTGATGAATCAAGGGAAATCAAGACCACCATACAAAACCACTCCTCTATGGGTGCCGCAGTACAGATGGAAACCACATCCCAAGTGGGAGTCAGGAGCTGGGAGTTCTAGTTCAGATATGCTCCCTGGACATGTACAGTGACTCTGGGTCAGGGCTTTTCCTTTAGCATCCAGGTTCTATAATCATGCAGAAGTTTACTGATCCAATGACATATGTTTTTGGAAAAGAGGAAACAGTATTATTAATATAGGTATTGGGCCCAGAATATGATCCTTCTAGTGCACTGGCAGTCAGAGCCTCATCACAGAAAAGGCCTGTTCTGTTGATGATCTGAAAACTCCCTGAGTCATGCAGGTTGTACAGTTGCCAAACAACTCTTGAGAAAGAGTATCCATGGAAACAGCACACCAGATGTCTCAAGAGGTGTATGAAAACATCAGAAAACTGACAGTCAGAAGGAACGCTCAGCAAACACTGAGAAAGGTAAGAGTCTGTGCTTGTAGGGGAAACAAAGGCCTTTGATTGCTATGCCACTCTGAAAGTGTAACTAGGGCAGAGAGGCAAGAATCCCCATCCCAGAGCAGGCTGTGTGGTGACTGGCCTCCCAGCTGGCCTCTGCTCTCCAAGGACTGTGTGACGAACAGGAAGGACCCTTTAGCCTGAGTTTATGTACAGGAACTTTGGGAGCAGCTCTGAATTGTTCCACTGCCATCAGATCTGTTCTTTGAAGGCTGATCTCTTTATCCAGGGAGCCTCCAGAGAAAGTATGCCTTTGCCTGTGATGAAAGGAAGTGTCCCTGCTCTCCTTAGCACACAGTTTTTGTAACTGAGACAAAATGAATGTATATGTTTACTTGTTTTATTTAATTTCATAAGTAACCCATGGATTCACTCTTGTAAGTAAACTTATACCATACAGGGTATAGGACAAAAGTTTGCTTTTGTACCTCTTAATTCCACTGACTTCTCAGAGGCAATCATGGCTATTGGCTTTGGGTATAATCTTTGAACCCCTTTTTGTGTTCCTACTGTGTGGTTGTATTTGGTTTAAGGTTTATTATTTTATAAGTGAGTGTTTTGAGCTTCAATGTGCATTTTTGCACTTAACTATATATTTTGAATATCTTTCTACTTCCGTACATCTAAATCAAATGTGTTATTCTAAAGTGCACATCAAAACATATCCCATTGTCCTTTATTTTGTAAGCACAGATCCACGAATAGCCAGGAATAGGAGAGAAACGAACTGTAGAATCAGATTGATACTCACTTTGCATCTCTGCTACTTAATATGTACTTGAATTTACAAAATATATACACTTTATGAACTTTAGTTTGCTTATAAAGGGGAGGATTATTTATTTATAATGAAAAAATAAAGTAGAAAAACATCCAATGTATTGTCTGAGATAAAATACATACCCAGAATATTTGAGTTTCATTTCCTTTGTCAAAAATTCCCTAAAGAAATAATACACTAAAGCAGACACATATGATGGTTGGTGATAGTAAGCATAGAATCGGCTAGCAAAACATTTTAGTGTGGTAAAAATGAATGAAGTTACAACTCTTTTATAGCAAGTATCCTGGATCTTCCAAACCATATCTGGTTTTGACTCTATTGCAAATTCTTACATCTGTGTATGTGAGTCTTTTGAGGAAAAGCTGCAGATCAGACTCAACTCTGTACACCCAGTGTGTTCAGAACCTTGCCACAGTTTCATATGATTAGCACACAATATTATTCAAATGAATAAATGATATAGTCTCCCAACTAAGGCACCTGTCTGATTCTATGGCAGAAACATTCACTTTCCCCCATTATTTAGTCACAATTTCCATTATTGTATTATCAATGCAGTTAAATTAAATCTTGTTAAATAGAGTAATTCTGGGCACATATCAAATGGCTATTAAAAATTTTTGAAAAAATTGTGACCTTATTAGAAACCCAGGTTTCTGATCTTCAGAAAGGATAATGCTCAAATTAAAAATAAATTTAATATTGAAAGCCATGAAGCTCATCTGTCCAAAATTCCATGCTCACAGTACATGTCCTCTTTTTCTATCTTCTTTCTACACTCCTTTCCTTCTAATTCTTCCTCCTTGCATATATTACCTCCTGATTTGCTTCATGTCTTAAGAAGAACAATATCTACTATCTGGAAGAAGTAAGTCAATGTGTAATTTTAAATTAATGGTAGAATTGCTTCCTTCCACAAAAGTTGTATATGCCCTGCAAATTGCTTGAAAATATGACTCATATTGGCTTATGCAGATAGTCTGACTCCTGTCTGTCCAAAGTCATTTAAATTCATGTTTTTCTCCATTCACCAACCTTGGACCACTCTGATTTTCCTCTTATCTCATACTTCTTTTTTCTATTTCTTTCAAAATACACAACACAATTTTTAATATTTTGTTTACTCATTTACTGTTTGTTTTAATTTTTTAGTTCCCTGAAGCACTGTCCATGACTATATCTTTAAATATTTTGGATAAGTAGCAACTAATCTAAGGTTTTGCATATAATTGGTACTTTACAGATAATGTTGAATGAATAAGCAAAGAAAGATTGAATGTTCTAGTATTTTCCTGGATTTAAATTTACAGTTTCTGGGACATAATTTGTCGTAGAGATTATAGTTGGTAATGATGATTGAGATTTTTATGCTTTGAATCCCTGTGTCTCATGATTTTTATTAATAAAACATTCATTTAGTTCTTACTTTTCAGTTAAACAAAATGCTACTCTGTGTTGACAGGGACTGTATTAACATTTAACCAAAGGTCCTCACACCAGTCCATCAATCAGCAGAGACTTAATCAATAATACTAATGTGTAAGCAGTTCAAAAGGACTTTTTGGAGCCAATAAACTATTTCTTTATTAGGTATATTATCTTTCTACACTGAATGCTTATAAATTGTAGTACTCAGTGTTATTCTTAAAAATAGCTGATCTGTTGTCTCTATTGTATTAAAACAGAACATTTTTTGGACACTGACTCAATCAGTATTTTAAATGCATTGTTATGGTTTGGATATGAGATGTCCCCCAAAAACTCATGTGTGAGACAGTGCAAGAAGTTTATAGGTGAAATGACTGGGCTCGGAGAGTATTAACTTAATCAGTGCATTAATCCACTGATAGGGATGAACAGGTTTGTAACTGGACAGGTAAGGTGTGGCTGAAGGAGGTGAGTCACTGGGGACATGCCTCTAGGGCTTATACTTTGTCTCTGGAGAGTGGAGCAGTCTCTCTCTCCTTCCTGTCATGTCCTGAGCTGGTTTCCTCTGCCATGATGTTCAGCCGCACCTTGGGCCCAGATTTATTAGGCCATCTATGGACTGAGATCTCTAAAACCATGATTGCCAAATAAACTCTCTCCAGTTGTTCTTGTCAGGTCTTTTGGTCACAGAAGCAAAAAAGCTGACTAAAATTTTCATGCACCTAGAATACAAGAGCTTCATTTATAAGCATTTCTCCAAAAATTTGGTACAACAGAAAATAATAAGTATTAATAAGAGTGTCTATGAAAGACACAACATTAAATTATCATGGGCAAAGAATTGGATTCTCTATCTTCAAAGTTTCTTTCTTCTTGCCAGCAACTCCTAATTGCTTTGAGCTCTAAAAACATTCCATCTGCATCAACACTTCCCTGATGGCATTCCTATTTTGAACTGTTAGAAATTACTTATTAAAAAATTGTTTAGAGAAGTAAATTGCAGTTTCTATCACAGCATGTCTTAAAATTTTTTTAACCATTGAAGATTATTTGGAAAGCCAGAAACTTATAAGAATTAAACATGTTTACTTTGGTTTCTTTATGTGTTCTAATCGGTTATTAATGACAGTAGAATGCATTTTTACATGTTGTACACAAATGGAATACAACTTCTCATTCCTCTGGCTGTACATGGTGCAGAGTCACACCAGTAGTGTAATCATACCTGTATATGGGGTAATAATGTCCATCTCATTCCATCCTCCTTCTCATCCCCACACCCCTCCCCTTCCCTCACTCCCCTCTGCACAACCAAAATCTTCTTTACTCCCTCCCCATTATGAATCAGCATCCACTTATCAGAGAAAACATTTGGCTTTTGGTGTTTTGGGGATTGGCTTATCTCACTTAGCACTATATCCTCCAGATCCATCCATTTACCTGCAAAGGACATAATTTCATTCTTCTTTAAGGTCGAGTGATATTCCATTATGTATCTCTACCATATTTTCTTTACTCATTCATCTGCTGAAGGGCATCTAGGTTGGTTCTGTAGGTTGGCTATTGTGAATTGAGCTGCTATAAACATTGATGTGGCTGTGTCACTGTAGTATGCTGATTTTAAGTCCTTTGGGTATAAACCAAAGAGTGGGATAACTGGGTCAACTGGTGGTTCCATTCCAACTTTTCTGAGGAATCTCAATACTGCTTTCCAGAGTGGCTGCACCAATTTGCAGTTCTACTAGCAATGTATAAGTGTACCATTTTCCCCACATCCTCACATCATCTGCAATTAGAGAAATGCAAATAAAAACTAAGATTTCATCTCACTCCAGTTAGAATGGCAATCATAAGTGTTGGGGAGGCTGCAGAAACATGTTTACTTTGAATCAACACAAAAATGGATTCTGCAATAAGGAAAGAGGTGTTCCTGATGAGAAGATGACCTTACCAGCATATTGACTTTTGGCTCATTATTTTCAGAATGTAGAACTGGCATGTCCACTGAACTTGTTCTGGAAAGTATTTTATCAGGGAAAAGGCAACAATCCTCCCAGACTCCCCTGGAGTCTGCATTGATTTCGAGAGCAGCAGTCAATGCCTCTTCAGTGCACACACTGTGTGGTGCTGGACAGCAGGCTGATGGCTTACATGTCTTTGTTAGTTTCATCCTCACCACAGTCTGTACCATGATGATTCCAAGTTATAAATGAGAAAAAGAAGCTAATACTTATTTCACAAGACCCGCCAGTCAGGCTTGTCAGGAGTTTTCTGCTTCAGTCTACAGCTACTTAGTTGGGGCTAAATGTCTGGGTGATAAAGGAGCTGTCTCAGCAAGGAAGATGGACTTCTGAGACAGTTGAAAGTGGGGATCAGTCTCAGGCAATATGGTCTTCCAGAGGAAAAGATCAGCTAAAGTATACTGGGTCAACAAATGATGACAACAGGGGAGAAAGGTGGTGGACTCGTACATGGAGAAATTTATCTCACCTGCATTGCTTACATGTGGAAAATAGTAGAAGGAAAGGAGAAACGAAAAGGACAACTCCATTGGCTTCCATTTCAGAACACTAGAAGTAAATGGAAATCATCTCTTTTTGCATGTTAGGGCTGTTGTAACAAGGTACCACAGACGAGTGGCTTAAACAACAGAAACGTGTGGTCACAGTTCTGGAGACTAGAATTCTGAAATCAAGGTGAAGGCAGGGTTGGTTACCTGGGGATGGTGAGGAAAGGATTGATTCCAGGGCTCTCTCCTTGGCTTCTGAGTGGCATGTCACCATGTCTTCATATTATTTTCTCTGATTATGTAACTGTGTCCAAATTTCCCCTCTTCTAAGTGATAGAGAACACGCAGAAGTAAGCAGTGGGAACATGAGGTTAAAGGAATCGTTCTATAAACTGGGCCCACTGTGCTGACTCCCACATGCTTCCTTTTTTAAAAAAGCAATATATCTGCAGCCCTGCCTGGCTGAAGTCAACTGGATAAGCTATATTCCTCAGTAAACAACCTGTGATCTGCAGGAGAAATGGAGACCCAAAATGCCAATTAAAAGAAGGCAAGTTCTGCTCCACTTTCTCACTGGGAAGCACATTTGTAAATAGTGCCTGAGTTTACTGCTACCAAACTTGGAGCCTCAGAGAAAGGGAGTGAAAATCTCTCCATTTTCCACTGGGAAGGATTCTGTAGAAAAGGGAATCGGGAAGAGACTACACTAGCATATCCATGCCTCTGCTCTTGTTCTTACCCTTGAGTTGGATGCTCATAGATTGCTGGAGGAAATTCCTTTAGACTGAGCTCACTGTCAAGAAGCTTTCCCCAGACCCCACAGAGCAAAGAGCTGTGCTTCTATTGCCCTGGGCACCTGTGTCCTTTCTAACTCTGCATTTTTACTCTCATCCTGATCACCACCAACCATAAAACTTTGAGTTACTTGACCAATAGTCAAGAAAAGTTGGTTGAATGATGGTTAATAGTACATCTTTCAAAATAAAAACTTGAGTAGAGCAACAGAAAGAATGGCACATTCTTATGTATATGAACCTAGTATTAGTGAGTTTCTGAGAATATTAGTGAGTTTCTGAGAACCATTCTGAGAACGATTTACATTTAGAAATTGTAAGAAACAAGTTTTAAAAATGGAGGAAGAACATGCTCAGAGATACGCATAGGAGCTCTTCTTAATTTGGTGACTGGTGAGAATAAATAATGGTTAACTCTTATTGTACTATAAATGAAACCCTCTAATAGTCACTCTAAGATAGGCTGCCAGTACTATTGCTGATACCATTTATAAATAAGGAAAGAACAGGTAACTGTTCAAGCATCCAAAGCCTGAGTTCACATAGGGAGGTTCCACTCCATAATAAAGAACAGAGATTTCAGCATCGTGGGATGCTTACCCCCACCACCGTACTAGCCGGAAGCAATGTATTATCTTTGTATCTCGGCTCTGTCATGTGAGAATTGAAATTTTGGTCTCTACCTCTAGAGGAGGATTTATCATGAAGCTAATAGACATTAAGCATTATACTTTCCTTCCAGACCTCTGTACCTAAGTTAGTATTCATAATTTCAACATCTTTTCCCCAGAAGTTTCCCAGAGATGTATAAGCTTTGCACTAGGCTGGATCTGTCTTGGATCTATTTCGCCTGAGTAGTTATGATCACTTTACTTATAAATCTGAGTTAAAAATCAAGATCTCCTGCATCTAATTCAGAGATGTTTTCCTTAGAGAACAATGGATGTCTCTCTTTCTCTCTCTCTCTCTTTCTCCTTCCTCATTCAAATTTCTGGATCTCCTCCCATGATCTCTTTCTATCACCCCCACTCCCACCTCAATCATCGATGTCCAGATGTTCGCCTCCCAAGGAGGGCTATGGGCTCTAATATTAACTCTTTTCTATTCATCTGCAAAAATACTGACAGAATCATGATTCTCTAAGCTACATTTTCTTAATTGAAAATGACTTTTAAGAGAAGGACAGGTAAATGTTGCAAAATTTTAACTTCCATTTTCCCAGGAGCATTTGAATTCAAAGCAAGAATGCTTATAAAGACAAGGGGATGAGTGTGCAGGTGGGAGTTTGCGGCAGTTAGACTGGCTTCTTTCTTCTTGAAAACATGGGTTCCCTCTCTGGCCCTCTTTGGAATCTGAGGATGGTATCTGTTCTCCAGGAAGCCTGCAAGAAGTGAGATCATAGTCACTAAAACTGATTTGCTCTAAAAATTTCAGTTCCAAAAAAAAAAATGTTTAGACAGGGTTATTAAAAATAGAATTATGGGCTATGTTTTGTTTTCGATAATGCTTTAGTCAAGTTCCACAACAGTTAAAATTTTATATCTTGAAAATATTTGCATATTTCTCAACTAATAGTTGAACTAATAGTTCAAATCTGGTTGTCATAGGAAACTTTCAAATTCATGAACTATTTCCAATGTGTCAATGAATGTATCTGTCTCTTACAAAAGAAAGCAAAAAAAAAAAAAATTCAAATCACATTGTTAGTGAGTTTTAATAATCAAGGATGCTTGTTTGATACAAGTTTTTGAGAGTAAAAATCCATTTTCCCACAATGCCAATGCAACAACAATAGTTTTAAAGCATGTTAATTACTTATATTAATTATTCAAATATGCTCATTTCTGAAATAACAATTTGCCGAATATTAGAACAGCTATTTTGGATTTTTTGCTGCATATAAATTAGTTGGTGAATGATTTAATTCCAACTGATTTAACTTCAAGGTCATACTCATAAAGAGAGCTGAGAATTTTTTAAAAACTTAAAAATATTCCTGATATGTAGAAGATGGATGCATAACTAATAAAAGCATGACACAGGCATATGTGGAGTGCTAATGGGAACTTGCATGGGGTGCTTGCTGTCTGTTTGCTCCAGAGAAATAGCCATGTCCTCATCAGAGAGTCATTCAATCTTAGCTTCACATTTGAGAGTGTAAAAGCCAAAACTGCCCAATGGCCCCTGATCATCATCAGTGATACTTTTAAACGCTACTAATAACCACCAGGCTAGGAACACGGTATACATACCTGGGTAGTTATTTTGTTTGTTTTAGTCATGAGCCATCGGACTGGAAATCCGACCCAAATACAAACAAGCAGCCTTTTAATCAATCAAACTGGCTGTTCAAATGAACTCTTATGCAGAAGTTTCACTACAAATATGGATAAGTTATTGCTCTCTTGAAACCCACGCCCAGCAGCAAGTGACTTCAACGGTAGAAGTTAAGATGGTCTCTCTCCTGTAATCCAGAGACCCATGAATAGATTCATGTTTGAAACATATAGATATGACCCAATTACTGTTCTCCTTTATTAAAAAATAACAGTTTTAGGCAAGTTATACATAACAGAATTTAACTGTACAAAGCATAATTTGTGAATTGGGCAACCCCCAGAATGAGAACAGGTTCAGAACAACTCCAAGTCTATCTATCACATGGGTGAACAACATTTATGGATACAGAAAGGGAAAAACAAAAGTGAGGTGTAGAGACAGAGAGTTGGCAGCTCAGCTGCTGTGATTCATTGAGACTCATCCATTGGTTAAAAAGCAAATTCCAGCTTCGGGGCCATTTTACAGCTTCCATGGCAGAGAGAGACCATCTTCGGCTGCCTGAGTCCTCAGAGCTGAGCTCCAGTCTTCCCGCAGGGCCACAGCACTGCAGCTCCTGGTGAGATCTGGCCTGGAGCTGAGGCAGTCGCCAGCTCCAGCAGGGAGTTTAGGCCCTTTGGCACTATTTTACAGCTTCCCTGGCAGAGAGTAACCACCTGCCACTGACTGAGCCCCCAGCGAGGAGCTCAGGCCTGCCTGGGCTCTCAAGACCAGTGTCTCCATCACTGAGCACAGTTCTGTACCCCCACCCCAACTTGGTCTACTGCCCAGGTCCACACCCTGGCCTGGGGTCTAGCACCTTGCTGTATCTGATTGTCTATCAACAACAGATTGCCTCTGCCCAGAAGCATTGATCATTCCCAACCTGGAGGTAGTGGGACAGCACCTTTCTTGGGTCACCCACCGCTTGATCAAGCACCTCTCAAGCAACAGGTGAGTTACTGGAAATCTGCAGGGACACTTTAAGTCTTTATAGGGAAATTGCAATCCCCCTGATTTGCACTACTAGAGGGGAAGATACATGAGCAACATGAGAAAAACACAAGAAGAAAGTGTCCCAAACAAACCTAGATGATATATCAAGAGAACCCCAAAGACAGCATGATAGAAGGAATGACAGAAAGGGAGTTCAGAATGTTCATAATTAAAATGATCTGAGAAGAGAATGATGTGACGAGAGAGCAGATTCAGGCTATGAATAATCAGCTAATAGAGCAATTGCAGGAAGGAAAAATTCTTTTCAATAAAGAGATAGAAGTTCTGAGAAAAAAACAAACAGAAATCCTTGAAGGAAACAAGGAAATGAAGGAAACAATAAACCAAGTTAAAAACTCAATAGAAAGCATAATTAACAGAATAGATCACTTGGAAGACAGAACCTCAGACAATGAAGACAAAATATTTAATCTTGAAAACAAAGTCAAACAAACAGAGAAGATGGTTAGGAATCATGACGAAACCTCCAACAAATATGGGACATCATGAAAAGACCAAATTTAAGAGTTATTGGGATTGAGGAAGGCACAGAGATACAAACCAAGAGTATGAATAATCTGTTCAATTAAATAATATCAGAAAATTTCCCAAATATGATGAATGAGATGGAAAATCAATTACAAGAGGCTTACAGGACACCAAACGCACAGAATTACAACAGATCCCACACCAAGGCACACTATAATGAAAATACCTAACATACAAAACAAAGATAGAATTTTAAAGGCTGCAAGAGAAGAGCATCATATTACCTACAGGGGGAAATCAATACGGATATCAGCAGATTTCTCAGCCCAGACCCTAAAAGCAAGAAGGGCCTGGAACAACATATTTCAAGCTTTGAAAGAAAATGGATGCCAACCAAGAATCTTATACCCAGCAAAACTTACCTTCAGATATGATAATGAAATAAAATACTTCCATGATAAACAAAAGCTTAAAGAATTCACAAAGAGAAAGCCTGCCTGACCGAACATTCTCAACAATATATTCGAAGAGGAAGAAATGAAAAACAACAATCTCAGTCAACATGGGGAGGAATTACCCTAAAGAAAGAGTCAATCAAAGGAGAAACAAAGTTAAACTAAAAAAAACAAAAAAAGCTAAAATGGCAGGAAATACAAGTCATATCTCAATAATAACCCTGAATGTAAATGGCCTAAACTCATCAATCAAAAGACATAGACTGGCAGATTGGATTCAAAAGAAAGACCCAACAATATGCTGCCTTCAAGAGACTCAGCTCATGAAAAAACATGCCCACAGACTAAAGGTGAAAGGTTGGGAAAAAACATACCATGCACATGGACTGAGTAAAAAAGCAGGGGTTTCCATTCTCATTTCAGATAAAGCAGACTTCAAGCCAAAGTTAGTTAGAAGGGATAAAGAAGGACATTTCATACTGCTTAAAGGAAGCATAAATCAGCAAGACATAATGATCATAAATATTTATGCACCAAACAATGGTGCATCCACGTATGTCAATCAGATCCTTCTCAATTTCAGGAATCAAATAGACCAAAACACAATAATACTGGGGTACTTTAACACTCCTCTCTCACCGTGGGACAGATCTTCCAAGCAAAAATTGAACAAAGAAACCATAGGACTCAATGACACAATTGCTAATTTGGACTTAACAGACATATATAGAATATTCCATCCATCAAAAAGTGAATACACTTTCTTCTAAGCAGCTCATGGTTCCTTCTCTAAAATAGACCATATGTTATGCCACAAAGCCACTCTTAGCACATACAAAAACATAGAGATACTACCTTGTATACTATCAGATTGTAATGGAATGAAATTAGATATCAAAGATAAAAGTTTAAAACAGAAACTACTCTGAGACCTGGAGATTTAAATTATATGCTATAGGATTATGCATGGATAACAGAAGACATTAGGAGGGAAATTAAAAGATTCTTTGTGGTCAATGAGAACAAAGATACAACATATCAAAATCTCTGGGATACTATGAAAGCAGTGCTAAGAGGAAAATTCATTGCTTGGAGTGCATTTAATAAAATAATGAAAAGTCAACAAATCAATGACTTCACATTACAGCTCAAAGCCCTAGAAAAAGAAGAACAGATCATCACCAAAAGTAGTAGAAGACAGGAAATAATCAAAATCAGAGCTGAAATCAATGAAATTGAAACAAAAGAAACAATTCAAAAAATTGACAAAACAAAAAGTTGGTTCTTTGAAAAAATAAACAAAATTGATAAACCCTTAGCCTCACTAACGAAGAGAAGGAGAGAGAAACTCCAAATTACTAAAATTCATGATGGAAATGGAAATATTACAACAGACACAATTGAAATACAAAACCTAATAAGTTACTTTGAAAATTTATAGTCCAACAAAATAGAAAACCTCGAAGACATCAACAGGTTCCTAGAGGCATATGAACCACCCAAACTGAATCTGGAGGACATACACAACTTAAATAGATTAATTTCAAGCAATGAAATAGAAGAAGTCATCAAAAGCCTACCAACAAAGAAAAGTCCAGGAACAGATGGATTCACAGCTGAGTTCTACAAGACCTTCAAAGAAGAGCTCATTCCAATACTCCTCAAAGTATTTCATGAAATAGAGGAGGAGGGAACCCTTCCAAACTCATTCTATGAAGCCAATATCACCCTAATACCAAAACCAGAGAAGGACACATCGAGGAAAGAAAACTTCAGACCAATATCCCTAATGAACATAGATGCAAAAATTCTTAACAAAATTTTAGCGAATCGCATACAAAAGCATATTAAAAAGATAATGTACCATGATCAAGTTGGTTTCATCCCGGGGATGCAAGGTTGGTTCAACATCCAGAAATCAATAAATGTAACTCACCACATCTACAGGCTTAAAGTCAAGAACCACATGATTATTTCAATAGATGCGGAAAAAGCATTTGATAAAATACAGCACCCCTTCATGCTCAAAACACTAGAAAAAATAGGGATAGTGGGGACATTCCTTAACATTGTAAAGGCTATCTATGCTAAGCCCACAGCTAACATCATTCTAAATGGAGAAAAATTGAAAGCTTTCCCCCTGAGAACTGGAATAAGGCAGGGATGCCCTCTTTCTCCACTTCTGTTCAACATTGTTCTTGAAACTCTAGCCAGAGCAATTAGAACAAAGGAATTAGAGGAATCCGAATAGGAAAAGAAGAGCTCAAACTATCCCTATTTGCTGATGACATGATTCTCCATTTAGAAGACCCTAAGAATTCCACCAGAAAACTTCTGGAACTCATAAATGAATTCAGTAAAGTAGCAGGATATAAAATTAATGCTCATAAATCTAATGCATTTTTATTCGTAAGTGATGCATCCTCTGAGAGAGAAATTAGGAAAACTACCACATTCACAATAACCTCAAAAAAAATAAAATACTTGGGAATCAATCTAACAAAAGAAGTGAAAGACCTCTACAATGAGAACTACAGAACACTAAAGAAAGAAGTTAAAGAGAATCTGAGAAGATGGAAAGATCTCCCAAGTTCTTGGATAGGTAGAATTAATATTGTCAAAATGGCCATACTTCCAAAAGCGCTATACAAATTCAATGCAATTCCAATTAAAATCCCAATGATGGACCTCATAGAAATAGAGCAAGCAATCATGAAATTCATTTGGAGGAATAAGAGACTCAGAATAGCTAAAGCAATTCTTATCAAGAAGAGCGAAGCAGGGGGTATCACAATACCAGACCTCCAACTATACTACAGAGCAATAGTAACAAAAACAGCATGTATTGGCACCAAAATAGACAGGTTGATCAATGGTACAGAATAGAGGACACAGAGACAAACCCACATAAATACAGGTATTTCATACTTGACAAAGGAGCCAAAAACATACAATGGAGAAAGGGCAGCCTCTTCAACAAATGGTGCCAGGAAAATTGGAAATCCATATGCAGCAAAATGAAACTAAACCCATATCTCTTACCCTGTACAAAACTCAACTCAAAATGGATCAAGGACCTAGAAATTAACCAGAGACCCTGCACCTAATAGAATAGGAAATAGGTCCAAATCTTCATCACATTGGCCTAGGACCAGATTTCCTTAACATGACTCCCAAAGTGCAAGAAATAAAAGCACGAATCAATGATTGGGATAGAGTCAAACTAAAAAGCTTTTTCTCAGCAAAGGAAACAATCAGCAATGTGAAGAGAGAGCCTTCAGAGTGGGAGAAAATCTTTGCCACACACACTTCAGATAGAGCACTAATCTCCAGAATCTACAAAGTGCTCAAAAATCTTTACACCAAGAATACTAATAACCCAATCAATAAATGGGCCAAGGAAATGAACAGACACTTTACAGAGGAAGATCTACAAGCAATCAACAGATTTATGAAAAGATGTTCAACATCCCTCGTTATAAGAGAAATGCAAATCAAAACCTCCTTAAAATTTCATCTTACCCCAATTAGAATGTCTTTTATTAAGAACACAGGCAACAACAGGTGTTGGCGAGGATGTGGGGAAAAGGGTACACTCATACATTGCTGGTGGGAGTGCAAGTTGGTGCAGCCACTCTGCAAAGCAGTGTGGAGGTTCCTTAGAAAACTTGGAATGGATCCACTATTTGACCCAGCTATCCCACTCCTTGGCCTATACCCAAGGACTTAAAATCAGATTACTACAGTGATGCAGCCACATCAATGTTCATAGCTGCTCAATTTACAATAGCTAGACTGTGGAACCAACCTAGATGTCCTTCAATTGATGAATGGATAAAGAATCTGTGGTATATATACACAATGAAATATTACTCAGCCATAAAGAAGAATAAAATTATGGCATTTGTAGGTAAATGGATGATGTTGGAGACTATCATGCTAAGTGAGATTAGCCAATCCCAAAAATCCAAAGGCCGAATGGTCTCTCTGATAAGTGAATGATGATGCATAATGTGGGTGGTATGATGGCAAGAATGGAGAAAGGATAGAGAGCAGAGAGGGAGGGGGGTTGTTGAGGTTGGAGGGTAAGAATAATAACAGTATGTGTGACAGACATCATTGCCCTGTGTACATGTATGAATGCACAGATGGGGTGACTCTACTTTGTGTACAATCAGAAAAACAATTGTTGTACTCCATTTGTGTTCAATGAATCAAAAAATTAAATTAAAAAAAAAAAACAAACAACAACAACAACAACAAAAAAGCAAATTCCAAAGTTAGATTTTCAGTGTTTTATGTATTAAGTTCAGTTTGGGTCACGCACTCAGGACTCTATGAGGACTTCTGAAGCTCAAATCCAGTATGATTTAACATCTTATAACCTACTTTGTAACTCTACGAAAAGGAAAGTCTGAGCCTATGTTCTGTAAAAGAGTTGTCTGGAACTTGCTGAAATATTACCTGTGAGAAGGGGAAAAAGGTGTCAAGAGGACAAAAATTTATTTTTAAGGACATATTGTTTACATTTATGTCCCATTAGCCAAAAGGTAGTCACATTGACACACAACTGCCCAGGAAGCTGACAATGTATGTAGCCATAGGGTATCCATCCTCAACTCTGACCTGCGCTGTCACTCTCCCCCTGGGACTGCTCAAACTCTACCCTATGTTTTTTCACCATTGAATCCTCAAGCATTATGGCCTCATGTCGGCCAGGTTGTACTCTCATGGGAAAAGATCCTTCTCCAGAGAAGGATCCAAGGATTTCCTGGAGAGAAAGGGGAACTTGACCCAGGATGGACCCGCTACTTGGTTTATGTGATAGGAAAGAGTTTCAGAACGTGCTAGTCAGAGACAGAAAGGTTTATTTAGGAAAGTAAGGACACATTCAAGGGAGTATGTGGGCAATATCAAGAGAGCCATCTCTGAGGGTAAAGCAAGGAATACATTCAAGGGAGAATGGAGGTCGTCTTGACAGTGAGAGATGCATTTTGGGGGGTTTCCAGCTCTTCTTTTAAAGGCCACTTGGTGAGGGTTGGGTATAGAAAGTTATGTGGGAATGATATCAGTCTGGTGATCTCAAGATAGTTTATGGTGATCTAGTCAGTCTCAAGATCCTTAGGATGACATGGTCTTCATTGTCTGATCAACAGATAATGACGCAAAGTCCCCTAAATTATAAATTTTTCAAAATATCTTCTAAGTAAGCTGTTTTTGGGGCGAGGAGTAATTATCAATGTATGAGGTATGATTGAATAGAGTCACAGTTAACTTTAAGATTTATAGATTTCCCAGAAATTAGAGTGACTGACCTGGGAGAGAGACTAGCCTAGAGAGTGACAAGCCTGGAAAAGCATGCAGACCTTCCAAAATAAAAATGTATTTCCTTGTCCTTCCTTTCTGCCTTCTATGTACCTATTTCCTTTTCCTGGATCCTACCTCAGTATGGTCTACAAGGTGGGCAGTCCACACACTGATCCTGGACCTGCCTTGGAGGCTTCCCTACTCCTGGCTCCATTCAAAGCCAGCAGGCTTCTTTGGGCTGGTATGTACAGTCTTCCTAGATAGGGAATGTATTATCTCAATCCTTCAAACCCAAAGTGTTTCTTTCTTTATGTGACAGGCATTGATTTGCCTTTAATTTTGGAGGGAATGTTCTGATATACCCATGAATTCTGGCCCTTAAAAAAATTCCTGAAATGGCAGGTTCCTGAAACTTCACAGTTTTATTTCTACCACTAAGGCTTCCAGCATGCTGGCCACCTCTTGTTCCTCTTGTCCAATCAGCATGATGTCATTGATATAGTGGATCGATGTAATGTTCTGATGGATGCAGACTGTCCTAATCTCTCAGACTGCATTATGACACAGGGAAGGAGAGTTACCTTAGCCTTGCAGCAACAGCATAAATGAATATGTTTGTGCCAGTCACATGAATGCAAACTGCTTCTGATCCTCTTATCTGACCAGAATACAAAAGAATACATTCACCAAATCAATAGCTGCGTATCTTGGGAATGGGAGGCTTTCCAAATCTGTTCTAGCTATGAGACTACATCCAGCACAGGAGCTGTGAACAGAGATACTACTAATTTGAGCTTGCAGAGGTCTGTACTTCCATCATATTCTAGGACCCATCTACTTCTGCAAGAACTAGACTGGCAAATTAAACAGAAATAAGATAGAAACTACTATTCCTGTCTCCTTAAGATCATTAATGGTGGAATTAATCTCTGCCAGTCCCCAACTGGGTGTATATTATATGATGAGGAAGAAAACAGATTATAGTAATTACAGAAAAATGAAGCAATAAATTGCTGACTCACTCATCAGGCAGATAGTGTACTCTAGGGGAAAGATACAGGTCAGATAGCCACAGTTTGAAAGTTTTAGTACCATTGCCTGATTACTGTCTGCATGACCCACTACAAATTAACTTGCTGAGGCTCAATTTCTCCACCTATAAATAAGGTTAGTAATATTTACCTTCAAACTGTCTAGAATAGAAAGCTATTAAGTAAGCAGATGAGTATAGAATATTTCCTTAATGCTGAGAGATATTTGGTGTTGCAGAAGCATATTGGGCAGGCTCCCAAATACTCTGTAAAAGAAATGTAAGCAAGTCTGTAGAGTGAAGTGTTACTGCAATAAAGCTTTGCCCTGTTGGATATTGTCAAAGAATGAAACAGCAGCTTAACTGCATGGTCAGTCCCACCACTGAGAAGCAACTGCTGAGAATGCACAAACTCCCGCCAGCATGCAGCCCTCAGAGACAAAGCTACCTAGAACCTCAACACTGGCAAATCCTGAATGGCAAGGGCTCTGTCCTCCTTATTTCAAAGGTATTCAAAACACCATCTCCCAGATTCCTGCTCATCTGTTTTCTTGTCACTCAACTAGATGTTGAGTAGTGGTGAAAAATAATTAGGAGTTTTAATTTTAAATGTTACTAAATAACATAATGTAAATCTACTAAATAATTCTACCATAAGTCTATAATAATATTTAGCTAAAACTACACCATTTGAATGTTAGAATTTTTGTATTTCTAAATATATCATTATTCAGTTGTGAGCTGAAGAATTTCAATTTTTAAAAAATCTCGGAATTATTGTTTCATTGTATTTATTTCCCATTTGTAAACCACATAGTAAATAATACAGATAATATCCTTTTTGGAATATTTTTATAGTAGGTTTTATGTATATAATATCATTTAATCCTTACAATATGCTTTCAAATGTAGATGAAAATATCCTATGTTACAAATAAGGAAACCATGGGTCAAAAAAGTTCAGGCATGTCAGATGTTCATACTTCAACCAGTATACTGTAAATTGTTCTACATTCATCACGTTTATCATTATATTTTCAGCATTTGGATAAGATACTGGTGCAACAGTGGTTGATTTTGCTATAGAAATGAGTCTTTTGCCAGAGGTAGACCTATAAGAATACTAAATACAGAAATACTTAAGGATTCTCCTGAAAGAAACTCATCTGAAGGGAAGTGGGCTCAGAGAGACAACCCTAGCACAGGAAGAAAACTATAAAACCTGGAGGAAAGTTGATTCTGAATGCAGCATGCATTTATCTTCTGATAAACACATCTTTATCCCCTATCCCTGACCATTAGAGGCTAATAACTAAGCCCTGGTGGGGCTGGGGCCCATGAATAGAAAAATCAAAGTTATATTTGATGAAAAGTGTTATAAAGCATAATGGTCTTAACATCTTTGCTCCAAGACCTAGCTGGAAAATTAGAATACTAAATGACAAGAATGACTGACAGTGTTCTTAATTTTACTTGGACTAGCATAGCTTCCTTTACCCAGAGGTGTGTAGAGGACAAAGTATTACTTTGATATCCCAAGACCAAGGAATCTGCAGTAGTAGCACCAATGTTAGCTGCAGGCGCTCTTATTGGGAAATTTCATGGTGGAAACCCATCTGGGAAGCAAATGACAATGACCACATTCATCCATTTGCCAATAATAAGTGAACATATACATAATATACACAACTCTGTGTTAATTGAGCAATGAATAAAGTAGACAATATTCCAATTTCATGGAGTTTCTTTTCTTTAGAAAGAGAAAAGATTAACAAAAGCCTAAAGATAATTTCTGACTATGATAGTTACTATGAAGGATATTAAAAATAAATATAGTGAGATGATAGAGTACAATTAGGGGCAATTTAGAAAGAAAATCAAAGCATACCTTTCTCCAAAGAGAAGAAACCTAGGTAATGAGAAATTTCCAGCCAACCAAAGATCCAGGAAAAGAGCATTCCAGTAGAGGGAAGAAAAACTGCAAAGAAATTCTTCATTACAGTAAATTGCTAGGCCTGGTCCAGTAATAGGAAAAGGGCCATTTCCTGAGAAGAGATGTAAATGAGTTAAGGGCAGGATGGCTAGAAATAACTTCAGAGTTAGATGGACTCTAGATTGCACAAGACCATATAAACCAGGGGTCAGCAAACATTTTCTGTAAAGGTTCAGAGAGCAAAAATTGTAGGCTTTGTAGGTCACTGTTGCAGCTACTCAGTATGCCACTATAGCGGAAAAGCAGTCATGGTCAATACATACGTGAATGATCATAGCTGTGTCTCAATATACTATTTACCAAAGCAGCCAGTGAACTCAATGTGACCTACATGCAGCCCTGGAAAGAACCAAGCTAAAGGTATTGGAATAGTCCAGATGCTTTAGGAGGTCTTTAAAGAGGTATTTTCATTGCTATCATTTTTGTTGGTCTGTTTGCTCACTCAATTAGTAAGAGTCTGATAAACACTTTAAAGTGATCACTCTGGTTGCTAAGTGGAGACTGTTTAGTAGGAAGGGCAGGAATGGAAACAGAACAAACAGGGAGTTATCGCAGTGTTCAGTCAGTATGAGATGACTGGGACTATGCAGTGTCTTAGAGTGGACCCAGAAATCCAACATATGTATTTGTGGATGAAGGGAAAGTACTAGGTGAAGGATTACATTTTGGAGATTAGGAAAATGCATAAACTTAGGATGACTCCTAGGTGGTAGCATTTAATAACATCAAGAATACATGGAACTGAGCAAGATGAAAAAATGAAAAACTTCCATTTGGAGCATGTTTTATGTTTGAGTGGCCTATTAGACATCTAATGGAAATGTCAGGCAAACAGTTAGGTTCAGAGCACAGAGAAGAGGTCTGAGCTGGAAATATTTGACTGAACCAAGAAATTGCCAAAAATTTACCTGACTTTTAATTACAGAGACATCAGCTACACACAGTTCTATCTAAGATAAATTTCAAGTTTTCATTAGATGATCAAGTGAGAGAAAATAAGTATAAAAGGAACAAAGACATTCCTGAGGACCTTTAAAGGTCAAACAAAGAGGAAATGACAGCAAGGGGACTGAGCAGGAGCTGCTAGTCAGCAGCGTCATGTTGGGAGAGCCCAGAGAAGAGAGCATTTTGGGAGAAACTATAGAGGGTGCTGCCAAAAGGTTGAGTAAAACCAGAAGAGAGGAACCCATCAAACTACACAATGTGGATAGAGGTCACTGACAAGAGAACTGGAAAAAACAGAAACCAGGTTGGAAGGAGTTAAAATGACATCTGCTATTGTTTGTGTTCTTGATAATAGCTCTTCTAATTGGAGTAAGCTGAAATCTTAGAGTTGTTTTAATTTGCATTTCAGTAATTACTAGAGATGTTGAACACTTTTTCATATATTGATTAATCACCTGTATATCTTCTTCTGTAAAGTGTCTGCCCAATTCCTTAGCCCATTTATTGATTGGGTTCTTTGTATTTTTGGTGTAAAGTTTTGTAAGTTCTTTATAAATTTTGGAGATTAGTGCTCTATCTGAAGGGCATGTGAGATTTTCTCCCACTCTCTAGGCTCTCTTTTCACATTATTAATTGTAACATTTGCTGAGAAGCAGCTTCTAAGTTTGATTCCATCCCATTTATTGATGATTCTCGCTTTGATTTCTTGTCAAGAACACAAACAATAAGAGATGTTGACATGGCTCTGGGGAAAAAGACACACTTCTACATTGCTGGTGGAGTTGCAAATTGGTGCAGCCACTCTGGAAAGCAGTGTGGAGATTCCTCAGAAAACTTGGAATGGACCCACCTTTTGACCCAGTTATTCCACTTCTTGGTTTATACCCAAAGGACTTAAAATTAGCATTCTACAGTAACTCAGCCACATCAATGTTTATAGCAGCTCAATTCATAATATCCAGATTATGGAAACAACCTAGATGCCCTTCAACAGATGAATGATAAAGAAACTGTGGTATATATACACAATGGAATATTATTCAGCCATAAAGAAGAATAACATTATGGTATTTGCAGGTAAATGGATGGAATTGGAGAATATCATGCTTAGTGAAATAAGCCAATCCTAAAAAACCCAAAGGCCGAATGTTTTCCATGATAAGTGGATGATGATACATAATTGGGTTAGCGGGGTTGGGGTTGAAAGAAGAATGGAGGAACTTTAGATTATGTAGAGGGAAATGAGAGGGAAGAGGGGATGGGGGTATGAAAGATGGTAGAATGAGACAGGCATCATTGCCCTATGTACATGTATAATTACATGAATGGTATGAATCTACATCGTGCACAACCATAGATATGAAAAGTTGTCCCCATTTGTGTGCAATGAATCAAAATGCCATCTGTAAAAATAAAAATAAATAAATAAGGAATCATTTACTGAAAAAAAAAAAGAATGAGAGGTGAAGAAGTCAACACAGGGAGCAACAACAATTCTTCTGGCATCTCAAAAGAATATCCTATGACATTGAGAAGCTGGAGGTAGTAGGGGCTTTACATAAAAGCAGAGCTTCATACCACCAGAAGTTATCTGTGAGAGGGAGTAATATGGCTCATGCCAGAGCAGCTGGATATCTAAAGGCAGGAAGTAATGAAGTAGGTGAAGGTGTGGGGACCTGGAGAGAAGCTGAACCTAGCTGAGACCCACTCTGTTAGCTGGTGTTCAGGATGGACTCCTGAGTGATCCATTCTCCAAAACCTGAACTTCCAGTTCTTAACCTTCCAGATGACATTAGATATATCATCAACAGAAGGATAAAACAGTATATATCCAGCACAGAAAGAAAAAAAGGAATCATAATTGTGAAAAAGGTTAAAATACGACAACAGGGACCACAGAATTGGAAATGTATTGTGAACCCAGTACCTGTACCTATTAGCTCCAAGATGAAATAATCTGGGTTCAATGTATTCTGCTCTGTAAAGCTAAACAGGGAAGAATTACAGATTCCCCCATCTTTTAGACAAGAATACAGATGGGTTTTTACTAAACAAAAGCATGGTCCATTTGTGATAAAGGGGGAAAAGGAGAGGAATAAGAAGAGAATTTGTGGTTTTGGAATGCTATTCAGACCACTAATACAACCTCCTACCAACTAAGAATCTTTAGGAAATACTGATTATATAAACGTAATCAGCCCTACTGGTTTTGTAAATATTAAATGTCATACTCACTGACAACAGACCCTGTCCCAAGTTCCTTCAGAGCTCCCTACGTGCCCTGACCCATAGTCCTCTTACCTTCCTGATTTCAAACAGCTGAGGGGTTATTGCTTAGCACAGCAGGACCCCTCTGGTCCTGCCTTTCATTACTATAATTTTTCTCTTAGTCATCTTTCTTCTCAGTCACCAGTGCAAGTTGAACAGGCTTACACTAAGGCAAGAGAACTAATTCTCCCTATAGAATAGTCTCCTAAACACTCTTCCAACTACAAAATTTCTCCAAAGATCTATTTAATACCTTGGCTTAAAAAGCAGGCAGGCCTATACTCCTCACAGGGAGAACAGACAACAGTAGAGCAAGCATAAGGAACAGCAGCAGTGCATAGCAAGGGGATCTGACTGAGAACTGAGAGAATGGTTTTGTAGGTCTGCAAGGTTGTGCAGATTGGCTAGAGTCCAGAATATATAGAAAATACAAGGCGTTGATGGCTGGGGCAGAAGACAACAGAGCCATGGCGCCAGGTACCCTGACATAGGAACCCAGCTTCTCTATGTGACCTGAAAAAATTATTGAATATTCTGTGTCTCAGTTTGCTCACCTCAAACAATGGATGTAATAATATTTACTAAGGTTAAAGACTCAATGAGTTAATAGATGAAAAGTGTTTAGAAAATTGCCTGACCATGGTGGTAGAAAGTGGTGTTTTATTTTGGTGGGAACGGGTGGTGTGCCTGCTTCCATGGACAAACGCTTACACTTTAGTGACTAAATATAATTATCTTTGATGTCATCAAAGCATAAATGGTGCACATGGCAAACTATTTCAAAATGGTCTATGACACTTTTGAACAAAGAGTGGGAGGCTTGGCTGAGTCACAGGAAATGCAACAGATTAAGGCCCTGTAAAAGAACTTCATTAGCATCAAGCTGGCTTAGCACCAGTATAGGACAGTTTATTTATGCTTTGTGATTTCAGTTTGACACTGCAAAACTCAATGGTTGAGTTTGTTTTCTCTTGCCAATCTCTCAGAACAACTTCAATATGGGATACAATCTGATCTGTACTTAAGTTTTGCTACTTAAAGAAAAATTAAAGGTTGTATTAAATTAAATGATGTAAGTGATTTAATAGAAATTAAATCTGGCCAATTGGTCCAGGTTGATGAATATTAATCTAGAGAGACAGGGCCCTGGTGTACTTTTCCAGTAGCACTTGAATGTTTTAACCCCAAGAAATCCAATGTCACCTGCATGAGGATTTCACACTAAAATTTGTTCATTGTTAAAATGCAAATCTATGAGTTGTAGTCTACACATTTTTTAAAGGATGTACACACAATATATACCAGTATATTCTAACATTAATTTTAAAGAAAGTCCAAACACCAGAAACCAGACACTGGCTTGTTCATTGACACTAAATGAAACAAAAATGGATATAACACTTTGCCACTTTATCCCATATCTTGTTTTAAATGTATGGTTAGAATAAGAATTGCCATATTTTTAAAATTCTTCCAATTTAACTTAATAAAAGACTTGCTGAGTTTATATAACTAAAATGTTAAACCTAATATACCTAAAATTTATCTAGTGTCAATCAGGTAACTTCTCCAAAATTGTCAAGGAAGGAAAAGAAGAAGGGAGAGGGGGAGAAAGATAAGTTAATATATTTGCATAAATTCCCCTATCTCAATTGATTTTTGTCATTGTTGGGTGAGAGGAGCAGTTATCATTTGCCACTAGGGTCATATCAGCCTGATGGGTTATCACATAATTGCTCTGCCACTGCAATTCTCCAAAAAATATGTTAGAGGTTAATGAGTCCCATGAAATATAAGAAAAAGGAAAATAATTAATTGCTCCTCAATATTTGTTAATTTTGAAACAAATGGCTTTGAGGGTCAAAGATGTTGCCACCATCTTGGAATGTGACCTTGCCAAGTTGCTCTAAGAAGCAGATCAATATCCTTTATTACCATAAACCTTTGCAAAAATTCGCTAAGAGAAGTTATATTCTATAGCCAGTAAGAATGACTATCTGCTGTGAAAAATGAATCCAGTTGTGTGGCCATTAGCACTGTGTCCATGAACAAGAGAAAGACTAAGAGAAATGCTCATCTAAATCATTCATTTACAAGAACCTAAACAGACAGCTGGAGGACATGGTTGAAAGAGGAGTCTTCACTAATGTACAGCCTCTATAAATTACCAGATTTTTAAAAACTTATAAAAGAAATATTAGAGAAAATTTATAAAATAAAAATATCTGTAAATTTTTCACCTTTTTAAATCAAATGCCTTAGTTTTATATTTCACTTTAATGTTGTCAAGCCCTGGGCAGGTCTAGCACCATCCCAGCATCTGCTCCTGACTCAGGTCCTCTCTGGCTCCTACTCAGATTTGAAAGCTAGAGAGCTCCTAGGTTTCCCAAGGTCCTGTTCTGAAGGATTTAGAGCATCTTATAATGCCCTGTAGTCAAGAATTCTGTAGCTCCTGGTGTTTGATGACTTTAGTAGCTCACACTACTGGGGAAATGACTCCAATCAAAGGGAGGCCCAACTTCTTTTCTGGCCTTATCCCCAGTGCTATCAACAACTTGCTCATCTCTGCTGGAAGTCCTTGGATGTGTAGGGTTTCTGGTCATTAACACCAGAGGGAACTCTGCTCACCATCTGAGCCAATGGGCTAGATGTTGCTCTCCCATCTCCATACACCTAGGAGTGAAGATCCCATTCCTATCTCCCTCACTTTGCTAGATATTCCAGGAATATTCTTCCTTCCGTCTGTGGCTCCATCTCCATATCACACTTCTAAAGTCAGGCATTCTTTGCCATCATTCAAATGTTGTTTGAGCAGCATCAGATGGGTATGTTGGCACATTCCCTGAAACTGTGTGAACTGTTCTCTTCTTGACCATGATTTGGTGGGTGACCAGCTCTTCTTCTTCTCTGTCTTTCTTAATTTATCTTCTCTTGCTACCTGTGCATATGTGGCTGGCCTGCACACTGGTATGTACTTTAACTCTCATGAGAGTCATTTTTTACTGTGGCAACCATGGTGGGTTGACCATACTACATTATTTTATGGTTTAATACAAAATTTAAAAATCTATACTGCTTCATGTTTTCCATAATGAATTTTAATGATCATGTAATGTTCTATCAGTTGAAATCATAATTTACATAACCATTTCCTTCTTGCTATCTGTTAAATTGTTTCCTCTTCTTACAAGACTAAGTAATACACTGATTTAGAGTACAAAATTCTCATTTTGATTCCTGCAAGTTACTAATGCACATGGCAAGTTACTAATGCATGTTGCAACTCGTTTTCCTTACCTGGGAGAATAAAAGACATTTCTGCACATTAAATGAGAACAGTAAGTACCTAAAATACAATCATGTCTGCCAAGGGTAAGCGACAAACCTGCCTCAGAACTATTACTAAGAACTATTATTTCACTTTTATTTCACTTTTACTCCATAGAGAACTATTATTTCACTTTTACTCCATAGAGAAAGTTCAGTGAACTTCTCAGGTATCGTTTACTTTTTTTTTCTTAAGACTCCATTTTACATATTGCATTTGTTCAGACTAAACAAGATGAATTTTGTGACTTTTGACCAAATTTAGTCCTACAACTGTTATAACTGAATTTTAATGTCATAAAAATATATTGACACCAATTTTAAAACTGGCCTATGATCATTTTTACTATGCTGTTGACTAAAAATATAGTTTTTTATTTTTATTTCTCTGATTATTGATGAGTCATAATGTTCTGAACAATCACATAATCAGTGCATCTCAGTTTTGACAAAGTAAAAGTAAACCTAAAATTCAGGAGATGTGATATGATTGGCAAGATCATTAAAAACTGGGCTTTTCTTGGTCTCTAGGATAGAATTATAGAACACATGGTACCAAGGAGCCCAGTGAGAGTGAGTGCAAATGTAACTGTGTGTGTCTTCCTGGGAGACACATTAACTTCAAGTGCTAACTTGATAAATCAATAAATTGCCTCTACTAAAGATGAACAGAGAGATTTGCAAATATAATACTTCTTAATATTAACAATAGGAATTATTGTTAGGACTGTGAGTCTAAGATCTGTTACAAACTTTGTTAGTATTCATAACAATGATTTATGTTGACATGATGATGAAATATCTATTAGTTATCAGCATCAAATCTATACCAGAGATTGTTCTAAATATTCAGCTTTTATTATCTCTAATCTTCATTCATTCTCCAAACTCTTCTGCAGAAGAGTTATTTGAGAATCTGAGAGCATAAGTGACTTGCCCATCTCTGGATAAGGAGTGTGTGTGGAAGAATTCTGCATCAGGAGCTGCCATTTTTTAAAGCAACTCACAAATGTTCATTGAATATAAAATAACAAAAATGATAGGAAATGCTGTCTTGCTCCTGAGAAAGACTACAGTCCATTTTATGTCTCTCTAAATACATAAGGGCATTTATACCAGACAAAATATAAACATGCCTATTTTTCATCCTGTAAAACAAAATTTTCCTTCTTCTTTGGAATTTTGTTTTTTATTTATATTGGATGAAAAACCTAAAAATAAAAATCCCTCACTACCTCCTGCTGTGTGTACCTTTAATAATGTGCCAACTTAATTTAGGGTTTGAAAATTTATTTTTTTTCATAACTTGACCAGAGACTGACCACATGGGACTCTCAAATTGTAGTATCCATCACTGTTTGCTAAACTAATTCCTAAGAATTATTGGCCATTTTCCCAAATAAACATCAAAATTCTTAAAATGAACACATATCATCTGTAGAGATACATGAAATGAGACCCTCACAGGACCTCAGAGGTGGCCCAAATTCAGTATCTTCATTTACTCATTTACTCATTCACAAACATGTAATAACCAATAGCCAGCATTGTGACAGACTTTGAAAGAAAACATAGATAAGCAAGAATTAGTCCCAGATTTGCAAGAGATCCCTTTATATTGTGAAAGGCAGACACAAGAATAAATAACTGTAATGAGATGCAGTTATGGGAGCATTGAGGAATGAAACAAAGCTCACTCTCTTTTATAATCATGACCCTTTTCGATAATTGAGGTCAAATCACACATGGAAAGGAAGCCTCCAACCTATCCTGAAGACTCCTAAATTTATTCCCCAAAGATTTGTTGAACAATATGTTACAAAGTTAAATAAAGCATAGATACCCACTGCCTAGTGGCACATTATCTTGAGGGAATACAAATGTGTATACAAGTAAGTGATGCACCATGTAGACATTGTGCTGATAATGGCACATTCCAGCCCTCAGCATTAGCAATCTTCCTTGATATTTAATAACCCCCTTGGAAGAAATTCTTCTTTTGCCAAATGCAAAAGAGGAACATGTCTTTATTTTTTCTTCTCTTATCCAAGCTAAGGACATGAAAATTAGGTTAACATCCTTCAGTAACTACAACATGAATGTATAACTCTAAGGAAGTAAATACTTTAAGATTCTGGAAATGGAAATTAATATCTATGTGCTGTGACTCTAATGTGAATGTTCACTTTGGATTTGGAATAGGAATACAACTTGGATCTCAGTGGAATATAAAATTGCTTCTATACTCAAATCTCTATCCTTTCTAGAAATAAACATTATATATATCTATATATCATATATGATCTCTATACACACACACATATGTATATATGTATATATATACGAAGAAGAATTTTGCCATATTTCTATTCATGCTTTACCTCTTCTGTGTCAATACCTAATATATCACCTGACACAATATGCACTTATTCAGTATTTTAGAATGCATTAATGAATAGTTTTTGACTAAACAGCCTAAATGTGACAGCAGCAAACCAAACCACTGACTCATTTTCTTTTCATAGTCTTGAACGATGGGAATGTTTAGAAAGAAATATGAATGGAAGCTTTTGTAGACTCCTAATGTGGAATTTTCTAAACTGAGCACAGCCCCAGACATGCAAGCTAATTACCAATATTTGATTGCCAAAGGAAATGTTAGCTTGTCTACAATGGAGATATGAAGATATCATTGCTGTCCCAATGGAGCAAAATTTTGCAAAACCAAAAGACCACTGTCACTATGAAGAACCAAACTAGAATCCCATGAAATTGGTTAATCTTTCCTCTTTCTTTGGGGACTATCCAAAGAGTTAATCTCACATTCTTTCAATCGGTATTATTTTTAAAATGTGCTTGTGAAATTTGGGGAGATTTACAATTACAGACAGGAAGAAGAGTTTCCCCACAGCATTTCAGTAGCATATTCCTTATTAAATACAGAAACAACAACGGAAACATACACAACAACAAACCAAGAAAACCCAAGGGAATCTTTATTTTATAACCTCCAGGCACATTGAGACATTTTATTGTCAGCAGCATTTTCCCTGTGCTGAATGATACTTAGGCCAACAAGGGTGCTAACCTCTTATTTGAGATTTGCTCTTTGTTTGTTTTGTTGTTTTCATAGATTAGAGGAGGAAACAAACCTCTGATGATTTAGTATGCTTTCACAGGCAGCTGGGATGTGCTTCCCTGCACTTTGCCTCTGAGCGGATCATACTTAATCTCTGGGCAGAAAATGAACATCTCATGTCCCTGAGTAGCAACCTGTGGTCCTGTTTAAAAAATGACTCCCATGGAGATTTCTATCCAATTTCCTTCAGTTCCATGTTGGTAGATTTAGGTGAAAAAGTGTGATGCCAAAAAGAGGGTTGTTCAGGGGAACATAGAAAACATTGTAAAATAATCAGACGCCTAAGAGAACTATCATGAGACATTCTTTTTCCAGCATGGAAAACAAATGTAAATCTAGATTTACTGTAACAGGAAATAGTTTCTCCAAATAGAGGAGGTTGTATTTACCAAAAGAGAACTTCAGACTACTTGATGATTATGAGCACGAGGAATTAAAATAAACTTTGTCACTATTGGCAGTTTTGTGAGAGGATGTCCCTGGTGGAGCACAGATGGCATGTTTGAATGAGAAAGCTGATTATGCCAAGAGGTTAGTATGCCTGAGAGAACTGCTTATTGATCTGTGAGTAGGACCACATGAGAACTAGCTATGAATATTGATCTGTCAGTAGGATGCAGGAGAGCTGGCTATGAAGAAGAATTTATAACTCTCTCTAAAGCACCTGAGAGAATCAAAGCAACTTGAAATACGCTTCCAGTATGAGAATTCATTTCAATTTCCCTGGTCTCTTCCATTCTCTACCTAAAAATAACTGGAAGAAATCCCATCTGTTTAAAATGCAGCACACAAAATTAAAAACATGGAGCATTAGAAACCAGAGTTTAGTTAAGACGTATTTGCATAAGAAATTAAGACAAAATAGGCAGGAAACACAAGAATGGTAAAGAAGGTAATTCCAAAAGGTTACTGCTAAATCTATTTCAGAAGAAAAAAAAAGCTGTAATAGTTCACCTATGACCTTTAAAGTGGCTCTCTTCCTTTAAATGATAGCTTCTATTTTTAGAAGCATTTGGTCAGTTTTAACTGTCTTTTCACTACCTGATGATGACTTCAGTTACAAAGAATATAGGGTCTTTGCTGTAACTCAGTCATCTCTACCCAAATTTCTGTTGTTCTCCATGAACAGCATAAGGCTCTTTCTAACAATAAAACTGACTCTGAGCACATAACTTTAGTAATGTAAAGAGCCCGGGTTTCTTTAAACAGAGCTTCCCTAAAAGCCATAATAAGCATTTCTAGATTTCTCATCATTAGTAATTAAAACTCATTTAGCAATTCTGGGTATGTTAAGTTACATAAAATGAAGTGTAAGTTCCTGATCACATATACAGTGCAATCTAAGAGGCTAAATTAACATTGACCCAGAAAAATTCTTAGAAATTTCATTCAGATACGTCTGCAAGAAAGTTTCGCTTATGTAACTTTGAAATGCAAGGACTATGAGAGAAGGATCTAGTTCAAGCCTTTCTCCTAGGCTGTTTTATGACCATCTTCATGTTCATGTGCTTTTCTACCAGTATTTGAGTCTGTCTTCAAATTTCCTGAAAATAAGGAATCATTGTATTGGATTATGGCCCATCCTATTGATCTCATTTTAATTTGATAAAGAGCCTGTTACGGTTTGGATGTGAGGTGTCCAGCAACAGTTCACGTGTGAGATAATGCAAGAAGGTTCAGAGGAGAAATGATGGGGTTGTGAGAGTCTTAACCCAATCAGTTAATTAATCTCCTAGTAGGGATTAACTGAGTGGTAACTGAAGTGATAGGGTGTGGCCGGAGGAGGTTGGAATTGGAGGTGTGGCTTTGGGGTATATATTTATATCTGGCAAGTGGAAATCTCTCTCTCAGCTGCCCGATCATCATGTGAGCTGCTTCCCTTTGCCACACTTCCACCATGTCGTCTTGCCTCACCTTGAGCCACCAACTTATAGACTGAGACCTCTGACACTGTGAACCCCTAAATAAACCCTTCTTCCTCTACAGTTGTTCTGGTGGTATTTTTAAGTCACAGCAGTGAAAAAGCTGACTAATCAGAGCCTATCCCCAAATAAGGTCTCATTCTAAGGAACTGGGCATTAGGAACTCAATATGAATGTTGGCAATTCACCTCATAATAGCACATGATAGTATTCAATTAATACATGCAGAACACTTGATTGATGTTGGAAATGAAGAATTTATATTACCTAGGTGGACACAGAGGTTGTGATTGATTAATTTGCTGTATTTGTGACCAAGGCTTCAGTTTATACACAAAAATTCTAAATAACACATGAATTGAGAAAAAAGAATAGAAAATAATATAGTTAGACCTCTGTGATGATCAAAATGTTTTTCAAACTTAGTATGTGCATGTGTGTGTGTGTGTGTGTGTGTGTGTGTGTATGTAACAAAACTTTTATTACTTTTAACACTAACTAAATTCATCACATTGGAAAATGTTTTTAAAAAATGAGTAATCTCAGAAACACTACTTTTTTACTAAATAGATTTCTCTAAATATTCAGTAATCAGTAATTTTGGAAATACAAAAGTTTAAATTTAGTCACCAGAGGGAGCTCTATGTCACTGTACATAACAACAAAGGTCAGTATTATAAAAACTGTAGACACAGGGCTGGGATTAGAGCTCATTTGGTAGAGTGCTTGCCTCACATGCACAAGGTCCTGGGTTCAATCCCCAGCACCACAAAACAAAACAAAGCAAACTATAAACCTAGAAATTAAATTTATAAAAGAAAATCATAAATAAAGTTGTATTAAGAATAAGATTTGAGTATACTCAACTAATGGGCCTTTATAACTCTCTACAGAGAGTATAACAATAGAATGCACATTTTTCATGAGTACATCTCATTTTTACCAAAATAAACTCTATTCTGGGCTATTAAACAAGTATCAAAAATTTAAAAATATTCAAGACATACAAATTCTTTTCTCTAACTATAATGAAACAGAAGTACTCCTGGAAAATAATCCCTAAATATTCCAGCAGTGTTTAAAAACAAGAGTTTATTCTAAACAAAGTTCTATTTACATTAAATTCATGGCAAGTTCTGTGATAGTCTGAAAAAATGGTATCATATTATGAATCCACAGAACCTGTGAATATCAGCTTACACATCAAAAAAGTGAATGTTAATCTTATTTAGAAAAAGGGTCTATGCAGATGTGATTAAGTTAAGGATTTTAAGATGAAGATATTATGGATTTTTCCAGGTTCTGAACACCATCTCTCTCCCTCTCTCTCTCTCTCTCTCTCTCTCTCATGCACACACACACACACACACACACACACACACACACACGAAGTAAAGCAAACAGTCAGAAGTTGAAATGATATGGCTATAGGCCAAGGAGCATCAGGATGTGATAGCCACCAGAGGCAGCAGGAGGAAAGCAATGGGGTCTGTCTTAGATTCTGCACACCTTGATTTCAGACTCTGACTTGCAGAACTGTGGGCTAATTCATTCCTGATTTGTAAGCCAAAGGTTTCTTGTAATTTGTATTATGAATCCTAGGAAACTATTTGAATCATTTTATGTCTTAATTCAAACTTCTAAATTATGTCCAGGAGAAAGCCTTGGAATCTAATACAGTCATATTTTGTCACTTTGGGTAAAGACTGCAACATCTACTCAATTCACAAAGATTTGTTTTAGACAGACGTCTTTCAGTAAGACAAAGGGAAGCTGAAGGCAAATCAATAAAAGTTATATGACACCAACCCTAAACCCTGGGGTACCTCCTGCTCAACTGTGTGTGAATCATCAACCAATGAAGTCAGTTTTCATTTAAGTCCACTAATGGATGATCAGAAATTTATAAATCTCACTGATTTCAATTGCAGGATATTTTTAAAAATTTATTTTACAGGTTATATATCTATAACCTAAAGTGATGCTTGATTAGAGATAAAATTTTATTTATCTCCATCTTCTAATTTTTTATTCATACTGAACTTGTGTGTTTGTGTTATATCAGATTCTGTTATAATAAATACCAAAGAATTAATCTCATTTTAATAGTAATAGTTTATTTGAAAAATTATTGCCAGATTCTTTATAGACCTTATCTCCAATCCTACAATGGTTTTGAAAAGTATGTTTTAGTATTTCCATTTTAGAAATGAGGAGAGAGAGTGCTTAAATTGTTTGTTGAAGGTCACAAAGCTAATCTAATATAAAGGTCCTCTGACTTATTAGTATCTGTTCTTTCCACTATATTGCACTTCCCTTGACCTCTGAGCTTTGCTATACTTTATTTCTTGAAAACAAACAAATTTAGAATAGAGTTGAGTCTCTCCTTCTCTGTCCTTTTCTCCTCTTCTCCTACTCTTCTTCTTCTTCATCAAAAGAGTCTTTGAGTTAGCCTGGACATAGAATCAAAATTATCTTCTAATAACAAAACATATACTGTGTTTCTGAATCTGAATTCAAATAATTAGGAATAAACTTGATGTTAGTACCAAATTTCCTTGTGTTTCACCTACTGTGCTCTTCTGTATCTCAGGTTATTTTCTTTCAGAACTCCAATCAATTTCACGTTTACTTGGAAAATATTTACTTCTCTGATTTTGTCCCTGTATTTTATTCTCTGTCTCAGAATATTGACATATAGTTTTTCCAGTTTCCCAAGTAACAAATCTCCACATCATCAGCAACTCTCCTTTTTTAGGTTGCTGGATATCCTTGCACATCATATCTGACTGCTTGTCAAATTTGACCATCTGTCCTACCTAAAAATTATAATTCTTAAATGTTAAAAATGGGGGTCAGAGATCTATTGAAAAATCTAATAAAAACTCACTTCCTAAGGGCACTTATACAAGAAAGGACATGCAGTTTCAGGGGGTTCACAGATATCCTGGAATACATTTTTTGACTGCAGATTCAAACCCTGATCTTCTAAGTCAGTCTTAGTTTTCTATCCCATTTATTTTTCACCTGAATTACAGTTTAATCTCCTCTCCAATTCTCCAACTCCTGTCTTCATTGTAGTCATTAATCAGATGCCAAGAAAAACATTCAAAAACAAATATCTGTGTATGCCAAGCCCTAGCAGTGGTGTCCTGGGGTGAGCTCAGGAAGGCTGGCAAGGGTTGTGTAAGTGTATCTCTTCCCAGTTACCAGTTCAGTGATGTCAGGTTGTAGCTTGAAATGAGTCATACTGGGAGGATGTACACTATGAAACTTGGAAAATATTGCAAATCAGGATTATTTTTTTAGAGAAGTGTTTTACTAAGACACCACTGGCCAATTTTCAAAAGTTAGTCTTTGCCATTACCTACAAAGTCTTTAGCATGTTCATCCTCAATCCATATACCACCATCCTGTGGCCTATATATCATAATTTCCAGTCACACCAAGCTTCCCTTAGCTCCCTGAATATACCAAATGGTTTTCCATATCTATAACCCAGAATGTGCCATTGCAACACCAAGAATTCTTCTTCTCAAGAGTCAAATCTGCTTTGGTCAGTCAACCGTAAGTATTGCCCTTTCTGTCAGGTCTTCCCTAAGACACCACTCAAAATCAATCCCCACTCTGTGCTCCAGTAGCAGTTCTTTACTCTTCTATGACATTTAACAATTGTTCAATAAATATTTATTGAGTATACTCTAGGCACTAGCAGTATAGTTATGTCTGTCCTAAATTTATAATAAGTTCCTTCTGGACAAATATTGCATTATTTGTCTAGATTAACCCTTCATGCTCAGTATAAATTTTTTCCATTGCAGATGTCATGTGCAATAAAGGCAAGTTGAATTTAATAAAAATCCTTTATGAAGCCCGTACAGTTCACTACTTCATTAGACTCCCAGGTAGTGAAGATAGAATGAATGCTATATACCTATCCCATCTAACATTTAGCAGAGTTGAATCCTTCGAGGAATGCATTGAATTATTTTGGGGTAATTAATTTCTTGAAGGTTAATTTGCAACCTGCATTTATAAGATTATTTGTGCTGTGAACTCCTACTGAGGACACTTTTTGGTAAAACTACTTTTAGAAGCTGGTTTGAGGATTTATGGTTTCACCTAGCTCTGGTGGATATTAACTGAGCAGGATGTCACATCCTTCCTCTGACTCATTCCTCACAGCAGTCAGGAAGAATGAATATTTCTATTCCTAAATTCCCAAAGAGGAAAGTAAGGCAAAAGAAGACTGTGTGGTTTGTTCACATTTAGCATGAAATGTGAACAGCATATGTACTGACACAAAGCAACCAGACAGCGTTTTAATTGCTCATCTAACCTCCAGAAAGAGTCACCATCTGTTGAAATGCTGAAGATCATAAGACATAAAACCTGACAGAAAACTGAAAGCACATAATAAACCATAGAGCCTAGTCACAAATCTTGGAAAACATCCACAGCAAAATGTAATTTATCTACAAATAGGAAAAGTATAACACCACCAATTAAAAGAGAGAGTTGAGAAGCACTCACATGGGGATAGGAAGAAAATGAAGTAGTGTTCTAACCTTTGAAAGACAGTCCACAATGAAAGATTCATCATCTGTGGCTGAGGTAATGGCCCTCCACCAGAATCCAACTGTATCCCTGCAAAACCTATGTATTTATCATTGGGATTAGTTTCAATCAAATTATCAAAGGCTAGATGACATTTTCAAAGAGCCAATCTATTCATCTCTGGAAATGTCAATGTTTTGCAACAGATCAGTTGCTACTTTAATATATATTTATATATATATTGCTCCCTCTCTTTCTCTATGTGTGTGTATACAAATATATATATGTATATATATATAAAATCACAAATAAAAATTCTTGTTACTAAAACCAAACTCCTGTCCTCAGACTTCAAGTTACATTACCTAGTTCTTAAAGTTTTTAAAGTCTATAGTGAAATGGATATTATTTAAGTGTTGATTTTTTTCTCCATTCCATATAATGAATTGACTGACTATATAGAAATTAGCTATAGTTGAAGTTTCAGCAGAATCTAAGACTTAACTATAATAAATATTTGGTAATAGTAATTAATAGCAGTTTGCACTCCTTGGAGAAAGTCTAAGAGTCTTACATTATTAATGTAATAATCTTTCCCACATCCCTGTGATGTCAGTGCTACCATCAGCCCAGCTTTGCATTTGAAGAAATTGGACATGGTGCACACACCTGAATCCCACCTAGGCTGAAGCAGGAGGAGCACAAGTTTGAGAGGAAATTTTAAGAAAGTGTTGGGAATGTAGCTCAGTGATGGAGCACTTGCATAGCATGCTTGAGACCTTATGTTTAATACCCAGCACCCCACCCCAAAAAAAAACTACTAGTTGACAATTAATTTTAATGTTTAAAAATATAAAATATTAAAGGTCTGCTCAGACTTTAAAATTTTTTTAATCTTCAAAAAATATCAATGAACTGATTCTCTTATTAAACTATATCAGCATGGCACAGCAGTGCACACCTGTGATACCAGCAACTCTAAGGCTGAGGCAGGAGAATCCCAGGTTCAAGGTAACTCTGGACAACTTAGTGAGATATTGTCTCAAAATAAAAATAAAAATGACTGGAATATAACTCAATGGCAGAGGACTTGCTTAACCTGCATAAAGCCCTGGATTCAAATCCCAATAATGGGGGGGAAAAGTGGTTTAGTTTTTGTGTTTGTGTTTGTGTTTGTTTTTCTAATTATACTCAACACCACAGCTAGTGAGTTGATGTTCCAGTCATAGGCAGGCTGGGAACCCACACATTTAGTCACTATTTTAAAATATTAGGGGGAAAGTTCTGATAAATTTCAATGATGTATGATAATGATAATTATTGGTAATCCACACAGAGTGGAACTCTGGAACTCACTTGCTGAAGTGTGTCATTTTTTGTCAGCAATTGGGTGATAGCACTCAACATGGTCTCAGGTAAACTAGATATAATGATTTTTAATTAGTAATCATAAAATATCTACTATGAGCCAGATACCATGTGCTCCTGGGAATCTGAATAAGAGTTGGGCAGGACCTTGCCCTTTAAGTTTTTAGATAAAGAGAAAAGCAGATTTCTTTTTTTTTTAATAACCAAGCACTGCCATATGGAGTGTACAATGGCAGGACTCACAGAACCCCCTGAGAGGATACATGTCACCCCTCTAGGAAAGACTAGGGAAGGAAGCTGAGTAGGCCATTGGTGATTGGATGTAGTGGTTGACAGAAGACTTTCCCCTTGCCACAAAATATCCATGTTCTAATCCCTGGGACCTGTGAATTTATAACCTCACATAGCAAAAGAAACTGTGCAGATAGGATTAAATTAAGGATCTTGAGCTGAAGAGATTATTTTAAATTACCCTGGAAAGTTGTAAGGGTACATCATTGCAAGGGTGCTTATAAGTAAAAGAAGGAGGCAAGAGAAAGAGGAGGTGTGAAGGCCCAGAGACAGAGCTCACTGCCTTTGAAAATGAAAAGGTGCCACAAAGCAAGGAATGAGGGAGCCTTTAGAGTTGGGAAATGGCCAGGAAGGGATGCTTCCCTTGATCTTCCATAAGGAATGCTACCCTGCCACACCTTGATTTTACCTCAGGAAGACCCATTTTGGACTTCCAGACTCCAGAACTGTAACGTAATACATTTGTGTTATGTTAAGCCCTCGGTTTGTGAAAATCAGAGCAGTAATAGGAAATTGTACTGGTACTCTTTAGGTTTCAGATCTCATCTTAAATGCCAGCTCTGCAGGTCTTTTTGGCCACTTATTTATGAATACCTTTTATTCTCTTATAGCTTCTTAGTGTCTTTTTCTTTTTAAGGAAAGCAATGCTGTTTTAACAATACAATTAGTGTCTCATTTATGTAATGTCTCTCCAATGAATTGCAAGTCTTCTAATAGTAGGAAACATATCCATTTACACTGCCTAGAACAAAACATGAAATACAAGTGGCACTCAATAAATTTTTTTAAATGAGGGAAAGATTATATGAATGAGCTGAATCTTGAAATACATCAACCTGTAGGTGAAGATCTATAAATGAGCCCCTTCAGGAAACAAAAAGTTTCTCAATGTGTTTGGAATGAGAGGAGAAGGGCACTAGGAAAGTAAAAGCTGAAAATGTTGGAGAGGGATCACACTGAGTATTCATGACTTGATTCTGCATGCAAAAATCCCATTACAAAATGTCAGATATGACAGTTATCAGAATTGTTGTATAAAAGAAAATCTGTCTATATTGTAGAGTATAATTGAAAGGGACAAAGACTAAAAGCAGGAAAACAATGATAAGGTCTTGGTGTTTGTCAAAAAGAAAAAATTAGGACTCTGATCAAAGATGATGGACACAAGAAGAAGAAGCCATCAGTTTATAAAATAAAGAGGGAGTCACTTGCTCTCTTTTAAAAGACAGTCCCTTGGTCAAATAAAGAATACATGTTAATTTAACTAAACAATTTTTATTAGTCTTTTGGTAATTTTTGGTTCGAACTAGAGAATGTATATTCAGAGTTCTTAGGACATTCTTAACGTAAAAAGCATTTCATAGAATTAAACCGCTCAAAAACCAACATCATAATTTTTTTTCCTCCAAGGGAAATTGTTTTTCATGATTGGCAAAATTTTTGAAAAAAACAAATTTTTAGAATTTTTTTTTTTTTTAGTTACTATCCAGCCGGCATAGAATTATCATCTGCACTATTTTATAAGTAATGTTTTATGCTATTTTTAAATTTGTTACATGGTTAATTTTATTTAAAACCACATTAAATCAGTTTCATCCAAGGCAGCATCAATGAATCATAATTTAAAGTTCTGTTGTATATTTCTAACATATTAAAATAAGTATTTGTTAGACAGATTTGTTTACCAACTAAAATCATGTCATCATGTCACCACTAACAGTGGGTGACATTAGAGAATACCTAATCTACATGAATAGACCTCTCCATGAATGGTATAAATTGATTTGGTAAGAAAAGATAAAACAAAACAGAATGAAAACTTTGCTTCAAATTCTATCTCCACTGGTGTTTTGCTATACAAACAAAACTACATCAACTCTAACATAAGTATCTGAGAAGTAATAAGAGTAGTCAATCAGTCTAAGCAAGCTTTTTTTTTTTTTCAAAATCTCTAGTATTTTATGACCATACCCCTTCCAAACTTTGCTCTAAATCCCTCCAATGGAAATGTTTTCCGTCAACTAAAATGAGAAAAAGCAGAATGTTTTAGAATTCTTTTTAGTCTTTAGATGCTGGCTGATCTGAAAGTAGGTGTCTAAGTAAAACCTAAGTCTTCGATGTTCTTCTGGGCCAGATATATTTTCCAGACAACTTTCCAAAGTTTATGTTATTGTTGTTTCATGTACTTCTGCTATGTTTTATGGTTCTACATGCATGGCTACTTCAGAGAAATTAAAATACACGGAATTCACCATGGTATTTTACATCATAAAGGGTTTATACAATACTGCAGAATGAATGTGAGCCATGTTAAATCTGGGTAATCTGAAAATTTAAAAATTGTATCCTATGCTACATTTCTCATGATATTTCAAGTCAGCATAAGGTAAATTTAATTTCAAATATTTCAATCCTAAGTTTCAGGTGTGAAATTATAAATTTGATATAAAACAAATGGAAAGTTTGCTTTCAGAATTCCACTTTAAGTCTAATCCCACTGGTATTTACTGACTATCCATGTGATAAATTAATGGAATCAAATATTCCTTCACAAAACCATTATACTGTAACCAACTAATACATAATATAGCAAAATTCCATTATTTTCTGACTCTCTTATTTTAGGATATAAGGTAGTGCAAACAGGTTGTGCTTCAATCTATCTTCCTAGATAATATTTCTTTAAGGTGCTATATTCCAATAGTATAAACAAGGGAACTATTAAATCTGCTTAAAATATGAAGGCTATCTAATTATTCAGGGAATTTATAAAAAATGAAATTATTTACAGTATTTGCAAGGAAACAAAGGTTTAGCTAATTACTTAAATTCTTCAGCATCTGTGCTGAGGTACTGTTTTATTATTAGTTCTAGGTACAGATGTTTAAATGTATAAAAATGATAAATACTTATGTTTCAAAATATTTTTATAACAAATATGTTTGGATAGATTCTTACGCAGATACGTATGCATTCATAAATATAAAACTTACGTGATGCTCTCCTAGGCCCTCTAATAATTTTTGTTTTGTTTTATATAACTCATGTTTTCACCATGAGAATCAACTCCATGTAATAATTCAGAGAGAGGTAAAAGATATAAATATATACGAAAATAAAATGCTAATGTATAGGGGTTTTTGCTGTTGTTGTTATTGTTCCTAGAGATTGAGCACATGGATGCTATACCACTAAACGATATCCCCAGCTCTATTTTTTTATTTTGAGACAGGGTCTTGCTAAGTTGCTGAGGCTGACCTCAAACTTGCAATACTCCTGCCTCAGCCTCTTCAGTTGCTGGGATTACATGCCCGCTCAATGTACACCTTAATATAAATTTTATTATATTCCGTAGATAAAAAGAAAATTTTTTCTAACTTTAATATATATATTTGCATATATCTTAATGCATATAAAAAATTTAAAATATATAGGGTTTGTAAAAAATATATAATATCTTAATATGTATGCATTGTATATGTATTATAAACATATTTAGCATATGCATATGTATGATTACTTCTTATTTCACATGTGAAAATATATATTTCCCAGTGTATTGTTCCTGTAATCAAAACCCGTCTATTTCTAAACTTTGGAAATCCAAATGAAACTGACCTGCTCTAGTATTTGAGATAGAACATTCTGTGGTATCAACATAGAAGAGCTTAATTGTTTCACTTATGTGTGAAGAATAATAGTTTATTATTCACAGGGTTTCAGTTATGATTTATTAAATTCTCATTATTTTCAGTGTTTCACTGCTTTCGAACTTTCTCTAACTGAATTTTTGTGGCATTCTATATCTGAACATTGACAATATGTTGGATTCAACAGCTATTTCCAGATTTTGAGTCAAGCAAATTGGAAATAAATATTTTTTGAATCCTGATGTTAACTGAACTCTGCATTTATTTTTGAAAATTCAATTCAATTTACATTTGAAAGTTTAAAGAAAATAGTGATTAAGATGATAACTTATAATCTAAATATTGATGAATAACTTTTCTAAATACATTTGAAAGTTTAAAGAAAATAGTGATTAAGATGATAACTTATAATCTAAATATTGATGAATAACTTTTCTAAAATTAAGAAGATAAAATAAATTTGCTTAATACAGTCATCTGAATGGTCATCAGAAATATTCTATGACAAAGTAACTTTTATGGTTCTGTTTATTTAAAAAATCTTTGATTAATAGAATAAATTGTATTTCTGTAGAAAGCTGGGAAACCACAAGAACTTATAATGAAAGAGAGATCACACATGATTACTCTTCTGGTTCATACATACATACATATATATTTTTTCTTTGCATAACAAGGATCACAATGTATAATGCACAAGCTTTCCTTTAACATTTTATCCTCATCATTTTTCTTACCATTATGTCTCCTTAGTTGACATAATTTTAATGTCTCAAATATACAAATACCATATCAAAGGAATATGCCAACATTTACTTATCATTAGATCTCTGAGTTATATTCCCAGTCCCCCAATAATACCAATTTTAATAACACTATAATATAGTATGCCTTTACATTTTTTCTCTGAAACATAAATAATTTTTTCAACCTTGATTTTTCTTCTTTCCAACATCACTGCCTTTATCCTAGTCCAATTCACCTTTGAATGGTCAAGTCTACATGTCTGTAAACCAAACAATCCACATTTACTTTTGCCTACTACAGTCCAAATTCTACCTAATAGAAATCTTCTTAAAGAAGAGTCGTCTTCTTAAAACACTAATAGATTTGTGTTTTGTCCTGTACTTAAACCCTTCACAGGCCCTTCAATGCTCTTGGGAGTCATAAAAGACAAAACTCACCTATCTGCCTACTCTTTAGATCTCTTCTTGGCTAAAGCTGCCCTTCCTTTACAAAATTTCTATTCTTCTGGAATTCTCACAATCCTACTTTGGGACCAATTCAATATGCAACCTCCTCATGTGTCATTTGGTCTGTCTAGAACAGTGTTCTCTCTCTTTACACAGCAAATTTGATATATTCTTTGTCAAGTTATGTATGTGTTTTCCTCTGGGAAAAGACCTATGCCTTTTCAGTGGCATGAAATTTTTCTCAACACTTACCACAATGGTTTGCTTTTTATGTATTTGTAAAATTATTTTGCTTTAGAAATGCTTAATTTGCTCTCATTTTACACACCTTTTTGCACATTGTGTTGTCCCTCAGCAATCCCACAGGCAAGCCTCCAAGTCGACTGATACTCATTTCTTAAATGGCCACATGGCATTCCATAAAACAAATTCTAACTCAACTATTCATTAATCGTTGGACATTAACTTGGTTGCCAATTTTTAGTTCCTATGCACAATGATGAAATAAAAATCCTCATAAATATATGTGTTACATGCTGGTGCTTTTATTTCCAGGACATGGTTTCTGAGGATTTAGACACTACTTTTAAGAATACATGTATTTTACTTTGTTATTGATGTGGTCAGATTGAATTCTTAAAAAGCAATAAAATCTTATAATTTTACAAACAACATTTAGAATCCCATTTTCCCTATATTGTTGCTGGCAATAGATGGTACAAATATGTTTCCAGTTTGAGAGTGAAGTGATTGATACATCATGATTATTTCAATTTCCATTTTTCTTACTGTTAATCAAGTTTGAAATCTTTCTGGGAATGATGGCAATTTGGATTTATTCTCCTGTGTGTTGCCTATCAACATATAGTGACCATTTTCTTCTTCATTATTTTTTCTTACCTGCCAATGTTAAAAAGATTTTTAGTATATTATAGGTATTAACTCTTTGTGTGCAATATATGGTTATTCTTTTCCCATTTGAAAATTCGTGGATATGTATTATAGTATTTTGTACTTGCAAATATTTCAAATTTTAAGAAGTCAAATATGTTTATCTTCTCTTATGTCTCAGCTTTCTCTGTCTGAGTTACGACAGCACCTTCTTGGGGTGGAGATATAGCTCCACCATAGAGTACTTGCCTAGCTTGAGCAAGACCCAGATTCAATCTTCAGTACTACATACACAGAAAAAACAATCCACTTGGTTTCACATGCATTCATGGTGCCTCTTGCAAAATATTTAATATTTTATATTTATCTTTTGAATTTAATATTAATCCACTTTTGCCCTGTTCATGGTATAAGATGTGCTCACTTTTATTAATTCCAAGATAGATAGCCAGCTGATCTAGCATAGTTTTATAAATAATGCATATTTTTCCCACTGAATTGAAATTACTTGTGGCAATGTGACTTATTTGGATATGTAATAAATCTATTTCTGCATTTTCTGTTTTGTTCCATAATTTATCTATTCTACATCAATATTATGTTGATATGGTTACAAAGGCTTTATTTTCAGCTATGAAATAAGGAAAACAACATGTGTTATTCTTCTAATTCATAGATATGGCTTTATTTTGGTATTATATTTGCCATATATATTTAAGGTTCTTTTGTACAATTTTCCATACCTGTAAGTAAAAATTTAACTTTTTATGTATAACTTACTTTTTGAGTGTAAATTTACCAAGATTCTAACAAATTGTAAATGAATAATATTATAAATTAATTTCTGAAAGACATTTATGACAGTGAGTCTTAACATTTCAGAATATTGCAGGCCCTTCAAATCTTTTGCCCAGAAACTCATGGTTGGTTAGCTGGATATGGATTTTTGTATGATACCTCTTTTCTCCAAGTAGTCTTTAGATACAATTTCTTAGTCTTTCAGTTCTATTGTCAATTAGATGTTTAATATCATTTTGTTTTCTATCCCTCTGTAGACTACTTGTTCTTCTGAATGGATACTTGCAAGCCTGGGAGTTTTGCCAGAATCTGCCTATGTAAGTGCAGACAGGATGGATGAGCCATTTCAATTGGCAATTTGTATCTTCATTGAAGCAAGAAAAAAGATCTGAAAATTACCTATCTTATATTTGTCCCATCCTTCTCTTACAATCTTTATTTCTTACTTTTTATTTTTCTACATCTATTCATTAACTTTCTTATTTTTTTATCTTTTTTATTTTTTAATTTGTTCTAATTAGTTGTACATGACACTAGAATGCATTTATAGATTTTGATAAATTATACATAAATAGAGTATAATTTCTTATTTTTCTGATTGTACATATTGTAGGATCATATCAGTCATGGAGTCATATATGTACATGAAGTAATAATGTCTGTTTCACTCTACCATCTTTCCTACCCCCATACCCCTTCCCTTTCCTTCACTCCCCACTACCCAATATAAAAAAAAATTAAAAAAAAAAATAAAGTAACTCTGTTCTTCCCTAGAACCCCTGCCCCTTATTGTGAATTAGCATCCGCATATCAGAGAAAACATTTGGCCTTTGTTTTGGGGGGGTTTGGCTTACTTCATTTAGCATGATATTCTCCAACTCTATCCATTTACCAGAAAATAGCACAATTTCATTCTTTTTTAAAACTGAGTGATATTCCAGTGTGTGTGTGTGTGTGTGTGTGTGTGTGTGTGTATCACATTTTCTTCATCCATTTATCTGTTGAAGGGCACCTAGGTTGGTTCCGTAGTTTAGCTATTGTGAGTTGAACTGCTATAAACATTGGTGTGGCTGCATCACTGTAGTATGATGATTTTAAGTCCTTTGGGCATAAACTGAGGAGTAGGATGACTGAGTCAAATATTTTCCATCTTATATGCTCCTCTGTATATCCCTCTGCCCTCTGGAATATTTCTTAAGCTTGATCTTCAGGCTAATGACTCAAGTTTCAATAGAAATAATTCTCTCCAACATTTATATAATGATTTGTATGGTTGTACACATCTGTTTATAGGAGTTTGAAGCCATTTATATCAGTAGAGTAAAACGACTGGAATTTGGGTTATTTGAACAAGGGGAGAGATTTGTCCTTTTGGTCACCATTTTCCCAGAACACCTCTCCCAAATATTCTTCAAAGCTTGTCTTTTCCTTTAAATGTTCACTGTGGTCTAGGGACATGTCTGTTTTACTCGGTACTGTACCTTGCATGATACCTGAAACAAATTAAATAAAGCTCTCTTTGAATGATTATAGAATGGTCAGCCAACCCTGGTAGTTTGTTGAAATTAAACCTGGTGAGATTCTATATTTTGGGAAAACAGCAATATGTGGAAGATGACTTAGCCTATGTTCCCATCTGAGAATTATACATATTTTATTATGCAATTTTCAGCATGTGTGATGATTTTCTGCTTTAAAATTCCACTTTCTCCTCTCTCTTTCTTTTTAGTCTTCTTTAAATTCTTTTTTTAATTTGAAACAATCTTAAATTCACAATAGAAATGTAAATAGAGTAAAAAAATGTGTTTACAGAATGAGTAAATGTATTTTCCATTAAACCTCAAAGCTATTTTTTCAATTTAATAGCCAGAATTATGCCCACTTTCCTATTTTTCTTTGTATTACATTTGTGCCTAAAAAAGACGTTTCCAAATCAGATACTTCCTAAACTTTACGCATACATCCTGCAGGATTTTCTCTTTCTTATCGGATCAATCTAAGCTTTACTCATCTTAGTGACTCACTGACTTCCTTTGGGCTTATCAGAGATGAGCTGCCACTTCCTGTTCAGACAGCATATTTACCCCTTAGAAAAGGACAGCCCTACATTTTATCTAGAAGCAATCTGAGTTCAGATTCCCCATAAAATAGCCCTCAGGAAGCCATGTCATTAGAATTAGATGAACAACATATGACCATGCTTTTTAAAAGATAATGAAAAACCACACTGGAGTATTTTTCTCTGTTATTTTAACTCAGGGAACTTGAGAATATCAACTGCTTTGCCCGTCAGGAGCAAGGGCAGATCCAGTGATCAGGTGGCTGTTGCCTTGACGGAGGATGACTATTCTTGCTTATAACAGATACTTCTGAAGGTGAAAATGACAATATGTTCAGGACTATTTTTACCAGTAACTTTCCACATACATCAAAGAAAAGAATCTTTTCTGATAAGCTTCTCTTCCAACTATACTGGAAGTTGTATCTCTTCTCATATCCGCCATGGTCTGTCTGCAGGGCCAGCAGTACTCACATCATGGGGAGATTTTACAAACCCCAATGCCCAGACCAACCTCAAACTAATTAAACTAAATACCTAGATGTAAGTCCAGATATACATATTTTAAGACTCTCAAGTGGTTCCAATATATAGTCATATTTGGAAACCAAAACACTGGTTTCTCTCTACTCAAAATGTTGAGTAATGCCAGCATCATAGGAACTCGATGAAGCTTGGGAACTTCGGTAAATACCAAATCTCAGACAACTGCTGAGTCAGAATCTGCAGTTTGAAGAATCCTCGAAGATAAATATGTATGCTTAAATTTAGAAGACAAGCATCTGAGAAGATATAATAGAAAGAACTGACTATCTAGATAAAATGTATAAAAGTTCTGCATCTTTTATCGATTCACAATCATCATATACTACACCTATGTACCTACAGTATGCTGTGACTGCTGTATGTGTATGTACTATGCACTGTACATGTTTAAATCATATCTAGGCTATTTATCAAGCACTTAACAGCACACAACACATAAATGAGTCTATGACCACAGTCCTCTGCAATAAAATGAGTCCCTAAATCCCATAATGCAAAAGAAACCACTCCTAAACTTGATAATCAGAAAGTTTCAGTTTTAAAACTAAGCAACAAATTCCTTTCTAGGTCTTTCCACAAATGCTTAGAACTTACAAATCTCTCCTCTAGTGCTAGAATACAAAATAATAAAGTTTCCTGTTAATAACAAATATATAATGGACAATGTCCTTGCCACCATGGATGTTATGTTGTAACTTAATTTGTCTATCTATCCATCCATCCATGTCATATACAACAATGGATGGATAGATAGATACTAGTAATGTTAATTTTAGAAAGTTTAAAAGGTAGCAAGCAAGAGACTAACTACAAGATGAAACTTATTTTAGGAAAGAATCCTATAGCCAAAACCTTAAAGAGAAGCATTTTTAACCACGAAGGAACAAGCAAAGGATTCTGAAATACGGTTGAGTCTATTACATCTCAGAAGCAGACAGAAGGTTAGTATGATGAGAGAAGAATGGACTAGAAAAATGAGAGAAGAGGGGAGCTACATAAATAATTATAGATATAAGCCTAGTTCACTGTGTAGGATTTTGAAGTCCATGATTGGGAATAAGCACAATGAAAGCACTAGAAGGTTTTAGGGAGAAAGATTTTTTTTTTCTCTACAAAACAAACTCTTCTGAATTCTTTATTCCCCATGCAGTGATGATGAGATTGGCTTCTTCCTTCCTTTTCCTACCTCTGCCATCTTATACAAGTGGATTCCTAGTTCACCCCCAAGGAAAAAGAACCCAGAAGCTCACACAAGGAAAGTTTCTTATGTGTCAGGTCTATGAGGGACATGATCCTTATTGTCATATTTCATCAGGGAGAATGCTATAAAATGCCATCCTTAACTGCAAGGAAAATTGGAAAATACAATGAGTTGAGTGAGAAGAAACAGGGTCAGTGATTAGGTAGCTGTTTTTACCTGCAAAAGTCAATCTTGAATTCCTGACTTCTTCTAATACAACTCTTAAGTATAAGACCTGAACTTCTCCAGAAGTGGCTATTCAAGATACCAGTTCTCTCTAAAGTTTTCATCTAATTCTTCTACTTCCCACAAGTTAATGTTTACTAACTACAAAATACTTATGCTGGTATCAGTTATGAGTATAATCCATGCCAGAAACTCTGTCTCCCAATAACCATTCCCATCTTCTTATTTGTTTATTTTTTGACTAGAAATTTAACTCATGGGTGCTCCACCTCTGAGCTACATCTCCATTCTGGTTTTAGTACTTTATTTTGAGACCAGTTCTCACTAAGTTGCCAAGGCAGACCTCGAACTATGGTCCTCCTGTCTCAGCTTCCAAAGTCACGAGGGTTACAGATGTGCATCACCAAGTCCTGCCATTCTCTCTTTCTTATATAGTAATGTAACATCCAAAATTCAGCTTTTGGGCATGGTGATATGGATCAACAACACTTGCCAGTCCAACTTGTGAGTAGTTTTACCATGTGACTAAGTTTGGGCACATAAAATGAAGGCTAGAACTAGGGTATATGTCTTGAACCACAAGCTGAAAGGCATGCTAAACTTGGTACAGCAATAAGGAACAAGAGCTTGGATCCTTGATGATTTTGGAGCTGCCCTACCAACTCAAAGCTTGCCTACATTGATGTGAGGGAAAAACCTCATTTCTATCTCATTGAGCTCTGTTATATTGTGTTTTCATTACTTGCTTCTAAAATAATTCTAAAAAATACACTGACTTTGTGTCATGTTCCATACTAGGTTTGTTATGTATGTTATATAATTTGGAGTATATACCATCTTAAACATGAGTACAATTTTGCCCATTCCACAGATAAAACTGAAGCTCGGAGAAACTAAATAGTTGTTCACAGATAGCAAGTAACTGACATTTCAAAATGAGTCTATGCATTTTGAAGCAAGTGCTCTCAACCCACATGCTCCATCATCTCCCACAGACATAATGTGCTCCAGGTATTAGTTTCGGTATAGCTCAAAGCCTTCCTCATTCACTACTTGAAGACATCACAATAACCCTCCTTTACCAGGATTCCCCCTCAGTGTTTCTCTAATCTTTAACCCTCTTCAAAGACTTGAGCTTATTGTGCTTTGTTCCTTCTAGTGAATTCTTGCATTGACTCCCCTTTGGTAAGGGAACTTCTGGTTCCTTTGCAAAGTTCATGTCCTCATCTTATGACCTTACCCTTTTCTCCAACTTCTTTAGTCCACGGATTATCTGATGTCCTTCAGCCTTAGTTGTTATGGTTTGGTCTCTACAAACTGTAAATCTTTTAAATATCTAATTTTTAATACCTTAGTGTCAGAATATATCATCAATATACTTGTAAATATACATATATTGGAGTTGAGAGCTCAACATCTTTTACTGATACAATACAACATCAAAAGTTAGTAAACCATTGCCTATTCTATCATTGTAGGGGACTGGTTTTTCTTTGAAATAAAAGGAAAAAACTATTCTCACTGTCTGTGTGTGAGTGTGTGTGTGTCTTTTCTTTCTGCCTCTTTTAATATTTGATTGTTTTGTTGATTGCCTAAGCAATCTAATCTGTTAATAGATGCATAGCCTAAAGTCTTAGATATGAAGTTTAATTCATATTTATCTTTATGCTGAAAAGTCTGATTCACCACTGGGTAGATGTGCTCCCTTTCTTTAAGGTTGAGAATAGACAGAAAAAAATATGAAAAGAAAACAAAGAAGGGAGGATAGGGAAGGAGATAAAAAGAAAAGAGAGAGATAGAAGTGAGTTAAAAAACAAGGGAGGGGTGGAAGAGAGGAGAGGAAAGAAGAAAGAGTGCTTTAAGCTAAGCTATTGATCATCTTACTATTGTTCAACACTAGAGATGAGAAGAGTCTGTCAGTATGGTGAGGCAGGCTGCCAAGCAGGATTAAAAATATAATCAATGCCAAGACAAGTACTATGGATTTTGAACCTCCTCTCTGCCCCAATGCAAAGAGATGAAACCCAGCAGCTCTTCTGTTCCTACTTGTCAGGGACAAAGCCAGTATTAGGGACCAAGAACAATAATGAGGAAGAACAAAGCTAAATAATAGGGTTTCAAGACTTTTTATGTCTTCTTTAATTGCAATGTCTTTTACAAAAATTGGTGAAGTTTGGCTGACTCATCACCATTAGTACGTCAGGGGACTGATTACTAAAGGGTACCTAAATAACATGCTGATGAAATACTGTAAATACCATCGCCTCTTTCTCTACCAGGAGTTTTTCATGTGTCACAGACACAATCCAATTATTAAACATTAGTTTAATTCTTATTAACTCTGAGTCAAAATTTTAAAAATGCTTTTAAGGGTAGAAGATGCTAGAATACAAAACATATTAGTTTCTGAGCTCTAATTCCTTTGACTAACTACAAGGTCACTACTAAGCAAATCATATTGGCTTCTCTAGACTGTTACACTCAGTGATTACTTGTAGAACATGTATTTTCAACTTAACATTTAGGTACACATGGTTATCATTCCATAGCTAGCATTCAGCTTCCCTCAGCAACTCAACCTCTACCAAATGGAATGTAGACAACTGTGGTTGTCTTCTCAAAGCACTGATGATCATGGTTAATGTCTTCAGATGGCCACATACAAAGGCAAAAGTGCGGATGGCCGGCAAGATGGTTTTAACTGACTTGTAATTAGAAAGGGGTGGTAGAGAAAGCTCAATGATGTTTTGAAGCATAGAGGTAGTTTTTGTTTGTTTCCAGATCAAAGAAACTTTCTTACTCTTTTTCTATAATCTAGCAGGTTAACTATTTACTAGTCATGCCTATGAATAGTCCCTGGAATAGTTACAAAAGCAAAAAGAGATGTCAATATGGCTAATTCCTCATTGAACTGCACAACATAACCTCAATTTTACCTTAGCATCTGAACACCTAGAAAAAGACCATATTTCTCATTCTTGTTTATAGCAAAGTGTGGCCACATAACAAAATTCTAGTCAAATGACAAAATTCTGGCAAAAGTTCTGGGTGGCAAATTTGGGAGACTGTCCCAAATGTGTCTCTTGCCCAGTTTCTTCTTTATGCATTCTCCCATCATACTGTCTGGGATGTAAGTCTGCCATATTGAATTGTGAGGATAGGACCTAATTGAGATGGGCAGAGCCTGGGTCCCTGAGGTTTTCACAGAGCAGAACTGCCTTACCCATCACAGGTGCACACCTCAAGACTTATGAATGGAAGGGAAATATACTTCCATCTTCTTTAAACTACAATTGTTGTTTGTTGTTTATTCACTTAAGCAAAATCTACTTTAACCACACAAGTTACAGCATGCATTTTATATCAGAAGTCTTTCAGACTTTGACCAGTACAATATTGGTGCTGCCCATAGTTGTAATTCACATGCTAGGGTCATTCTGGAATGTCTTGGCTGCATGGAGTTAGAGGTATCAGCATTTTTTAAGGGTCATGGCACAGCCTTTCTTTAAAATGTTTCCTTAGCTGGAGTTATTTATCATAATAAAAAATAAATAAATAAATAAATAAATACGGTTCACTTCGATATATAATACTCCTAGGATATAATGACAATTTTAATCTAAGGACAATTCTCTGTGGATCAGATCAAAGTCAGATAATATTATTCCAGAGAATTGTCCTTTTAAAGTGATGTATGATGAGCCTTGATCACTAGATGCATTGACATTTTGGGAGGAAACAGTTAGCTGGCAGCCTGACCTAGAGCTGCTCCTGCTCTATCTGAATACTCACTCACCAAGGACTGCTACAGAAAACTCACTGCAATATGTCATAGGCAAAGAATCAACTGATGGAAGGCTAATTACCACTTGGAGAGAACAATCTTATTGTAATGGATATTTCACAATATACAGATTCACAGTGAATGGCTCCCGAGTTTCCAAGGTGAGCAAAGGGCCATAAATCCATCTTGAAGGAGACGTAAATTAAGTGTAATATTTTGTCTTTATAAAATATGTGCTCTCAAAAGAGCTTCAAAGGATCTCAGAGATCTGTCAACATCTGCTCTAGAAATATACAAACAGAGATAATCTGAATTTTATGTCTATTCACCATGAAACCCTAAACCCAGCACCAGAATGCTTCTTCTGACAGGTAATCGGAATGCCTGCTTTCCAGGGATAATTGAAAATGTCTGCTGTGAATCCTCTTCTCTTTCCTCTTCTTCAACTGCCATTCTTGAGGATTTGGACACTGACACACCCTCTCTAATGGAAGCATTCTTTCCTCCCTGGATTCTCCAGAACTTGATGCACCATTCTGCTCCCTTTTTTTATTGTTTGAACTCTCCCTTTCCACTCCTCCCTACCCCAATCTGCGAAAAGCTTCCAACCTAACTCTAAACCCTTCTTCCTCCTTAAATTGCTAACTTCTTCCCTTTATCTCAAACTTCTCAAAAGAGCATCATTTAATTGGCTCATTTTATGGTTCATTCTCTAACTGACTCCAGCCAGTGTGGGCACTCTCCTCATTTCTAAGGAAACTACTTTATTAAACTTTACTAATGTACTACACTAGACTACCAATGTTTTCAGTTACCATTGCGTCCTAGCCTTTCCTCAAGTCAATCTTCTCTCCAGTTAACACTGACCTCTACAGATCCCTCCTTATTGGTCATATCCTCTTTAGAGTTCTTTCTTCTGGTATCCTTTCAAGCTACATAGCCTGGTTCTCTTCCTTCTTCTCTGATTTTTTCTGATTCTGTTTTTCTAGAATGTTTCTATCTGTCTAATATTAAAATATGTGTATCTCAAAGTTTATACCTCAGCATTGTGCACCTCACTGTGATCTGTATGCCAGCCTATCCAGAAGTATAACTCACATCATTCTCTTGTTCAGCTCTATACAAAGAATTCTCAAAGAAAATGTCTTGAGCCCTGAAATCTCTTGCAAACCAGATACCTGTACATCTTAGAAAGTTGTGGTGTAAAGCATAAAAAAGATCAGAGTATTCCAAGTAGAAATACATAATCTTACAACTTAATTTCAACTCTCTTCATTCTGTTTGGCTCCAGTTATGACTACTTGATCATGTTCATTTCTAAGATTCTTAATTCACTTGTTACTGTCTATAACTGTAACTCATAACCTATTCCCTGTCCTTGTAACTACCGACTTGACTTTAAAGAAGTACAAGAATTCTCTCAGTTGCTATGGCAGATGCAAAGATCCGGAATAAGTTTCAAAAGATGCCCATAAATGGAGGTCAGCCCTAGTAGCTCTAGACACACAGTGACTCTTGTATTGATTCATCCACTTATTTTCATTCTGATGGACTCTAATTCAAGCTTGCATAAATTCTCCTATTGTCCATTGTTACAATCTCACAGGCAGTGTCACTCCTTCCACTCAATTCCCAAATCCAGATGATCCTCTTCATTGTTCCTGGCTACCATTTCTAAAAGAAATCCAGTTCAGTTATTTGACTAATTAAAAGTAATGAAACCTTCACTACCTCTGCACTACGCTCAAAACAGATCTATACTCCTGCATAGAACATAAATCACAACACAAATTTGTATGCTTAACTAATATTATTGAGGTTGCACACATCCAGACACAACCTAGATGCTGTAGGATTTAGTTCCTGCCCTTACCAGGTTTAAATTGAGCATTAAGCCCACAACTTTAAACACAAAAGACAAAACAGTAGGACTACTGTGCAGTAACAATAAGGGCAAAAAAAGTCTTAACAGTTGACAGTAATTGAAAAGTAATTCCAGTCTTTACAGATTCTTCTTGGAAAACATTATCAGAAATTCAATTTATATTCTACAAAAACACTTCACAAAGAATATTTTCCTCTCTTGTCCTCTAAAATTTCCCCTTTGTTCTGCAAATGTTTTAGAGCCTATTATTTGCTAAATCCTTAAAAACTCTTCTACAGTTTACCCAAGTGGCATTCAGTTGTTTTTTGCTTTGTTTTGCTTTGGTTTGGTTTTGGTTGTTCTTATTTTTAATCAATAACTGGGTTTTTGCTCCAAAAAAGCAAACCCAGGAACAGATATATTTTTTGCAGCCTTTCTGGTCCTCTTTTTTCTTACTTTATTTATTAATTTGTGCGTTTAACTTTATTTTTTATAATATATAAATATCCATAAAACCACCAGCCAAATCAACACTAGAACATCACCTATAACTTAACATCTGCCTATTTTCTCCTCCCCTCAACTCTCCTATCTAGAATAGAATCAGTACTAACCTGAATGTTTCTCATTATGTAGTTTTTATTACATATATGTGTATTTTTGAACAATATACTGTTTGTTGTTGCCTGTTTTTCAACTTTTAATGAAGTCAAACATTGCAAAAAATCCTGTGACTTCCTTTTTCATTAAGATCATGCTATAAAAATTCACCTGTGTTGATGTGTTTAGAAGTGGATCCTTGATTTTCATCGTTAAATATAAATCCACTGTGTAAATGGATTATTCATCCTTTCTATCAGACCACTCCCTGGACACAAGGACAATCAATCTCTGCTTTCACTGAAGTTATTCATTCTTCCTTTCCTTCCAGACCATGAGATAACGAAAAAGTTGAAGCTAGCAGACAAAGTCAATAGCACAGTTGTTCTAAATATGTTTTAAAATATAAAATAAAATGTAGACATATGAGTGTACACAGGGGGAATCAGAGTAGATAAATGCAGCTACAAAAACCATATGGAACTTTTAGAACTAAGGAATGCAATATCTGAGATAACAAAAATTATTGGAGGGAATTAGGAATAGAATAGACACTAGGGAAGAATGAAACAATGAACTTTAAAACAAATAGAAACTATTCAAACTGAGGTACAAATAAAGAAAAAGAATGGGAAAAAAGGGAACTGAACCCTAGGTGCCCATGGAATGAATAATAGCTGATATTTTCTAGACAACTCAACTGAAAACACAACGGCCACATGAAAAAAATTTGCTACCACCTTCCCAATTTCCTAATCACCCATCTACCATATGTGCTATTTGTTTTTCTGCATACATAACCTATTTATAAATTGCCCCCCAATGCTCTGCAAGGGGATCCACCTTTTTTCCATGTCTCTGAATTCATTTTCCTTTTTATAAATAAAGTGAATTCTTACACTAAATTGTTTTGCAATTTGGGGCATAGCATTTGAGCTCTTGGGGCCTAACTTTATCATCTGTAAGTTGAGAAGACTATGTCATACATTATGTAAGAAACTTGCAGTCAACAAAATGCTGTGTTTCTCTGATTCTCAAATACAAACCTCTGTTACCATTCATGTTCTATTCCTTCAATCTCAACTTTCCTTATGTATTTTCATTTGGATAATCCATAACCTAAAATTTATTATGTTCTTTTAAACCCATGAGAAATTTCTTTGCCCTCTTTCCTTTCTAACCCCAGACAATTTTTTAGGCACTCATTTATCTCTAAATTGAAACAAAACTTTGGTGGCATTTATAAAAATTTCTAAATATTATTAGGTCAATACAGTCTTAATAGATAAACATTGCCTAAGGTCTATCCCAGACTGAAATTTTGATTTGTTTTCTAGATTTGCTTATAAAGGGTGGGAAAGAATGAACTCCATTTCACAGAAATACTTTTCCTTCCTTTATCCCTGTTGAGTCCATTGAAATAGACAGGAGTAAAATAAAAGGTAAATTAAGTCATGTCTATTATCAGAGACCACTTCCTCTCCATGCAGTGTATGACAGTAGAAGCTAAAGCTGCAAGAAGCAGCTGCAAATGGACACAGACACAAAGCAGAGAAGAGACTGGGACTCACCCTCTTCTACCTCTGTGTATTTATTTCTGGAGAAAACTGATCTTAGTAGAGTTCTTATTAGAAAATTTGAGGGCATTAACTCGAGACATGTTTAATGAAAACAAAAGAGAAAGCCAGGTTTGCAACCAAATGTCAAATGACTATTAACCTATTTGTAGATGGCTCCACAAATTTGGGATAGATCAATAGCAAAATGTTTTTGAGGCAGAATGCATTTATCAAACCACCCAAATACCAGAAATATATCTCTTCTATCATCTTGGATGCAGGGAGACAAATGAATGCAAAACACATTGCTCTTGCTATGTGTTCCATAACACAATTTTTACCTGGAAATACTTTTTGTTCACAGGTACCTCCTACACAAAATTATGAAAAGAAACAGTTTTTTTTTAAATTCTCATATTTTGATAACTAAATAGTAGACCTGGTAAATACAGAATGCCCCAAAACAACAGAACAGTTGGATCTAACATCTGTCTCATCTTCTTATGACATGTGGCAGCCCCCACCATTGTTTAGTGAGGCAATGTCACTTCTAAAGAAGAATTGCAGGCAGGTATTATTATAATTGTCAGTTTGCACCAGATTTGCTGTAGGCAGGTAGATAAATACAGTTTGGCTGAAAGATGCCAAAACAATATAAAAAGTATTATGCTTCTTATACCTGGGAGAGCTGTAACATTTTTTCTTCTTTTGTGAAATAGTCTTAGCCAGTCCAGCAGGATGCAGACAAAATTAACATCATACTTACAAACATTGCCCCTCTATAAATGAAAATAATTAAAAGTAACGCTCATTACTAACATGTAGTCTCGTTTCCTGCACCGGCGATGGGCTTCTGTGATATTCTAAGCATAAACTTTGGCCACCGTCTTCATCTGTAAGGTGGTCCTTTGCTAGGACATGAGGTGTACTTTTGGTGGCATTATTGCTTCTCGCTGCAATTGTCATTTAATCAGATAGGGCATGACCAAGAAAGCAAGAGAAATGACACCTTTCCACAAATGTACACAGCAAGATCCAATAGGTTCTATAAAAAGAGTAAGAACACTTGGCATGCTCTCTGTGTTAACTATACGACCAGCACTGTACATCAAATACATGTGCATTAATAAATAGTATATCTATGAGTAAAAATAATGAGTGGGTATCCTTTCCTAGTTCTGCATATTAGAGAGAAAAAATTCGTATTTCACTATTATTATATTAGTAGTAGAATTTTTGCTGATATTCACTATCAGCTTGAAGATATTAATTTCTATTCTTAGTTCTTCAGACTTCCTATCATGAATGGATATTAGAAATGGAAGTTAGATTTTATCATTTTTTTCTGCATGTATTGAGATGACCTTTTGTTTTTCTGTTTTACTCTGTTAACACAAATTAAGTCGATATATGTGACTCTACCTTGTGTACAAACAGTGAAACAAAAGCTGTACTCCATTTGTGTTCAATGAATCAATCAATAAATAAAAGAATAAAAAAAAAATATTAAACCAAGTCAGTCTGGATAAGAGTTAATCATTTCTGTTGCTCTTTTCAAAATAAACTGTTGCTCTTCACTGATTATTTGCTCTTATCTTTATTTCCTTGTAGTTGTTTACACTTATTCTCTTCTTTTCCAGATTCTTAATGTACAAACTGAAGTTATTGATCTTAGATCTTTCTTCTTTTCTAATATAAGCACTGAAGTCTACAGATGTTCGTCTAAGTACAGCTTTGACCTCATCCTAAAGGCATTGATATGCTGTATTTTCATTATCATTCAGTTCAAAGAATATTCCAGTTACTTTTGCTATTTCTTCTTTTCAATAAATTTTTAAATTACTTAATTTCCAAATATTTTGTGATTTCCTATTTATCTTATTGCTACTGATGTCTAATAACATTCCCTCAGGAAAAAAAAATACCAATATTTGAAAATTCACTATGAACTGTATTATGGACTAGCACATGATCTAACTTACTAAATATGTCATTTGCACTTTGAAGTTGTTGGGCATAGTGTTGCATAAATACTAATTAGACCAATGTGGTTGATAGTGTCCTTTGGGATATTGTAAGATCACTGACCTTCTGTTTAGCTCTTCTATCAGTTGTTGAGAGAGTGACTTTAAAATCTCCAGATCTGATTGTGGAAGTGTTAATTTTTTCTCTTTAATTATATGATGTATTTTAAAGAATGTTAGAACTTTTAAATAACTAAGTGGCAAACCCTCTCCTGTCTTCTGCATTATTGTATATATTCTTGCTTTATGTTTGTATTTTGTTATACATTAATTCTACAAAATGTTCCAATTATTGTTCTGTGCAGTCTATATTGATTTGTATTTATATGTAGAGAGAGATTATATTTGTACACTGTTATGTTTTGGTGTACAAATATACAGAAAGGAAATATAAGCTTTTCTGCTAAAAGCTCATGTTAGACAGCACAGTAATATTTAGAGCTGAAATTATTAGATTATGAGAATTGTAACCTCATCAGTGGATTAATCCATTTGATGGATGAATAATTTTAATGGATTCTTAGGTGGTAACTGTGGGTAGGTGGGGTGTGGCTGAAGGAGGAAGGTTGCTGGGAATCTGGTCTTGGACTATATCTGTCCTTAGATTGTATTCTCTCTCTCTCTCTCTCCTGGCTGCCATCAGCTGAACATCTTTCCTCCACATGCCCTTCCACCATAACGTACTGAACCTCTAAAACTGTAAGCCAAAAATAATCTTTTTCTCATTTTAATTGTCTTTGTTATATATTTTGGTCACAGTGATGGAGAGTTAACTCATACACAAACGTACCCTTTCTGAATTTCCATTTTTCTAACTGAATTATCCTTCTGGTTGGAAATTTCTCTTTAGGGTATTGATTTTTTTAATTGTAAGTTTTGTTTTGTTCCAAATAAAGTCCTGATGACAAATTACCTATTTTAATTTGTCTGAAAACAATTATTTTCCCTAAAGTTTTAAGTATTCTTGCTGGATATAGAATCCTGGGTTAGCAGCTGTTTTAGTCAGATTTTCCACTGTTGTGACTAAAAGGCATGACCAGGACAATTATAGAGGAGAAAAGTTTATTCAGGGCTCAGAGTTTCAGAGGTCTCAGTCAATAGACAGCCAGCTCCATTCCTCTGTTCCCAAGTGATGCTGAACATCATGGTGGAAAAGTGTGGCAGAGGGAAGCAATTCACGTGATGATCAGACAGCAGAGAGAGACTCCATTCGCCAAATAGTTACAAAATTCCCCAAAGCCACACCCCCAGTGCCCACTTCCTCCAGCCACACCCTACCCATCTTCAGTTACCACTCAGTTAATCCCACCAGGGAATTAATTCACTGATTGGATTAAGATTCTCATAGCCCAATCATTTCTCCTCTAAACCTTCTTTCATTATCTCGCATATGAGCTTTTGGGGGGGGACACCTTACCTCCAAGCTATAGCAGAAGCTACTTCTATTAAGCAGGTTTAGTATAACTTTCCATGTTTTCTGTCTTGCACTGATAGTGCTTGGATATTTACCTTTATCCCTCTACCCGCAAACTGTCTGTAACCACATTTTGTATTGCTCATAATTGAGGTTTTCTGATAGAACCATAGTGCTGACCACAGCCTACAATTCTTGAGATTCATGTTTTTTTGTTCAAATTGTGATTTTTGAAAATGTTTCTAAGAGTGATGGGCTTGAATAAGACTTCCTTCCAATGTATTTGCACTTTGTCATTATGGTTTTAAGAAGAATTTTTCAGTAGAAATAGATTTCAAAATGACTTTTTAAGGAGACAAATTAAAATAGCCTTTATAGGTCTTTATTGTGTCTCCATAACTTTGCCACCTTTTTGCTCAGTTAGTCTTTCTATAGATTGATCCAAACTCAGTCAGAAACTTAGAAGTTCTGAATTTCTTAGAACATTTCCCAGAACCTTGCTTTCCCAACTATCTTCTTATCTTCATATCTATTAAAGTTGAAAGAAAACAGAAAGAAGTCTGAAACAGTTTTATCTATCATTAAAATGACCAGTTATATGGCACAAGTAAACAAAATCAAAAAAGAACACTATCACACCTGCAATGGTCAAACTGAGTTCCCTGCACCTGGTTGATGAGCTTTAGACCAGAATTACTATAATAATTGATGTGCTGACCCAGAGGGAAGAGAAAAAACAGATCACACTGCCAATCCAAATTCCATTTCATTCCCAAGTGAAAAGAAGACCTCCTTTCATGGCTCCAGATTTTTCTGTTTTAAAGAACTTAGAGGTCAAAGGAATAGAGCCTGAAATGTGCATATCTTAAATAACAAAATTTCAACTTGAAAAATGAGAAAACAAGCATTACTAAGAAAATCAGATAAAAATATCCCTCTTAGTTTGAATATTTGGAATAAGAAGACATAAATGCAGAGGTTAAACTGCCAAAATATAAAAGAAAGGAAAAGAAACAAGCTATTCCCCAATCTAGCTCCAACTTGAGAATTCATTTTTGAAATTTGTCACTTTATATATCCTGTAACATAAATAGTCTTGTTAACTTTTATCTACTCACCAAAAAGCAGATATAATTAAGTGTAACTGATATTTTTAAAAGAAAATATGTGACCTTCTGTGAATGCCTCTGTTTATTCTCTTGATCTCAGGAAACAGCATACTTTGAGACTCTAATATCTCCAGCTGAAACAATAGGAATGATATGTGGCATAGAAGTAGACCTAAGTACAAAACCATTGATTGCTCAAGGATAAAATAAACCTACCATCTGAAATGCTTGAAGTATCCCAGAGGATGTGAGCAAGGTTTCCATTTAGCAATTACTTTAACTTAATTTGTAAAGGTGCATATCAGCATTAGGAAAAGCACACGTACGAAAAAAAAAATGCTGGAGTTAGGGAGAACCACCTCCAACTTAGATTTCCCATTTGAAAGCTTATGAGCTGTAATGGCTAAAAACTATAGGGAGAGAGCTTTTGGTTCCTTGGAAAAATCTTTCATGCAATAGAAGATCACTGGAAACTGGAACAACTGCCTCAGACAATCTTAAGTCCTCTGTCACTGAGACTGTTAAAACACAAGTCATCAAACTTACTGGTTGGTGGTATTAACCAAGCACCAGATGAGTGGTAATAGATTTCCACCAAATCTGAGCTTTGTGATTCTATCATAAAGCATTTCATAGGAATATAGGGAGGATTAAAAACCTAGGGATATAAAATACTTGTATTCAGAGAATTGAACAAGGGAAGGATAGTTAATAAAGCATTGAAGAGTAGCACTGATGTGTCTTTTGTGACAATTTCAAAGTCATATATGTTATATCATCTATTACATTGTCTCCAATTAAAAACAATAATATTACTCAGGGTAGGAAAGCGTGTAAGGAAATAGGCACTCTTATACACTGGCATGAAAATGCAAATCACCACAGTGTTTTGGAGAACTACATTCAAACATAAAATACTCAGTCCTGATATCCAGGAATTTCACATTAAGGAATCTATCATATAGAAATATTTGTATGATAATATTATTAATAGATAAAGATAGAAAAAGTTTATTACAGCAAAAGAAAGACAAAAATTAGAGTCAATATAAATGCCCATCCAAAGAAAGAATAAACTATAATTTATTTATGTTACAGAATATCTTGTAGTTATTAATAAGAACAAAATGGGTTTTTCCATTCCAACCAAGATCAAATAACAAATTTCAAGGCTTATACTGTTCAGGAAGGAGTGCACATATAATATGATCTTTTGCTAGTTTTTGTTAAAAAAGAAAAACAGCAAAACTACTATATGTGATTGGATTAACACTGAGAGATCTTCAAAATTGCAGACTACCTAATGACCAGGGATGAGATGACAGAGGGAGATTTTTACTTGTTCATGTGGGTACTTCAGAACTGTTTAAAATATTTTTGAGAAACATTTACAAGGTTTATAACTTTTCTTGAAAATTTATCATGATTTTAAAATCACATCTCTTTTTTAAACCAGGGTTTTCTAATGGGCAACACCCAAGGTCCTACGAAGGATAAAATTAAGGATTTCTGAAAACACTGACATTCCCTTGAGACAAAAGACATCAGTGCAGAGACAAAATTAAAAAAAAAATTACAAACCCCAAAGAAACTTTATTTCACCTTAAATAGATTGATCCTTTGTCTTCTATTTCTTTGTTTATATTTTCATCACATAATTGCTTTGTGCTCTTAATAAATGTACTACCAAACACTAAAATGAGGAAAACAGAAAAATGATATTCAAGACTTATCCTAATTAATAGTAATTTCTGTGACCAACATGGTGTTGAATCTTGCAAGGAGACCCAAGAGAGACTTCTCCCAAACTGGTAAACATTAGTGCAAGAGTCCAGGCACATTTCCAATACTTGCCTCCTCTCCTCTGTTGCACATCAAAAGCATTTAGGTCAACCATGCCAGCTTGAATTGGTGACTCACAAGAGATTATATAAATTGTTGGTCATGCTGTAAGACTGTAAATGCTTGCTCAAAATAAAACTCATTTCAGGGAACAGAAATTTTGTTGTCGTTCTTCCAATTCTTCATAATCTTTGACATAGAGGGGAGAAAAAGTCTTAACATAATTTTATTAAATATTTACAGTAGATCAGACTTTCCTAATTCTCTGTATTTTCATGTTAAAATATGAAATGTAACATAGTATAACCTGGTATAAATGAGTCAGGTGGCATGTGGCAGTTATGGCAGCTTCTCAGGGATCATTGATATTCATTCTTTCATTGTTTTCTGTTCTTTCTGCAGGACTCTGAACATTCCCTTGCCAGCCAATGACGTGGCATAGTACAACTAGTACTTTCACATTGCAAGTGTCAACAATTTAAGTGTGATTCCAGTCACTCGGTTCAACAGTAAAAATAAAATTAGATGCTTTTCCTAACTGAATCTTGGAAGAATGAAGTTCCGCTGAATGATTAGAATACAAATATGTGACTTAATTATTTCCAATTACTCTCCACTAGAGATTTGGGATCTTACTCTGTTTCTGGACCGGTTTTCTGCTCCAATTTTCCACATTTTCACAACACAGTCAGTCAAATCTCAACATAAAAACCCCTGACTCAAGGCCATCACCTTGTAATAAGGACTTTAACAGCAGGACCCATGCATGCAGGGCAGCAGCTCACCACAGGTTTCCAAGGTAGAGAGTGGAGCCCTTCAGAGAGTGCTCTGTTCTGATAGCATAGCTTGTACCAATAGTGTCGCCAAAGGACTTTTCCTTTTAAATCCTCTCTTTCAGGGGTACAATCTCTATTCCCAGTTCCACTTTTATGGCTCAATTTCCCTTTCTTTTCCTTATGCAAAAAGAAAGTAAAAACAAACCAAAACATCCTTTCTCTAGAGTCTTTGTGAATTTTCCTAATTTTTTGTTTTCCTTCTTATTTGAGGATATGATTACATTGCTCGATTTATTATCCTGGTTTCATGGATGACCTGTCCAGACTATTTGTCATATGTTTTGACAGGTTCTCAACATAGATATCCTCCCCACCATTTACACCATGGAACTCCGGGCTGTAATATTAGTTTTCTTGGATACACATATCAGTCTTGTATTAAAATCTAAAGTTCTCTCTACATTAATAACCACTTATCCCAATGTCAGATACATAAATGAGACAGATTGTGTCATTTTCTCTCAGTGCAACTCTTTATTGGAAATCTACAAATACCATTTAACAGTGAGTGGGCACCTACCGATGCTAGCTCCATTCGTATATGCTAACTCATTAATCCTCCTACCAACTCTCTAAGTGTGGTTATTTTCAGCAAATAGGTAATGAAACTAGAGCCCAGAGAGGTCATATAACTTACAAAGTCCACAAAGTTAGTAACTAGCAGTGCAGGACTTTAAGCTCAGAGTCCCTGAATCTAAGTCTACTGCATGTTTTTTTTCTCTTACAATGCTACTCATATTCTGTCAAACATCAAATACAGAAAGGGGATATGAAAATTCAGTTCCTACCTGTCTCTGTCCAGCTTTGTGATTTTTAGGTTGACCTTTATTCCTCCATGCCCAAGTTTTTCCATCAATAAATTTATTTATTAGAGATATTTTTAAAATTCATGAAATTTTGCTCAGAGATAACCATGGAAATAAACTGGTGCACATAGATTTTTGGCTTAAAAAGAATCAGAATAAACCTAATGAGAACTAATCAATAAATCTTAGGAAGAGTCTAATGTGTCATTTTCCCTGGGAGCTGTGTGGGGAATTGAGAATGCTTTTGCAGCATGCAGGACATGATATGTAGTTGCTAAGAGTAAGTGATGTGATTAGTAGATGCAAGTGGATCTGGTAGAGATGGGTCTATTTAAAATATTTCAAAACAAAGTTTATATTTATGATTTAATGATTAGTATTGTATATTATCATTAACAGAAGGGGAGATTTTCTAGAAAGAAGAAAATCTCATAGTATTGTCTTAAGGGAGTAGGGGGAAGAGGAAATTGCAAGTGGTAGGATTTTTGGTCAGAATGGAAAGAAATAATTCCACCATCTGCCTCATTACTCCCTTGCGGGTTGCAAACAAATGTTGGAAAGAAATGTGTGGCAAAAAAGAAAACTCATTCATTGTTGTTAGTTTTGAAATCTACCATATATCTTATATCCAACCCTATGACACAGATCAACTGTAGAGATACAATTCATGTATAAAAGCATATCATCTGTCTCTCTCACACACACACACACATATTTTGACCAATATATTTTTACTGTTTATGATCTTCATGAAGTAGCCAACCATTTCATAATTTTATGTTTTTAATTGATCTTAAACAAATAAGATAGTCTTTGATTTCTCTTTCATTATCTCCTTTACATTCTGATACTATTCATAACCCCAGGAATGACCTAGATGCAAATTAAATGGGGGTTCCTGTGAAGATTAGAGCACAACTGACTTATTCATCACTGTTCCCCTTTCATTGACTAGGGAATGTAATATATACGAAGAGTAGCAAATATTTGAGGACTGAAGTTTTTTCTTTTTAAACAAATGCATGGTTATCTAATGAAGCTTCCAGTTTCTTAAGCTAAATTAGTGTTTTTGCAGCTTAATCTCAAATATTTGCCTAATTTTCTGTCTATATTACCTGTCCGATTCCCCCTTCCAAGCCATGAAAGCCAGAGGGAGGAGGGTGGGCATAAAAGACAAATCCAGTAAAGCTGCAGCTGCTGGGGAGTTGGTAGGCAGAAACTGTGCTGCAGGGAGAAAAATAAAGATCATATTAAAGAAGGAGTTCCAGGCTGAGTCAAGAATATCATTCCTAATGGCCCAAGAAGCCAGGAATGCTTCAACAACCAAGCAGAGATCAAAAAATAGGAAATACTAGAACAAGCGTTAGTGGCTTAGAATTGGGGGGAATGAGGAAGCAGTCAATATTCACTACTGGATTTTGGGATGTGCTAGCATGAATTTGCAGAGTTATATATGTGTAATCTTTTGAAAGGAGAGTAGAAACAACCAGAGAACAGATATATAGCAAAATGTTTTACTTATCCAGTATGTAGCATTGATATGTCACAAAATTATCCAGATTCTGTAAGCAACTTAGAGGTATTACTTCTCTATTATCTCATATGCTCACTCTTTCCTCTGGTACAAAGAAATGGGGAAAAAGTAGGTAAAGAAAGGGAAATAAGAAGAAGAAATTTAAATAATCATAATCTAGAAAGATTTTCCATTGAACTAACTGAAATATGATGGCCAATCACACCCCTGGCTGTTTTGCTCAGGTAATTTTTAGGTATAGAATCAAAGCATTAAATAAATAGTCATATATATTAAATGTATACATTATGTGATCTGGCTATTTGAATGGCATGGTGGATGGCACTTGAATTTTGGGATTTGGCATTGTCCAAAGTAGATCTATATTTGGTTCTAGAAATTAATGGTTGTTTATGACTGGGTAACTTATTTATCCTCTTCACCTCTAAAAGAGGATTAATAATTTTATACATCTCACAGAGATTTTTGAAGTAAATGATATGACTACATCTCGTAGTATGCAAAACTATATTAAATCTCAATTACTATTGTCATAGGTTTAAAAAAAATAAGTATTTTCAAAACAACCAAATCAAGGATGGTAATGAAATAATATGAAAAATTTCAGTATGAATTCTATTCCCCCAGATATTTGGTCATTTCTACATTCTACTTGTCTATAAAAGGCACATCTTTCCTTGTCACAAAGCCCGATTAATGTTAATTTATAATTCATATAATCATTCAACCTCTTTGCTATTATTTGTTTTATATAGTACTTTATGTACTTTACCTGAAATAAACATGTCAAATATCCAGTAATTTCACCTTGCCCAGGGTTGTTTTTATAAAAAATGTCTCCAGTAGGTTTTAGCATATAGCTGTCATGTCTATGATACAAATTGTGTCTAAAAATGAGCCTTTCAGAACCATGATTGTGCTTCACTGATTACAGCAACCTTTGCTATTTTAGGCAAGGAAAATTCATGCCCAAAGCAAAGAAATCAGGGCCAGACACAGGAACAGGGATTGCAGCATTAACACTTTAAAGGCCCCATCCTGTGGCTCATTCCATGATACTTGTTTTACAAGAATATTTCCTCTTGATTTTTGAGTTGGCAAGGAGGAATCACTTAAAAGAATAAAGAAGTCCTACTTACACTTTTTCCCTCAGTTTCACAGCAGTTTTTCCCAAAATGTGCTCCAACACAGAATAGTTCCCCAAGCTCCTTGTGGGTGAAAAGAACAGTGGCAGGTTCTCTTTTCAAACAAAGATCCATTGATCTAATTCTGCTCAGATATTAACAGCTATTGGAATTAAGGCTCTCCAAATCCTCCAGTAAAGAAAATTACTCAACTTTATTCTGCCCAGCATTTCCGAAATACATTTGAACACAGAGTACTCTGTTAAACCTTGACTGTCAACCCATTTGGGGGTCCTCTATATTAATAAAACATCACATGTGAAATATGAAAAAGAAAAGAATGGCCTCCGAAGAATGCAAGACAGAAATGAGGCATGTAGAATTTGTCAGACAGATTGACAGGGATTCTAGGACCAAATAGGCCCAAAGTTGAAAGAATTTCCAATTTTTCTAAACAAAATCTTTTGTCACATAAAAAAATCCAACAGAGAAAAACACATTGGTTCATGCACGTGTGCACATAAACAATCTAGAATAGAAATCATAGCTGAAGTGGACTCTTAATAACTGCACCCTCCATTACTGGCACTGAAGGTTATGCCGATTTTCTAAGCAACCTTTTAAAAAGATGACAAGTTGAGTTCACTTCATGTTCAATCATTTACTGATGTTTCACTGGCTTATGCAGCCTAGGTGCAGAATAATAATATCTTTTTCAGTCAGTTTTTACCACTCTCCGGCTCAAAGAAGAAATTGCAAATATGCATTGGTTTTAAGAATACCAGTACTTGTTTAGCTGGCTACCAGCTACTTTCCTCTCTTTGCCACTGAGACAGCTAGTTCATTCCCTATGTCCCAATTCTGTATTCCTTACATAGGAGGATTTAAATAAGATTCTGGTCAATACTCAGAGTCAGGAGTGCTGATTCTGCTTAGACAGACCAAGGTCTGGTTCAATCAGCTGGATTTCTACCTTATTCCATCTTATTCCTTAAAATCTTAAAATGAATTCCTGACTTAGACCACAGTGCATCTTCCTGGATATGCACTCTGTCTTAAGTCCAGATCTTTTCCTGGATATATGCTAGCAGTTCTGGATCTGCAGTGCAAGTGGGAATTATTCACAAGGACTATGATGATATCTCAGGGTTGAGAACTGGGGATGATGTCAAAGCAGACCCAGCTACTGGCTGATGTGATTCTTATCCACTGACAAAATGAACTAAAGATCCTTAAATCATGGGGCTGGGGCTCTAGCCCAATGGTGGACAACTTGCCTAGCATGTGTGAGGTACTGTGTTTGATCCTCAACACCAAATAAAAATAAATAAATACAATAAATGTATTGCATCCATTTACAACTAAAAATATATTTTAAAAGAAGATCCTTAAATCACAAAACACAGAGAAATAGTCTCAGAATCTTATTTGGGGCAAAACCCACAAATGGGAAAAATGGTCTCTCTGTTTCGGTTCACAGTTCAAGGGTCAAGAGCAGATACATTTCTACCTTTGTACTTCTCCTTCTGCTGTTAGTATGAAAACTTTTGCTCCCACCTGCAGAGGTGAATCCCCACCTAGACACAGGAACAGGAATCAAGAGAAAAATCAAGAAGAGTAGAAAATGAGTAGATGGGCCACATCATTCAAGTCACTTAAATCACCAGATAATAATAGCCAGAGAACCTTGGGACAAGGATGTTGGGATTTGGTTTTAAATTATTTTGACTTTCTAATACAGTTCTTACCACTTGCATGGCCATCTTACCAGATCAGTAATCCCACTGCCATCAATGTCATCAATAATCAGCATTTATTAGTAGTTTTTTGTATTAGCTCAGCCTGAAGCCATTTCAAAGATATAATGCCTGTTCAAAAGATTTACTGTGAAGACCCAAATTTCCAGCCAAATAAAATGGAAAAGCTATTGGGCTTCCTGCTCTTCAATTGAGGTATTGGTTTATGTGCCTGAGCTTATTTTTATGTCACGATTCATAAGGATCTATAATCCAGTTTCTATTATTGTGTATATTATACAATAATCCATTATGGTTTTAAATTAATTCATCATCTCATAATCATTATATTTTACAATATGTCCATAACAGTTTCTTTGGAATATTATAATCTTCTTTCAAAGCCTTTTGTGATAAGATTCTAGTTTTAAATTTTGTTTTAGAAATTTATGCTTAACAAATAAGGAAGTTTTGAATTTTTAAGGTCTCTGGTTATGAACCTTGACTATAAATTAGAAGAATAAAAAGACACTGGAAGAAGCAGTGCTGGTCATCAATCTGCCACATTTTTTTATTTGCTCCTAACTGAATATTGTATTATGCTAAGGGTAACACTTCAGCTTCTTCCTGTGAATATGTTCTGTTGAGAGTGCTACCAAAAATGGATAATGTTCTAAAGGAGCCCAAAGTTTATGTGAAAACTTTAACCTACTTATAATTTTAGTTGTTCACAGTTTGTTCAAGAACAATAACTTTGTTATGTTTCCAGTAGCTTTTCAGTAGTTCAGTCCCTTCTGGGATCATGACATGTTTTACCCTGGCTTAGTAACTGGAATTTAAATTTCCTTTCCTCTCTATCACAGAGACTTCCATGTTTCTGACCCTAAATCCCCAACCAAAGATCAGGGACTCAAATAATCATCTAATGTCTATGCTTATGGCCTTTAAGCTACCACCTGCTCTGAACATTCTATGTTCCTCACACAGGAGGGTTTAAGTGAATGGAACAAGCGGTAGTAGCACAGAATTGGGGGAAATGAAGTGGTCTCAATAGTCACTACTGGAGTTTTTGGGTATGCTAGCATGAGTTTGAAGGGTTATATGTGTGATCTTTTTAAACATATTATCATAGTACTGGCAAACCAGAGAAAAGGATATTCTTTCAATTTCACTGATAAATAGATCAGTATGCTTTATTCTTCTGTAAATAAAAATGTGAACATATTATTTTTATCTAGGTCACGAAATTAGGGACCATATAGTAATTGAGTCTAATTTCATGTGACTTTTCTGTTTTACCAGCTGAGAATTATATTTTCAAGGCAAGTATCTTCTTTCAGTCCTTCCTCATGTCATGTGGTGACTGCATGTTCATCTTTATGCCTACAGCACTAGGCTCTTCAGAGACAAATTTTTAAAAGTTATTTTCACAGATATTTTTTATGAGTACCTGTATGAGATATAATCCGACTTGAAACCTAATAGCTATTTTTTTCCTTTTTTCTATATTCTGTGCTTTAAGAAGATAATTCTGCTAAAATTAGAAGCAACTCGGCAATCAGTGTAATTGCTAACTTTACAGAAACAGATAATCTGGGGAAGGTTTCTGGAGGCTGGACAGAAAGATTGAGGATAACTGCAAATGGCAATGCTTAGAGAAAGTGAAAAGAGGGAAATTAAAAGGATGATAAATACGAGGAGCCTTGAGAAGTATGGGTCCTCTAGGAGAAGCATCCCTGTTCTTTCCCAAAAATGATTGATATTAGAGCTCTCCTAATCTGTGCTAGAATCTGGAAAATCTTTGATGTTTATCTCAGAGGGCAGATAAGGAGGTAAACAAGAAAAGAATCAGTTATAATGGGATCTCATTAAAAGCTAGCAGAGCCCACAGACTGCAGTACCCAATGAATACCAATCAAATGGTTCTTTGAATTGCAGAGGGAGGTGCACCTATGACGGAGCAATCCGCTCAGCTTTCAAAATGGTGGGTTTATAGGATCCAGGTGAAAATGTGAAATAGGTGCATTTGCAGTCTGAGTACAGGTGTATCAGAAGTTGTTCACTCAGAAGATCCTCCTATCATTTATCTTTTATTCACTGCACCAGACAACTAGAGTTTTGACCATTAGGTAGATGGATGATTGAAAAGGAACATAAGACTCTTTAAGTTCTCAATGGACTGAGTACATATTAGGACAGAAAGCAGCACCAATGTACCTAGGTAACTGGAAGTGGGCATGGACACTCTTGCACTGGAGAGGATAGGTAGAAATAGCAGTAGAATTCCCAAAACAAAAATGACAACATTTTCAAAAATATTCCTAGGTAGGCTAAGAGAGAACACTATCTCTGCAAACAAAATGTCCCAAGATTCTCAAAACTTGAAGGTTTATTGCATAATTTCTTTTTTCTTTTTTATCGTTTGTTGTTGTTGTTGATGCCTATTAATTAGACAAAATAGAAGGCTTCATTGTGGCATATTTTTACAAGTGCCTAACATAATTTGATCAATTTCACTCCTCAATGTCTCTCCTTCCCTTCCCCTCCTACCACCCTCTCATCCCTTTCCTCTTCTCTAATAGTCTACATTCTACTTTCATGATATTCCCTCTTTATTCCCCTCTAGCTTCCACATATGAGAGAAAGCATTCTAGCACTTATCTTTCTGGCTCTGGTGCATAATTTCTTTTACAATTAGGCTTGACCCATTTCATTAAAATTTGAATTATTCTTATTTGTGTTATTATCCATATAATTTTCAGAATTCCAGAGGCTCCACAAGCATGTCATTCTTTTCCACCCACTAATGTGCACCTAGGACTAGCCCAAGACAAGGTGCAGTGGATGCACATAAAGATGTTTCAATGCTTTTCTTATTAAATAAATGTGATAGCCTGTTGAACTGATGCACTGCATGAACTCACACCAAAATCTGGAATTTGAAAGCCTCAGAAATCTCTTGTTCTAAATCTGAATTTAGGTCTACACTGTAGAAGATATTTTCAGAATTTAAAAATGTTAATGAGGAAGTATTTTAGACCTTCCCATTTAAAAAAAAATTCACATCCTACCTGACTTTTGATCTCTGAAATAATTTTAATGATGAAACACAAATGGTAAAAGGTGACATAATTAATGATTCATTATTTCTGCTCCCACATGGAACATTCTATTCATGGTTTCATTTTACTTCCTTGATTTTGCCATAGGTAAGAATGCTTTGCTTCCATGCAGAAATATTAACTCACAATAAGAAATTAACTATGCATAAGAATTACATCAAATACTCTTTTTCAAGTCACTTTGATGACAATTTTTAAATGGGTTCCAGCTCCAGTTTATTGGAAGAAACGAATACATTGTTTCCCTTAGACTTTTGTTTTGAGAGTTTTCTCCCTCTAGTGGTTGGGGAACTTGATTTTTATTTATTTTTCTGATAAATATTTGGCTTTTGATGCAATGATCCTTTTAAATAGGACTGGCTTTGCTTTTTTAACCAAATTTGGCTTAGTGATCAGATGATATTTACCTAAGGTAATTTTGTATGAATTTCTGGATATATCATGGCCTTCCTCATTCTCAGTATGTATAAACAATAAAAAACTTCATAGCAAAACAAATTTCTGCTTAGCTTTCTCTGACTGCCTATTTGATTCACTTATTCATGCTGTATTTTATGTTTCCTAGAATTTAGTTCTATCTCTCTATCCCTACCCATAATGGATTAAAATTGGTTGCAATATTTTTGTTATTCATCCCATTGAGAGGTGAACTTATTTCCTCACTGTTTGAAGCCAGCTAACCCTGGAACTACTTAAAAATAGTGTGGTGAAAATGACATAGTGGCAGTGACCCAGTGACAGTTCCAATCCATTAAGAAGAAGGATTCTGCCTCCTTCACTTGGTGTGCTGTCTTGAATCACTTCATCTCAATATAGGTTACCACACTAGAAGAAGCTCAAAACACATGGAAAGCTAGATATATAGATATATGTAAGTACTCCAGACAGAGCCACAGGTAACCATTCATGAGCCAGCATTGACTTTGAGCAACCTGGGTAAGAAATCTAGGACATTGCATTCCAATAGACTCCACACATGACTGCATTCCCAATTCCATGTGGAACCTGTGAACCATTGTGTTAGTCAATTTTCCATTACTATAATAAGTGACTTGAAATAATCAACATAAAAAAGAAAAGTTTTTCTTTTTTGTTTTTGGTATTTTTGGTTCACAGATTTGGAGGTTTCAGTCTATGGTCAGTTGATCCTGTTGCTTTTGAGTTTGTGGCAAGGCAAGATATGGCAGGGAGTATGTGATAGGGCAAGCTGCTCACCTAATGGTGTCCAGGAAGCAAAAAGAGAGGATAAGGAGTAGCTAGGTTCCCATATCCCCTTCAAGGGTATGTTTCCAATGACCAGAATATTTTCCACTTGGTCTTACCTCTTAAAGGTTCCACCACCTTCCAGTAGCACCCTAGATTATGCATAAGTCCTTAACACATGAGCCCTTGGGGGACACTTATCCAAACCATACTGATACCCTGTTGAGCTCAGATAACCCATAAAATAATATGAAAAAAAATAAATTGTCTGTTGCATTTAAGTTTTTAGTTGGTTATTATGCAGCAATAGATGGTGAAGGTACTATTTCCATTGAAAGACTTGGATATTTCATCTTTCCTGCTTCTAGTCTTAGATATGCAAATTTCCCCTCCATGGTTTTTCTAGCCCCATTTATTGATTTTGCTTACTTCTAACTAAGCTGAGAGTTCCACTGAAAGGTGCACCTGCAATTTTTTGATGATTTTGTTGAAGATACTAAATATTTAAGCAAATGTTTTCAAAACAAAAGAATTTAATAAATAATAAAAATTATTCTTTCTGCATTTTTTAAGGTATTGAGAACAAAATAACGATCAATAAATCCATGACTCTAGCTGTAAGTATTGTTGGAGCGGCATTATTAATTACCATGCTTATGTGCATTCCAGTTGTATGGATCTTGCTTTAAATTCTTCTTTTTCCTCTAGAAAAGGTGAATTTTCAAAAGTCATTTCCATTTGTGTATTCCTTATCTCTCTGTGATATTTAATCACTGCTTGATTCTTTTCTTGTTCCTTTTCTTCTTCCTATTTTCTAAGTTCTCCTCTGAATATAATCAACCTTGTTAGCTTTCATTTCCCAAATTCCATTGATTACTTCTGTATGTGCCTAGCAAATGGGCTCAATATAATTGCTGGGCATCTAACTCTGCCTGCTCAACACACCTTCAAGACCCACATTGAGTGCTGCCATTCTAATGAAGACTCCCTTAATCTAACTATTAAAGATGAATTCCCTTTATTTGAATTCCCATTGTTCTGTGTTTGTATTTTATGAAACTTGTCAAAATTTACCTTTCTAGAAGGAGCTTGTGAATAGACGCATTTCACCCATCTATTTAGAATCTTCTGCATGCCTTGGAAGACCTCATAATTAACACTCACTTTTGTGTTAGTCCTTATTATTTAGCAATATGAGTTATTTTTATTTACATCATAATCACCACTAATCCATATCTATAAAATGTTTCATAGAAATCATAATTCAGGCATTTATTCTCAAGTCATCTTCATTAAGTAACTAAACTATAGGATTGTACTGTATTTAGAAATAACACTTGGATGACCTTTACAGCATATTGTGAAAGATTTTATCAGATGAGAAAGCAGACTGATTCCTTGAAAACTAATTGTGCAATCCAAATATACTTTATAAATTCATTTTTGTCCACTTGAATTCTCATGTTAAGACATTTTCATATGTATTACCAATGAGCCACTGATTTCTCCCTCTTGTGTCCCCAGTTTCTGTAACTTTTAAAATCTTGATGAAAGCTTTCAAGGTCAACCCCAGCTAGGCCTATCATCTTGATAAAAACAGGATTGCTTCATCATGCCATTTTACCTTTTAAGTCATTTACTTTATTTATTTGGCGTGACCCCAATTTCTTACTAAAGCCAACTCTGGTAGAATGAAAACAAGTTTTATTCTTCTTTAAAGAACACAAAAACATGTAGCAAGAATGTAGGAATTTAGAAAACAAAAAGTTAGCACCAATTTTTTTCTCTGTCTCCTTTTTTCTTCTTTAAAAGATAAAATAATGAAGTAAGAGCTTATGAAGAACCATGATATTTACATCCATTAATTTTTCTCAGTACTTAGTGGCAGAATATGAGTCAACAAATCTAAGAAACCCAAGGGACATTCAGTTGAACATGCTCACTGAGTACTTGGTTTCTGGAATATGGAAGACAAATTTGGCTGAATATACCAGGATGAAAGTAATCAACGTGTAAATAACTGAATGGGAGTGAGTGAACACACCCAGAGAAAACTTGCAGCATAAGAAAAGAAAAAGTAGAGGTATGTGTCTCTGAGCACTTCAGTGGGATGGAAAATAGAACCATGTCTCAAATATCTATCTTACATTAGAAATAGTCTGTGGTTTGTCTATGCAAACAAAACTAAGTAAAGCAAGAGGGAAGCAGTAAGGTAGGCAATCTGAGGTGTTGGTTGAATTAATGGGAAAGTGTTAACTTTTTCCTCTGGAATCCAAAGGCCTAAGATATCAGGCCTATCTGTCAGAATATTCTTCCTTCTTCTTTGGCCACTCCTCCTCACAAGGCCTCTTGAAAACTGAACTAGAGAGTCCATCCCTCCACTTTGCCAACTAGTTTTCTAAACCATTCAGCTGCTAACCACAATGCCAAGATTCAAAGAAATACAAGAAAATAAATATGCCATCCAAATTCACCAACTCTGCTTCTTATCATACTCTTTCCCTAATTCCTGCTGTGCTGAGTGAGACTGTGTAATTAGAAGAACTTCTTTACCCCTCTGAACTCTGCTTTTTCTACTCTGAGTTCTGGTTTGGCCCTTCTGACTCTACAGAATGAAAGTTATGGCCAAAGCAGACCCTTCACACTTTCCAGGCTGAAACACATCTTCCCAAGTCTTATCCCCTCAGGCACTGCTCTGATAGAGATGAACACCCCTTCATAATCCATTTCCTTCCCACCCATGAATGTTCCAAATGCTACAGTTTTAAGGTATTTAAAGTAAGAAGCGGGGATGTCTGGGCCAGCACTTTGAAGGAAGGATGATGCCAATAATTCTTTAATAAGATTTCTTCTCTTTATAAATGCCTTTATTTCTACAGTGGTCTTTTTATTCCCATGTATTTGGTATCTGTGAAGACCTGTAGCAGACACTGTTACCCACCTCAGATGGCAGATTCCCTGCTCAGATATTTGCCCTTCATATGACTTGTGTTCCAGGAGGTTGTCAGAATCCCCAGCCTCTAGGAATGGGTCTCCATGAGTCCAAGACAATGGAATCATGGATTTCTTATCCTTTGTAAGGGATTAACTTAGGAAAATTCTTGGCAATCAATTATGGAGAATGAGACACAAGAGGAAGGCTGCTAAAAAAAAGCCATGATTATTACAAAAGGATTGCTGCTTTTAAGGATAAAGAGAGAGTGTTTCTTGCTCTGCCATATTGTTTGGTGAAGATGTGACACCACTGTAGCCATCTGAAGACCCTGAGAGGGACCAAAGAGTAAGAAAACTGATTGAAGGTCTGCCTAACCTCAGACCAACTTGTTATCTGAAGTTACAAATTTTCCTTATTTTTATTACCCTTAGTTAAGAACTAATACTTGTAACCAAAAGCACACCAACTAACACAAGTTAAAAGTAAATGCCTCTCTCTGTTTCAACATTATCCACAGAAATATCAGCTATTCCCTAAAACCCTCTTTCAACCAATTTTAACTCCAGCCTTCAGCAGCTCACAGCCACAGGTTAAGCCCCTTCCCATCCTCCTCTCTCTTCCCCCTTCTCCTTCATTCTTTCTTCCTTGCATCAGGCTAAGTATATCTTGTTAATTAAGACAAAATTTTTATCCTTTCTTTTCCCAAGCCTGTCATTCTCTGTTATTGCCTGGATTCTGTGGCACAAAATTCCAACAAGTAATATGGCAAAGTCATATTTCTCTTAGAAACCAGGAGTTGTGAATGATCACACTTCATACATTACTATTTTTTGTTCTCAAAAAATTCACAGTTCCTGACTGTGGGAAGCTCAATGGGACAAATGACCTGGTTTCTTCTGCAAATAAATTGGAAAAATAGGAGAAAGAAGAAGACCAAGGTGAAGTGGGAACTTTAGAATATGGTCAGTTGTATTTATGTTAATAATATTGTGGTTATATTTCTAAAGAGTTATTAACTTTCAGAGATATTTACTGAAATATTTGCATATCCAATTATATGTTTGAGTATTTGCTTCCAAATAATATGGCAGAGTGGAGGTGGCCACAAATCAATCATTATTGAAGACAGGAAATGAGTACTTACAGGTTCATTATATTCCTGTTTTTTTTTCTATTGGTGGTTGGATTTGTCTATAAAACAAATGAGGTAGAAGGTGAAGAAAGGAAGGAAGGAAGGGAAGAAGGAAGGGGTGACAGACAGAAGAGAGAAAAAGGAAAGGAAAGAATCTTACAGGAATAGATGATAGATGAACCTGAAAACATACCACTGATGGGTGTTTTGGTGAGGCTGACCTATCAATGGTCCTCCAGTTCTTTATAGATTTTAGAACCTGTCTTTCAGGCCTACCACATAGTTTGTGCAAAGACTGAAGGGCACCTGGACCCTTCCAGACTTGCTCAATGCCCAGCTCTTCACCTAATATGCCCATATGGGAAATTTCCCTTACTACAGCCTTTGCTGACATGGAATGATGAACTAAAACAAAGTCTTTAGGTAAATCTGTTGCAATTTTCTTTCTGTACTTGGCTCATGTGCAAAAGGAATTTCTTAGTTTAAGGAATTTCTTTTCTTTCTGTCTTCTCCATATTTAATATGATCCATGTATGAAAAGGAGGCCACAGGTCAAATTATATTTAAATATCTCATTTGAAGCTGTCTCAGAAAATGTAAAATTATTTTTCATTCATTATGACTCACTCTTTTATGGAAGACCTTAAGTTCAGATTCTAATATCTTCAAAATATTCACTCAGTTTTATTAATCTGAATTTGTTAACTTCATTTCTAATAGCTTTGACACAAGTCTTCTTCCAGCCCATTTTCATTTCTACAATACAGTGCCAATTTCCAACTCTGTAGAGCTGATTGTGGACTTTAGTTACTGAAACTTAAATAACTCTCAAACTCAAAATAAATGTCTTCTTTAACTAAAAGTTCACCTTGTACAAATTTCTCTATCTGATTTTTAAAAAATGCAATTTGTCACTTTTTAAGATTTGTTATTCTTTGGAACATGTTGAAAGTTCCACTTGCAGGATAACATGTTCAAGATTACCAAGTGTATCATCTCACATTCTATAACACAATCAAATTCCTGAAGAAGATTAACACATACTTCAATATGTTCGAGAAACTGGCCCAGGGATCAAAAGAGTGAAGGGATCTTAAATAAAAGACCTTTGTCTTTTCTTCCTTGTATAACATATGAATCTCTTTTTTGTATTTGGAAAGTATCTTTTTTGTACTTCTTTCTCCAACCATAGTTTCTGTAGGAACCAGAGTACATGTTCCACTAAAAAAGTCAAACCCAGTTCATTGGTTTCCTGAGATAGCTACTGTGTGGACATGTGATTCAGGCTCAGTTAATCAAGTGCATCTTCCAAGGATTTGGTGTCTGAAGCTAATCACAGAAAGATCACTGGAGAATGATTTCTTTTGCAGAAGCAGCAGCAGCAACATTGAGTCCCAATGACAGGACTGGCAGTATCACTGTCATGACATCCAGGGTCTATTGTCCATGTAGATGACAGCTGCAGCATTCATGTCTGATGGTGGCATTACTAGTCTTCACATTGAACTGCTTTTCAGAATTATATGTCTTTTTTCATTCTGCATGCACAACTTTTATATTTAACCTCTTTTTTCTGAGCTGGTCCCATATTTCTACTAAACTTGCTTGCACATGATTAGTAACTTATCCTCATTATTTCCCCCATATTCTTGCCAGAGTGTTAAACTGTATATCTTAGGACAGTGATCTCAGATAAATAAACTCGTCTTTACCTCAGCTAATCTTACACAAACTGATCAAACACTTCCAAAATTCAAGACCAAGTATACTCTCCCAACTCTACTCAGGGTGCATGTTAGCCAGCCCTGTAGCAATTTGTATGCATTGTACCTTTCCTTCCTTATCATGCCGACCATGTCTCTAGCTGATGTTATGTTAGAAATCAGTCTTAGTTACTGATACATATTTCTCAGACACCTGATATATCACACCAGTAGTGCAATCACTCACTTCTACCTTCATGCCATCTCTGTTTTCTATGGGTGAAAATCTTAACAATCATACTGTTATTTTGTGCAGGTAGCTGGCAGTGCTCCACCTACCAAAAGTGATAGGGGCCTCATTGCCTGCCAGGCAGTTGTGATCCAGCTCCAAGTTCCATCCCTATGTATATTCTCATGGACCACTATCACCACCATCTCTTACAGATTTCACTCCCTGAAACAGATTTTGGACATAGATTAGCACACAGGAGCTATATTCAGGAGTGATCTTTGAGTTAATACTGGTGGAAGGGAAGGAGAAGGAAAACAGCAGATTTTTAGAAAAAAGTAGGGCTTCAATGCAGACTCAGCAAAGTCTCAACCAACTCTATGGAGGTGTTGAAGTTAGAATAACCCCTCAAAGCTGTTCCAAGTTGAGGAAAGAAACTGGGTCACCATCTAGCTTGGTTAGGAAGCTCTCCTCACCTCAGGTTATCTCCAAAGTGGATTGACAGTAGAATGCTGTTCACCAGTACTCTAACAGTTTGGTGTATAAGTCCTTCATTTCACATTCTGTGTGGAATATCAAATATCCACAAGAAGGTGTCTGCTTCATAGAGGGAACAGGGAAGAGTGAAGCTGAGTCACAGACCCTCTTGGAAACCTATAGTACTATCATGATATTATGGCTTAGATATTAGATGTCCCCCAAAACTTCACATGTGAGACAATGTAACAAGGTTCAGGGGTGAAATTATTGGTAATGAGAGCCTTAACTGAACTAGTGAACTAATCCCCTGGTAGGGATTAACTAAGTGGTAACTGAAAGAAGATTGGGTGTGGCTGGAGGAGATGGGTCCTTGGGGGTGAGCCTTTGGAGTTTATATTTTGTTATAGTGAGGAGAGCCTCTCTTTTGCTTCCTGGGTGCCAGGATTCCAGCTGCTTTCCTCCACCACACACTTCCACCAAGATGTTCTGCTCCACTTCGTGCCCAGAGCAATAGAGTCAATCATCTATGGACTGAGATTTCAGAAACAGTGAGCCCCCAAATAAATTTTTCCTCCTCTAATTATTCTTGTCAGATCTTTTGGTCTCAGCAGTGAAAAAGCTGACTAAAATACATGATTACTGGGAAAAAATAGACAACTGAAGAAACCTGTTTGACAGGACTACTTCAAAATAATTTTAACTAGCTGTATATGAGTGTGCAGATAATATTATTTATTCAGGCTGTTGACAAAGTTCATTGTGCAATTGTGTTTTCATAGGAGAATATGTGGGAGGGGTAGTTATCCTGGCCTTCCATTCAGGATTCAGTTAGATAAAGAGGAGAGGAGAGCATTTGGGGCAGTGAAGCAGCAGTGGCAGAAGCTCAACGTAAGGAAATATGTCATGCACTGTGAGGCATTTGATACTGAACTTGTCTAGTAATGTAAATAAAAGTTTGGAGCTAGAAATTGCAAATGTATTTAATCTGCACCATGACAGATCAATCAAGAGGTATTAAAAATCTACCTGGTCTAAGTTACTGCTTATCTTTTCAATGATAAAACAATATGATCTCAATGAAGGAATTCTCAATAGACCATGAATGCGTTTGCTAGTGTATTTCAACAATAACTTTAAATTGCTCATAATTACCATTTCTTGCTTGTCCTACTTTAGCATATAATCCAAAAAGATCTCAGGAGGAGAAAAGAAAAATGTTACATCATTTTTTGTGTTCTGACTTTGATTGTGGTTCACCCTAAGATGTGTCTCTCATTGACCCACACTAATGTCCTCAGGCCATTATTTCTCCTATGTTCCTATATTCTTTTTTCAGCAGGGGGCAGGATGTTGAACTCTCCCTTATTAATCATTCTATCACTAGCTAATGTGTCTGCTCAGATTCACAGGGGTGCTCAAGCTGGTCACAGTGGTGACGTAATGGCTTACTGTGAATAATTTCAGGCTCCCTGGGAAGGCATTGCACGGCCTTACATGCCATCTGCTGAGCCATCTGCATCTTACCCTGAATCCCAAGTAGAACCACTAGTCCCTGCTAACTTATTACATATACCATTCATCAACAAATATTTATTGAGCGCCTACTATGTGAAAAGCAATCTAAAAGGTAATACAGAGAAGAGTTTCTTTTTAGGGAAAAATTTACACATAGGGAAGAATGTGCATAAAAGTTTCCTTCAGGTTAAAATATGGACCTACAAATAAGTATTTAATTAGCCTTTCATTTATGAAGAAAAGGTAAATATATACATATATATATACACACATGTATGTGTATATATATATATATATATATATAGAGAGAGAGAGAGAGAGAGAGAGAGAATGATAGTGATATACAGGGCTTTAAATTATCTGTAGTCAAGTCATTTTAGTTGTTATAAAATGAGTAGAGGTGGCACTGATTTCAGCTTATGAAACTTTGCCTATTCCTCATCCTTGAATGAGCAGATGCCCAGGGAGAAAAAGATAGATAGGCTTGAATAGGGGAGAGTGAGACTCTAAAAGGAGCGGTACTCCCTGTTATCACACAGCCATTGATATTATTATATGTTCTCTCTACTCCCATGTACTAGGCTGTTTTTATGTTGAAGAAAAGAATTCTTGAAATAAGCAAAAATGGAGAGAATACACTTGATGAACTCTTTACAATGGTAATTGTGTTTTCATCTGCAATATTTACTCAATCTTATATTCATGGAACACTTACTATGCGCCAGATGCTGGGCTGCATTTCAGAAGCAATTTCATTTAATCCTTTGCAGGAATTCTTTGATATAGCTGTTAGTATCTTTATGCATGTGAGTAATCTGAGACTCAGAAAGATTTAATAATGCAAAAATTGAGGACCTGAAAAGAAAGAGATAACATATTCTAAAAGAACAATTTTCAAAGGTGAAAATAGAAAAGTATTTCCAATAAAGAGAACCTACAAGGGTTGATGAAGTATATGGAAAGGATACATAATAATGTCAAAAAGAATGTGCAACCTAGAGGAGACACCACCAAAGGAAAGGGGAAAGATGCATACTACTAAAGACACATGAAGGTTTACAGAAAGAAGAGACACTAAAGGAGTTGAGACTGCAGAGGAATACAACCAATGGTACACTGAGGTCTCAGGGAATAAAGAAATGTACTCAGGGTACAATACCCTGACCTCTCTCCTCCCTCTGCTCCTATCCCCCAGTGTCCTATAGATGTTTCCTATTAACCAAAACCACAGAAGCCTGGTGACAAAAGGCCTGGAAGTCCATGTGATGTACTCTGAAAGCTCAACACTGATGGTGGGGTTTGGGGGTAATAGAAAATAACAAGTTCAAATAACTTGACCATATTCACAATTCATACAATCAGTAAGAGGCAGTGTCAACAGATTCTGTAAACTGTTCTCTTCTACTTCAAAGATCATGTGGATGTTGTTTGCCCATGAATTACATGAATATTTCAGAAATCACATATTCTATAGACCAAAACAGAATTTCATAATGCAAAATATTTCAGCTCACAAAGAAAATATTTCTATCAATCTGAGATACTCAGTGATTACCTTAATAGGTACTGAGATCCTTTAATGAAGACATTCAAATCTAATAGGCACTTAGTATTTTGTAAATTGCTATATGAATGAATGGCCATTTGCTGTGATCTGAATATTTGCTCCCAAAATTCATATGTTGAAATCCAACCTGACATGAGTCCACATGAATAGTATTACTGCCCTTATAAAAGAGGCCCAAGAGACCACTCATCATTTCCATCCTGTGAGGAGATCACTGGAAGATGCCATCTATGATCCAGAAAGAGAGTCATTACCAGACACTGAATCTGCCAGCACCTTGAGCTTCAACTCTGGCTTTTAACTTTCCTCTAGAACTACAAGAAACAAATTTCTACTGTTTCAAAGCTATCTAGCTTATCAGTTTTCATAAAAGTAGCCCAAATGAACTAAGACAACATTTTTAAGAAAGGATTTTTAAGAATGCAATTCCTGTTCCAATGACAGTTTTAAAATTTTAATAAACTCTAAAGATCCCTTTAAACCCCAAGGTGCTATGAGTCCATGAGCATCCAACACAGTCCTCAGATCTGTTACCAATGAGGGTTGCTATATGAATTAGTTGTACAGGATGCTTAAGCAATCTTATAACTAGAAATGGTACATCTCCAAGGGGAGGGGAGAATCAAGAAGGATCATATCTTCATCAGGAATGCTCTCAGTTGCTGGCAACAGAAAAATCTGAGCAGGTATGAAAAAACAAACAGAGGCTGAGTGTTTGTCAGCAGTTGTTCATGCTGTGGCCCTTTCAGTTCGCTGGCACTTTTGTTCTATGCATTAACTGCTGCAGCCCCATCACTGTGTTTCATGATTAAGTCCTGAAGATGCAGGAAGTGGCAAGGACTCTACCAGACGACCAAAGCTTTTCTGGGAATCTTAATCCTGGACTCAGCTTCTATGTCATGATAACCCAAAATATGGTCAATATGGAGAGAGGGTTGAAAATGTAAGGAAGTCAGTCAATCAAAGTGTCTGCCCCAGTACCCTCAGCAATATTGATTGTAAAAATGGTCCCCCAGCAGAAGTTTGCATCTACTGATATGGACAGGAGACAACCAGCAGCTTTCTCACAGGTTCAGGTGGGTACAGTATGTTCCTCAACGTGTCCTCTGTGGATTAGACTCCAGGGAGCACTAGTTCACTCTCACCTCTGTTACTGGTTTTTTGCCTGCCAAGCAAGTGCAGGGACTTTCTTTGAATGAGTTCTGAAGGTGAGTGCAGCACTTGCTTCCCTAGTTGGAGAAGCAAAAACAATGGAACCATCAGAGTAATGTCATCCCTAATTTGGAGGTGAAAATAGAAACTTATTTTGACTTCCAACCCAATGGGATTACCAATGTTCTGATTTTTATTCAGCATCTGCTTTAACAGCTCTAGTGACAGGGAATTTACTGCTTTGCAGGGATAGATTATCATGTTGTTGAAACAATCTAAAACACTTTCTATGTTGAACTGAAGCTGGAAATTTCTTAAATTCTAATTATTGACCCTAAGTGTTTTTTTCCTATAGTTATATTGGATAAATCCCTGTTTCATATGACACCACATAAATATTTGAAATTGTCTTTCCTGTTCCTGCTGTGGCCTTTTAGTTTTGTTTTAAATTTGTTGTCATTTAGTAAAGCTATTGTTTGAAAGTCTTCTGAGATTAAAAAACAAATGTACTGCCATTCAGAACGAAGAATAGTCTACACATGTGATAAGAACAAGGTCTGATTCTTTTTATTTTTTATGCTTTACTTGAGACCCCAAATTACATTAGTTCCTCAAGTGAACTGTTCAGTTAGTGCAAGGTCAGTTGCAGAGTCCAGTGTTCTGACTCCAGACTCCTTCCTCAAGGCTAAACCAACCCAGTGATTATTTCATGCCTGCTATGTTCAAGGCAATGACAGACATTTGTTTAAACCATGTTCAAAATCTTCAACAGTGTAATTATCAATCACAATGCTATATTTGTCCATATTTATACCATCCAACATTGCTTGTCTTGTTGAAATCCATTATGCTATATTCATTTTTCTCCCCTATTGATAGGCATTAGCATAATAGATATTAGCATAGGAAAAATTTTGGAAAATTTCAATGATGCTCTATAAAACTATATTAATTTATATGAATTCTACAAAGCTCTTCAAGATAGCTAATTAGAATCTAGAGATTAATTATGCTATCTACATGATTATATATTTAAATTTTAAAACCCTGGGATTTTTTGGCTAGAAAACAAAAATGAATTAGCCTGTAAATATTTCATTTTATTTTCTTTAAAAATATAAGCAAAGGAAAAATAACCTTAGCATATTTAAAATGTAGCAGCTATAGTATAAATGTAAAATTAAGACAAAAAGATCCTTATTCCAGGTCTCTAATGTGAAAGTTGTGTATATTTAAATACAGAAAATTACCACTGTCTATTCTTTTCCTTTAATGTACAGGAAATGTTAAAGGAAAAGAACAGACAACAGAGAGAATAAAATAAATTATTTGTCAACACTCTAAGGGAGGAAGTTATTACAATTTTTCTCACTCCAAAATTGCTTTTTGAAGCATGCAGGTTGGATGTACTTGAGCAAACACTGGAAAATATCCAGGATATTCTGGAAGTTATGAACTAACTAAATGTAGTTAAATCCATGAGACCAGATGGTAGCTACATGGAATTTTAAATTAACCCAAGGGTAAAATTATTGAACTGTTAGTGAAAATGCAAACACCTAAAAATGAGTTTTCCAGGGAGACTCTGAGCATGAGAAGACTCCCTGAAAGACTATGGAAACTATCACGAGGGAGTCCTCGTCAAACACTGAATTGCTGCCCATCTTGAAATTTCAAAACGAGGACAACCTGGTTCTGAAAAGAAAATCGAGCTAGTCAAATGAGTACATAGAGAGAATAAAGGAAACAAATCCATTCATTTCAGGAACATTAACAGAGTCCCTGCTAGGTGTCAGACACTGGACCTAGTGACAGGAAAAAAGATATATTTCAAAATATTCCCAAACTCAAGGAAACTCAATTAATATCTGCGGGGCAAAAAGCAAATTATCCTAACTGTACTTAAAACTTGATGGATTTTTCAGAACTCATGTTTGTATTTCCTACTACAACTATCTCAAATAATGGTGGAATCAGGATGCTTCATTTCTGTGTGCTTGACTTAATTAGAGCCAATGTCAACCTGTTGAAACTGAACAGGAAGACAAGTGTCCTCAAGGACTCTTACTTTAAACAGAAAATGATAAACAGAACACTGGTGAGGAAGAAAGACTCATGGAATGGTGCAGGACATCACAAATGGCAGCCATCAACTTAAAGGGAAGAACTACAGGGCAGGTGAAGGAATTAGCTGGCAGCTGAGTGGATCTCTACTGCATTTGGGTCCTCGCTCTGTCCACATTGGCTGGAGGTGTTTCTGACATGGCAGGATTACTTAATTCAATGATAGCACCAAGTACAAAGTCATAGGAAAAATTTCTAAGGAGAACTCTGATAAAAGTAAAATAGGACAAGTATGTGAAAAACTGTATCTCCTTTTAGCTGAGTCTAATGAGAAAAAGATGTTTAAAAATTGAAAATGCATTTGTCTCTGAGAGCAAGGCGCTGACAGTACTCATAAAAAGCAACAATATTGAAGTTGGGCTGCCTCACCTGCTTACTGTGCAACTGAGGAGCAGATAGAGCTCAGAAATGGAGTCACACAGGAAATGCAAATGTGGGCTTGGGAAAACCAGCTCCAGTTAGAGGCTCAAAAATAATGGCTAATGAAATTAATGAGGAAGTAATATGATTGCTTCCCTTTGATTCCTTTTGTTATAAAACTGAAGATTTTTAAGTGGCCAGAATTATTTGATCCCATGTTTATATTAAAAATGAAGAGAAAGAATTGTGGCTATCTGAGAGTTGCTCCAAATTGTGATTTGGAGATCTGCTCTGGTATGTGTTTGAAGAAAAAAACAGAAGGGCATTTGATATAGTTATTTGGATACTGTGCACATTAAGATGCTTTTGTTTTGATGCTGCAATTCTAAAGAATAAAAATCCAAATATTTTAGCACTAATGACAAATACCATAAGGGTTTATAATGATCTCATTCATTATTTAAAATAAATCTCCTTATGCTTTTTATACAAAGTATCATACTCAATATTCATCATCAGCTTTAATCTAATAAGAAGGGAAAGAATAAACCACCACCAGGGTTATGTTAGGTCTCCCTATTATTCACGATGGAACACTGTACTTTTCCCTTTTAGCATTTGTCACAATTGAACTTATTAATGATTCACGAAATGCCTTTCTGTGTTTCTTACAATGACTTTGATGTTCTAAGATGGCCTAGACTTGTTCACTCCTATATCCCAGGAGCTAGTAAGCTGCCTGACACACATTTATCAAGGTAGAAATGGCAGGGTAAATATCAGGAGTAGGGGGATCAGTGATAAAGAGAAGCGAGGTCAGGGGTGAGGTACAGGAAAAGTGAGGGCCAGGCCTGACTTCAAGGATCAGGTTGAAGTGGCGTTCAGTGACAAGGTAAGGGGTACCTGTTATGAGCCTGACTTGATAATGTAAAATAAAACTGTCTAAAGCATTTAGTTTTATAATCAAAGCATATATTACACCATATTTCCCAATTCTAATGTACATATTTTCCATTTTCTGTGTTGAATCTCAATGGCATTTTCAGATATGATTACATAAAGATGTTCACTTTGTGATCTGAAAAGAGCTGTTTACTTTTGATACGTGTGTTTTGTTGTATCTGTTATGCTTTAATACAAATTTACTGTAAAAATGTTGGTGATGTCTAATTAACATATGCCTAGTTACAACTAGTCCTTTGCAAAGCTCTGACTTTTTAATTTAAACTTAAAATCTCTGAAGATAGTCCATCCTTAAATTGCACAAACTTTTTTATTTCAATATAAAGTTTATTTTGCCCAGCACCTAAGAAAACACTGAACTTCCACTTTAAAGATCCTTCTAGCTCTGAGACTCTGACTTGTCTTCTTTCCCATATGACACTCTAAGATGAACCAGGCAGGACATCCATGAAAGAGTAAGCAAGTGCCTAGATCCCATGTTACCTTTAGGAATTCACAAAAATGTTTGAGTTGTGTTTAAATCAGAAGAAAAAGATGAATGTTTTGATTAGAAAAATGTCTTAATATACAATGTTAACAAATTTATATAACATAATACATTTGTCTTTCCAACAAAGATATAATTATCTAGTGCCCACAAAGTCATAATGTGATCCTTAGGATGAAATGGAGTGCATAGATCAAGTCCATTTTCCTGAAGAAAGTCATAGAATTTTGGAAAGATGAAATCCACTGGGTCTTCTCCAAATCAGAGCACACACTGACCTAGCCTGTGCTAGCTATTTTTCATTTCATAAACTGTAAAGCAGTCCTTTAAAATGGCAAATTTCAGCAGATGATCTGAAATCACTTCTATTTTGTCAAAATCTTTTAAGGCATGTTAGACTGCCGAACAATTAAAATTAACATTAAACATAGTTTTCTGTTTGATTTATTTCACCCATTATTTTTTCACTAAATCCATCTTTAAAGTTATGGTTGTGATCTCTCCCTCTTCCTCTCTTGCCCTCTCTCCCATCTTAATCTACCTGTTCTGGATGAAAGGTATGGTTACTATAATGATCTAAACAAGTATATCAAATAAAAACAAAGAACAAATGCAGGATCCAGGAGCCATTCTGGAGCCATACCTCACAAGCATAACTGAAACCTATTCCTCACTAAATATTCACTCAAACCTCATTCACAAATAGTAGTAGTTTTGATGCCTTCTGTAAGCCAGGAATCATAATTAGTCCTCAAGAATGGGAACTGTTTAATATCTGATTTATGTCCTTCTCTAATGACCTGCTAAATGTGGGGACCAATCAAAAGGAGATTCTGCTTAACTGAAAGTAGAAACAGCTATTTTAAAAAAAGATGCAGACTGAGTGACAGACTGAGTCGCCATAGGTGAGAAAGACTTATTATGGACAATTTCGGATAGCCAAAAATAATCATGAACTACTTTAATCTTGTAGACCCTGCCTAAGAGTATTAAAAAAATTGAGCATCTGATTGGTTAATATCACCATAAGGATTTGCAATGCATAGAAGGAAAATCTAGGACATGATACTATAATAAAATGGGTTCCGCATCTGTGACTGATGCTACTTAATATACAATCACTGTACCATGGTTCTTTAATAATTGAATTATAACTATAGAGTAAAGAATTTTTTCTACATGTAATTCAGGCATTCCATTCCTGCTCTTGAGTTCATGATGCCCAGTTTTACCTTAACCTTAATTTGGACCCTGCAGATGGTTTATCCAGTATTGTCAATATCTCCAAACATAGAAACCCAGAGGAGTCTGTAGTCCCACCAGACCAAACATTGAAATATACATTAAGATCTATCTATCTCATAATTACTATTTACTTCCCTAAGGTCATTTTAATGATCTTAAGCCTTGGAAATGCTGGTACTTGGAAATGCTGACCTTCCCCAGGCTCCCAAAGCATTTTCTGAATTTGGCTGCATATTTTTGCCAAGTGGGACCAGTTTGAATCCTGTGAATCAAAATTTAATTAAAATAAATTGGCTTGAATGTAGGCTTTCTGATGTTTTTAGTTGCATAGTTTTAATTATTCATATTAAGTAAAGAGCTGAGTTGAGGAAAAACTGATAAAGATGATAGATGTTTTTCTTGAACAAAACAGAAATAGAAGAATCAGGGCAGTCAAAGGTAATCAAAGCTAAAAATGATCTGGTTAATTTCACTTTAAGTAAACAAGCATGCTTTTTTGTGGGTATTTATGTTTGTGTGTATGTGCATGTTTTATCCTGGGGACAGAACCCAGAGCCTCATAAATGCTAGGCAAATGCTCTACCACTGAGTTATAACCCCAGACTTTTTATTTTATTTTGAGACAGGGTCTTGCGAGGTTGCCCAGGCTGGTCTTGAACTTGCAATCTTCCTGCCTTAAGCTTCTGAGTAGATGGAATTACATGCTTGTGCCATTGTACCTGTCAAGCAGGATTTTAAATTAGAGCTAAAAGATGGTTTGCTCTTTCTGCTAAAAACCTGGTAGAGCAGAGTAAGTTTTCCCCCTCTCCTGTAATTGTAGTATCCTCTAAAAACAGAGCAAAAATCAGCATTTAGCAATGCTAAATGGAAGCAAGGCAGAAGAACAAGAGACTTTAAGTACTGTCGGAGATATTCTAGAGGTCTAGGGTGGAAACTTTGGTTACCCATATGATGCACTAATAAGATCCCATGATCTCTGCCCTAATGGGAGAAAACCAACAAATATTATCAGTTAAAGAGCAGAATAAGAATCTAAAGAGATGTCTCTGGGAGTTACATGAGAAACAGCTTCATGAGGCATCCAGAGTCTCTTCCAAAGGACCCAGGTCGTCTGGCACTCTGAGAATAATAGAAAAAACAGCAGCTGCTTCCACACTCCAAAACATCCTTTCTTCATGTCAGTGAAGCTACACAACTCTGGTGCACTAGGTACGTGGTTTCTCACACATGTGAATTAAAGTTTTGCATTGAATATTCTTCTAGACTTTACTGTATGTATAACCAGCAAAAAGAAACACAGTTTAATAACTGACTACTAGGATTCACTTTCAATTTTAAAGGGAATGGCAAAAAAGCCTAATTTTAACTTATCCTGTTGGCCTAACCAGTCTAAAGGGAAGGATAAATAGTCCATTTTTTTCTCCCTCACCATATAACATTATCAGGTTTTTCTGCAAAGATGTTAGCACTACGCTAGTCTAGGTATTTTGAAAAAAATACATAAATATTTCAGAGGCTTTAAGATACAAGTTCAAAAGGAGCACAAATTGCAAGACAATAAGATAATAAGATGTATTTCTTGGATCAACAACAACAGAAAAAAACTGAAGGAGCAAGAATTAGAGTTTATGGCATTGTGATACACACACACACACACACACACACACACACACAATACAGTGGACTAAAGATACTAAAGATAATGCCCTAAAGTGGCTTCACCTCTCCCAGAGCATGCAGTGCAGAAAACTTTAGCTTGAAAGTGTCAAGTAAATACCAAATACAATGGTAATAAGACACGAGAAAGAAAATTCCAGTGCTCCCCATACCTTACATCCCAAGTAGAAAACTGTCCCAGCACCCAGGAGGAATGATGGAAATCACAACTGAAATTTGAGAGTATGAGGAACTAGGTGATCCATCCAACTGACTTGCCCTTTAAATCACCAATTTGTTTAATATGAAGATGAATAGGTCCTACAAATGTTGGAAGCTAAATGAGCTTGTGCCAACTACAGATGTCCTGGGTCTGGTCTTGTTTCCAATATTAGGATGACATTTTAAATCTTAATTGAATAAGATCTCTGATCAGGAAAATGAATTTTTCTTTATTTTTCTAACTATATTTAATTTTGAATTGATAATTTATTCACTATTTTCAAAATTCTAAACATATAAAAGAATATATAATGAAAACCCTCTAACCGTGTCCCCATTTGCTTTATTTCATGAGCACTGGCATTATTAATTTCTTGCTATTCCACTGGAGATGCCTTAGAGTTATATGAACAAATATTCATTATTCTTGCTTCTTTTTTGCATAAATAGTATTATACTGCACCAACTGTTCAGCACCTCGCTTTAATAACATATGTATTCTCAAAAATCATTCCAATTCAGTACAATGAAAGCATCTTGGTTATTTTTAAATGACTGAAAATTATTTCATTGTATGAATGTACCATTATATGCTTAAATTCTCTCATGTTGACTGACATTTAAGTTGCTTCCAGTCTTTTGCTATTACAACTGTAGTGCTTCAATGAATATTCCTCAATGAATAGTTTTTACATGGTAGAAGTACATCTGGACAATAAACTCTGTGAAAGAGAAATGGAAGGTCATAGTATAGACGTCCTTATGATTTTGATAACTATTGCCAGAGTATACCCCACATAGAAGTTGTAACAATTTATACTCTCTTCATCATTTACATAATGCTATTATATGTTTTGATATTGTAAGTTTTGTAAATGAAAAAATAGGCTATCAGATTAGATGTAATTGGCATTTATCTTATTATGAGTAAGATCCAATGTATTTTCATATGAATAATAATATCTTTATGTCCATTGCTGGGACATATTATGCCATCCAAATAAAAATAAATTTATTGTTTTCATCCAGGTTATGGGACCACTTATTTGGTTAATCTAGTAAGGGAGTATCAAACCTTTGTAGCCTTGTGCAGAATGTTGTTCATATGTACAGGATCCCAAAATAACTACATCACAACTAGTATTGTTTATGAGTGGGTTCATAATATGAGTATATACAAAATGAAACTTTTATCTTATTCTCATCTCTAAGTCATGGCTAGAGTGGGATATGGAGTGGATTCCTCATATCAAAATCCTTGCCTTTCTGGAACCTTAGCAGGTTTGAGTCTGTTAGGAGAACCTGTCTGATAGGAACAATCCTATGGAGCCTGTCTTTAAGATGCCATCTCCCTGGACACTTTTCTCTTAGTAGGTAAGTCCAAAGGAAATGGAAAAAGGAAGAGAAGGAAATCAATTTGATCTATAAATTAGATCCTCCCACTCCAGGTGTATTTTGTCATGACCCCCACCAAGGTATTACAATGAAAATGAGAACATTTCTCTGTTGAAACCCAAGGAGAGAAAGTAAGAATGAAATTTGCTTACATGCTGTATTTATACCCTAATATGATTCATGGAAAAATAAGCCAACATTAGGAAAAATAGCCAATAATTATGGGAAATCAGATCAAGGATTCATAACATTATGATTCACCACGACTATTAAGTGAAAAATAAAATTTCCCTGGACCATACAGAAGGCATATTATGGATTAATATGCTTAAGAGTTCAATAAAAATGTAATTTATGCCACCAAATAATTAGATAATAATGAGAAAAAAATTCCTTTTCCTCATTGTCTCCAGAACTATTTATGATCATGGATTTTCTTTGCAGCACTCTTTATTAAAGTATATCTGTAAACTACTCAAGAGGACTTCTGGACAAATGAAGAAAACTATTCCATACCAGAGATCAACTATTGATTTCAATATTAATTATGTCTAATAATACTTTGGTACAGCATCCATACCAGACACCAAGCTTTATCATGGGGTTGAGATGATGAGTAAGGAAATCTATGGAGAAAAGCAAAAGTTAATGGCAATTGGTGAATATAGAACCTAGAACAACCTGGATGCCTGGTATGAAGGGGACAGAGTTCTACAGTATACTGGATGTCATCTAAAAATGCCCGACTATAAGTTAAATGTTTGCATTAACCAGCAGAATATTCAGTAAGCATTTATGGGTAATCTTAATGGTGGATAACTCAAAATAAATTTTGTTTTTAAAATTTTTAATTTAGGAAAATAATCTAATTAAAATAAAAATTGGGAATGAGCAGAGAAATTTTAAGAATCAGACCCTGAGGACACACAGACATAAGATTGGACTAGTTTGAGAAGCTTCAAAGACCTAAATCATATTTGGGCTATAAAATTTACTTGGATTTCACTTTTGCTATCCAATATTTAAAAATTCCATGGAATAAGGAACTAAATCAAATGGAAATAAACGTTGCCAGTGGCTCAATCCTGTAAGAATCAGTCAGCTTAGTTTTAAGGACAATCTGGTTATAGAAATCAATGAGCAATGTGTGTAAGTCAGTCCACATTTAATTGTAGGTCAGACTTTGCTCATGTTCAAGAGACAGAGGTTGTTAATTGGTTAGAAACAGCTAGCAAAAGAATAAAACAATTTAATGGACTTGCAGAAGTACAAAGCAATGCTTCAAACTAGGTGGTCATACATAATTCACAAGTTCACATATAAAGAAATGATAATAGCCACATGGTTAATAAGATCACTGGTCAAGATTGTGCTTTTAGTTGTGGATTATGATTTTTCAATTTTATGAGAGACTAACATATCTGAAGAAAAGTTCACTAATTATAAGTATATACTTCAATGAATCATTATGAGTGGAACACTTTATCTATGTAACCACTACTTAGATCAAGAAATAAAATGTGACTACCATTCCTGAAGGATTTATCATGATCTCTTCCAATTTCTAGTGTCTCCTTGCTCTGCAAAGACAATCTGACTTCTAACAGTATAGATTAATTTTACCTGGCTTTGAACTTTACAAATTGCATAATATACCATGCATTTTTTTGTATCTGGCTTATTTGTTTCAATGTTTTCTTGTGAGTCTCTTCCATGTTGTTTTATGTTCCTGTAGTTTATTTTAATTTAAAATGGAATTTCACCATCTCAAATACGTCTAAAGAAGTGAGATCTGCTAACAATCGTGTAATAGCCATTTGTGAATGTTAGGAATGCCAGTTTATCTTTTTTCTTCCAGTCAATAAATTGTCCCACTTACCAACATTATACCTGTATGTTTTCTACTCCTCTGGTTGGGAGTTTAAAATCATGGTCATTCCAGCCAATGTAGATATATCTGGCTTTGCTGCAAGAAACTGATATTCCAAATTCAACTCTTCTTTGTTGATGGGAAAAGACAGAAATTCTAGTAATTGCTCCAGAAATGAGAGGCAACTTATTAAAGCATCTAATGTCATATCAGTACCTCTCAAAGGACCACACCTTTAAGGTTATAGAGTTCCTAATTAATATAGTAATTTTTATAACTTATAGAAAATGGTGCTTTTCAGAATGAAGTACTAGCATTTGGAAGAAATTTCTGAGAGCTAAGAATGTCACACTTGGATTCAATAGGCTGAGAAAACTCAGACCTGCTTCAGTTTGCAAATCATCTTTATCTGTATCTGCAGTTCATACAAAATGGAGAGGTCTTAGAAGTGGACATTAAATGAACACCATGGTAAAATAAATATATTAGACAAATTAGTAGCTACTTAGAACTTGTGAATGGAGGAACCTGACCAGATGAAGAAAAAACCCCTTTGCCCAGCAACTAGCAGACTTGCTGTGATTGGGCTGGGTGCCTATTTTTAGTTGTCTTCTGTTACTGAGCCAGATGAATGCTGCTCCTTCTTTCACTTTGCTTTGGAAAATGGCCAAATGCCAGGATCTACTATTCTTTAAATAGCATAGCTCCCATCTGTTCACAATCAATAGGAAAAAAATTGAGATGTGGAATGTGCCATGGTCTCTTGACCATTCCTATCTAATGAACTGACTGAGATTAGGTTGATCTGTTTGTTTTGTGACTTTACCTTCTTTTTTGGTAAATGGAATTGGTAAAATGCCATCAATCAAGTATTATTCAGAAAGGCTTAATCCAGGTTTCCCTTGGAAATAATTTGTATAACTCATAACAAGTGAAATAAGCAAATATAAGATCTTTAAGTCTTTCTATATTTGAGAGTATCCTGACAGTTTTTGAATGTATCTATTTTGTCTTCGTAAGTCCCTAAAAGGGACTCTCATGGTTCACATGTCCACTTCTAAGTCAGTCAACTGTTCCTAGGCAATGCGAGAGGTCATAAAAACACAGTTTCTTCCATAGTAGTAATGATGGAAAGGGCAGGAGAACCAAACTCCCAGGTGTCACAGGTGACCCACAAAAACACTCCTGTCCTTGAACTTGTTTGCCATTGGCTTTTCTTAAAGGACTTTTTCTCAGATGTCCTTTTCTGTTTCTCTCAACACTGGTCCGCCACAAGTGAAACAAACAGCATCTGAAGTGATTGCTGTAAACCCAGATCCATTTGCTTGACCAATGTTGAGTATGGTGAGTCACCCATTCCCTTTCATAAAGATTAATACCTCAGAACATATAATATATTGAGATAATATCAAAACTAGCACAAATTATGCAATATATTAATTTATTTATGCATTCACCTACCAAGTGTTTACTGAACACTTTATTTTACAGACACTGTAGCTAGATGACTGTAAACACTGTTTACAGACACTGAGCTAGATGAATTATGATTCTTATGAACATATTGAAGATGTGACCTCACTTCCGTGGTCATTACCACAAAACAAATTTTTTTCACATATTTTGTAATTCTAGTTCCTAATATTAGACAAGTGGCTATGCACTGAGCCTAATAACTCACTTATTCAAGTGAACTGTTCCAAATGTAGTCATTTGGAACAATGTTTTAATAAATTAACTTGGGAAAGATATATTGTGAGTCATAAAAATGTTTGCCTAAATTGGCCTAAGGAAAAAGCACACTTAAAATTATTATAAAATATAAGAAGCCTGATGACTCCCTATAATCAAGAGAGAGCGGAAGGAAGAGAGAGAGAGAGAAAGAGAGAGAGAGAGAGAGAGAGAGAGAGAGATGAAAAAAGGTAAAAGGATACATGTTTGTACCATTGCAACCATACATTTCTTGAAAATGACATTAAAAAAGAACTACTAAAACTTGATAATAAGAAAAATATCTCAATTAAAAATGAGCAAAATATCTGAACAGGCATTTCAGTAAAAAAGATACACAGATGGCATAGATGAAAAGATTATCAGTATCATATGTCATCAGAAAAAAAAATTAAATTAACAATGAGATACTACTAAACACTGAGTCAAATAGTTAAATCCAAAACCAAATGCTGGCCAGTAGTCGGAATAAGAGAAGCAGTCATTCTTTGCTAGAGAGAATGCCAACAGACAGTCTGCAAAACAGTTGTCAGTTTCTTGCAAAACCAAGCGTACTCTTACATGGATCAAAAATTACTCTCCTTTGTGTTTACCAAACAAGTTGAAAACATGTCCATTCAAAAACCTGCACATTAATTTTATAGCAGTTTCAAAACTTCAGTAAACCAATGTGGTACATCTCTACAGTGGAATTCTATTCAGTGAAACCTTAAGGGGTTATCACTTAGTGAAAGAAGCCAATCTCAATAGGTACAGATTGTATGATTCCAACTATAAGACATTCTGAAAATGGCAAAGCTATGGAGACAAAAGAATAGTGTCTGTCAGGGACTGGGAGGGAAAGGAGGGACCAATAGGTGGAACATGGAATGTTTAGGGCAGAAAAATAGTGTATGTTTGACTGTGATGGTGGATACATGTTACCATACACTTGTCAAAACTCATAAAAGGCACAACAACACAAGGAGTCAGCGTAATTGCTATGATATTTAGTTAATATAACAATATTGACTCATTAATTATTACAAATATATTGCACTAATGCAAGATGTTAATAAGGAGAAACTAAGTGGGGACAGAGAGAAGGGATGACAGGCTATATAGAAAATCTAGTTTTTGCTCAAATTTTCTGTAAACCTAAAATAGCTCTAAAAATATTCCTAATTTTTTAATGGGGTGAAAATAGATTGACTCTTATAAACTTTGGTTCTATGCATTAAAACCAATGTTCTACATGGTCCATCTAATACCTTCTTTAGTGGACAATACTTTCTCTTCAGGTTGGCCTAAGCAATCCTGCATGGGATGAACAAAGGAGATGTCACTTTGGTCACCAGGTCCTGGATGAAATTTCCTTTGAAACATGAAAAAGTAATCTTGAAAAAAAGGAAGTGAAGTTATATGTTATATGGCACAAACTGGAAATGTAAGATAAAAATTAAAAATTAATTTTGGGATGTTATAAAATTGAGTTTCCTATACAGGAGATTAAGAGAAAACCTCTGTTGAATTTAACAATAGTTGTATAGAATGGAAGCCAAATCAAACCTGTCCAGTGATATAGCTGTGGCTATTAATCCTCAAACTTTGGTAAGATGTTATTGCTGTCCCCTGTATAAAAAGTCATATTTTGGATGACTCTACTTTTCTTAATGGTAAAATCAGATTCAAAATAAATCTTCTCCTGTGAACTCCTGCTTCTAATTAAAGTGTGGAATTTTTGTTGAGTTAATTAACCAGCTCTAGGTGAATTTCCCTAATTGTGGATTTTCTCACTGATGAGAAGTGTAGGAAGGAGATTCTTATCTCGCTGAATAATGAACTTGGTACCAATATTTAATTATCTTATAGTGAAATAGCATTGTATACATTTGTAGCATTCAGAATGTATTATTTCAAAGGGCTACCTTCTCCTTGCTTCTAAGCTCAAGCATAATTGCCCTTAGAGAGGATTTTCAGATCACTTCCATTCTTTTTGGTATCTCTCTGTCTGAATTCTTGCAGGGTATACATTGGTCTCATTTTATGTACATTTTTAACTTGAATCTCTACACTCTTCTGGGACTGTTTCTCATAACTGTTTGCTTCTTTGTGTTTATTAAATACATGTTGTCAAGAATGACAGTATTCAGGGCTGGGGATATAGCTTAGTTGGTAAAGTGCTTGCCTCGCAAGCACAAGGCCCTGGGTTCAATCCCCAGCACTGAAAAAAAAAAAAGAATGATAGTATTCATATTTTCAGATTCTAAGGAATTGTGTCCCCAAAGTATTTTAAGTAATGATATAACTATTGAAAGAAATGCATCTCTTGATTCACCCAGGAATCCTGGCACCTTACTGGCATTGAGACTTCAAAATGGCAGAATCTCTAGATTTCACCTTAAGAGAAAATTTAACCATTTGTCCTCTGTCATTTAATATATACAATTGAGAGATTAAGGAACAGCAATACAATATTTCAAGAAATGCCTCCTAGAATTGAAATCTCATATTTAACTCATTTTCATGTTGGCAATGATGTATAAGTGAGTCCTCATTTATTAGCATTTGTAAGAAACATCTATTGCTAGATTTATTAGGTGCTATATATCACAATCACTATGTAAGGATAACTTAATTTCTTAGTTCTCTTAATTAATAGAAATGGCTTTCTCATTTACTTGAATACAATCCAAACTTGTGCCATGATCACCCATCTCATTCAAGCTACTCCCTCCTTGCTCTGTCCATTTTAACTAAGTGTCCTTTTGAAATGTCTTCCACCATAATTCTGGGCTCTTCCTAACTTTGAAGTGTTCACACAGGATTATCTCAGCACTGGAAATTCTTTCCCCCTTGCTCTTGATTAGCCACCTCTTATCTCTCAGGTTGCTATAGACCAGTCACTTTTCCTGAAAGGCCTTCTCCAACTCCCTTCCTGGTCTAAATTTGTCCGCTCTTGTTATTGCCTCTCACACAGCACTCATTCTTGTTCTCCATTATATCTCATTAAAATTTATAATTGTTTACCTAGTAAACATTTGTTTTGAAACAGCCTGCCTCCCTCACCCAACCATAGCTCCAGAGTACAGGTACCATCTCTAATTTGTGAAAGGCACTTAATATTTATTGAGTCAATTAATTAAATATTATATAAAAATGAAACAAGAATTAAAGTAATGATGGTACTTTCTAAACTATAATCTTAGATGACTTCATTTTAAAGTAAAGTTATCCAAAAATTCATATGAGAAAAGTGTTATGTTTCTAATTATAATAGCCTCTTGTATTATTTTTATAATTTAAACACTATGAAATAATCCCTTCTTCAATAGTTAACGTTGTGACTATTTTATTCAAAGAATTACAAGTTATCTTACTTTTAAGATGCAGTCCTTTGATTTTGTCACAGAGGAAGTTGAAGACAATATTCAGAATATCAAACATAGAATACTTCAACACATTAAGCTTGAAAGAAGGCAAACAGTCTTATGGGAACATTTACACAAGTCTCCTTTTGCAGATGGTTACTGGTTTCAGAGAGCTTCTCTAAACATGCCTGCACTAAGATCTTCAGTTTTTTTCTTTTTAAATTCCACAGTACTTACAATAGCACTCATTTTTGCAATTAATTATATATAACTGTGAATTGATACTTTGCTGTTTCATTTCTTATCTTCCCAAATAGATTTAATGCTTCTAGAGAGCAGAGTCTGTTTTTCAAATTTCTTTTCTCTGCCCTCAGCGCAGTGCAGGGCACATGGGTTGCATGTAAGTACTTGCTAAGTAAATTAATTCCTAATTATTTTATTGAATTGAAAGATTAAATGCAATAACCAGTACATGATGGTTTGACCCTGTTACTTTTATTAAGAGTAGGAAATAATTGCAGAAAGGTGTATGGAGATTGCTCAGTGGATCAGTGAGAGAGAGAATTTTCAAAAGAACTTTGATATTTATTGAATAACCAATTGTCTAAGTTTTAATAGATAATTATTTTATATGATACTCCTAACAACCCTAATGATATTTTATTATTCTGCAGTTCAATAACTAAGGTGGTTTGTGTGTGTGTGTGTGTGTGTGTGTGTGTAGTACTACCAGGGATTGAACCCAGGGTACAATGGGCCTTGAGAATGCTGGGTAGGCACTGAGCAGCCCTCTGAGTTAATTTTTGTAAACACTTTATTTTGGGGGCAACCTTTAGATTCACAGAAAAATTGAATGAAAGAGAAAGGGATTTCCTAAATATTTGCTCCCTGAATCCACATCTGCATAGCCCCTCCCTACCATTATCAAAATCTTGTGCCAGAATGGTATAGTTTTTACAACTGATAAAACCATTTTCACACAACCTTACCTTTCAAGGTCTATAATTCACTATAGGATTTATTCTTGGTGTTGTACATTTTTCTAGTTTTGACAAACATATGCTATTTATTCATTATTAAAATGTTATAGAGTAGTTGTACTACCTTAAAATTCCTTATAATATGCCTGTTCATATGCCTTCCTCCCTAATGACTGGGAACCTCTGATGGCTTTGCTATCTCCACAGTTTAGAGTTTTCCAGAATTTCATATGATTTCTTTTTTTTTTTCAGAAATTCTTTTTTTTTCCAAAATTCTTTTCCAGAACTCCATATGATTATGGAATTTATTATTTAACCTTTTCAGATTGACTCCTTTCTCTTATTAATATCCATATAAGTTTTCTTTATGTCTTTTTATGTCTTGTTAGATCATTTCTGTGCATAATATTCCATTATTTGGTCATACCACTGTTTATTTATACATTCACCTATGAAAGACATCTTGGTGGCTTCCAAATTTTAGCAACTCTGAATAATGTTGCTGTAAGTATGTGTGTAGATTTCTGAATGGACAAAAGTTTTCAACTCATTTGGGTAAATACAAAGGAGAACAATTGCAGGATCATATTGTAAAAGAATATTCAGTTTGTTAAAATCTGCCAAACTGTCTTCCAAAGTGGCTGTACATTTTGCATTCCCAAAATGAATGAATGAGAGTTCCTGTTCTTTCTACTCCAGGCCAACTTTTGGTGTTGTCAGTGTATGGTATGTAGCAGTATATCATCATTATTTTATTTTCAATTCCATAATAACATATGATGCTGAGCAACTTTTCATATGCTCATTTTCTTATTTTATATCTTAAGTGAAATATCTTTTCTGGTCACTTCCTTATCTACCAATCAAGTTCTTTTTTCTTACTGAGTTTTAAAAATTATCTATATATTATTGAATACCAGTCTTTCATTAAATATGTTTGTTGAAAATATTTTCTTCCTGTTAGTGAGTTCTCTTCTAATCCTCTTGAGAATGTCTTTCTTAAAACAGAAGCTTTTCATTTTAATGAAGCCTGGATTATCGATTATTTCTTTCATGGATTGGTCCTTTGGTGTATTCTAAAATGTCATTGCCATAATCAAGATTATTGAGCTTTTTTCCCATGTTAGCTTTCAGGAAATTAATAATTTTGCATAAATTTAGGTCTATGATCCATTTTAGGTTCATTTGTGAAACACATAAAGTTAAGTCTGAATCTAGATTTTCTTTTTCAGTATGTGGATGTTCCATTGCTTCAATAATATTTGTTTAAAAGACTATCTTCACCCATCATATTTCCTTTACTGCCTTGGCAAAAACCAGTTGATGACCCCTATGTAGATCTATTTTTTGTCTTTCTGTTCTGTTCCATTGATCTATTTCTATAAAGTTCATACACATTCCTTTATTACACTTTCAATGTCCAGGGGATCTGTAACAATATCTCTATTTTTATTTATGACATTAGTAATCTCTTTGTTCATTAGTCTTGCTCAATGTTTATTGATTTTGCTGATCTTTTCAAAGAACCAGGTTTTCATATTGTTTAATCTTCTCAAATATTTCCTATCATTTCATTGATTTCTGATTTAATTTCTATTATTTATTTTCTTCAGCTTACTTGGAACTTAATTTGCTCTCCTTTTTCCAGTTTCTTAAAGTAGAGGCTTAGATTATTGATTTTAGATCTTTCTCTTTTTCTAAAATATACATTTAGCATTATAAATAGCCATCTAAATATTGCTTTCATTGCCTTCCACAGCTTTATATTTTCATTTTCAATTTGATAAAAAATTAAATTTCTCTTGAGATTTCTTCTTTGACGATCTCATATTATTTAGAATGGTATTGTTTAATCTCATATTTTGGAATTTCTAGCTATATCTCTATTACTGAATTTTAGTTTAATTCTATTGTTGTCTGAGAATAGTCAGTGTACAATTTCTATTCTTTTAAAATTCTCTCATTTTAAATTAGTCCCACATGTGGTCTTTCTCAGTGACTATTTGATGTGATCTTGAGAAGTTAAGCATAAAACCAAATAGCGAATATGAATTGTAATTCAGATTCAAACTGAGATTTCCTTGACCAAGACTACTATTTCCACTATTCCATTCTCTTCAGAGATTATAGATAATAATAATGTACTATGTACTTGAAATTTGCTAAGACAGTAGATCTTAAGTCTTCATATCACACACAAAAGTAATGACTCTATGAAGTGATGGATTTGTGAAGTAGTTTGATTGTGGTAATAATTTCATAATGCACGTATGTATCAAAACATCACATTGCACATCATCAAAATATATACTTTATACTTGTCAGTATCTCAATAAGCTTGGGGAGGCAAAGAGTAAAGTAATATAGGCACTACTATTTTGTTGGAGTAGGTCTTTAAAAATCAACTAAAGAAGGATAATTGATTTTTTCCTTATGTAAGCAACATTTATTACATTGATAGCTCTTTTAGTCTTGGTGTTTTAGAATGGAAATTAAAACTTGGCACCTAGTTTCAAAAAAGATTTTTTTCTAACCTAGTAAGATCACAAGATTGGAAATACCTGTTCAGATTATATTGTTAAGATATATTCAGCCTAGAGAAGGAAGAGAAAATTATGCTCAACAAGTTGACCAAAATTACTACTTTCAAACTCACAAAAAAGTCCTTGTAATATTGTCATTAACATGCATATGTGTGTATATATGAATACATAAATGAATAAAATGTACAGTAAAATTCCCAGAAAGAGTAACCATCTGGTAGTGTTGATCCTTAAGAGAAACTGAGGCATGCTTTACGAAACAAAGAGTGTATTTGGTCTCATTAGAGGCAGCACAAAAAGACAAATATTGTATGTTTTCTCTAATATGTGAAATTCTTTAAAAATGACATGGATGTAGAAGGGAGATTCTTAGTGAAGAGCAAGGAAATCAGTGGGAGGTGGAGAGGGGAATGGGGTTGGAAATGGTCAAAATATGTTATGACTGCACCACAATGAAATCCACTGTTCCTTATAATTAATATGAATGGATAAAAAAGAAGTAAAGCAGTTCTCAGGAAGTACAGGGAAGACAGAAACAAAGACATTCTTGGGAAAGAATACAAATGTGAAAAAATACAAAGTTATTCCAGTGAAGTGATTTTTTTATTCCTTATTAAAAACTGCACTGTCAGCATTAAACTATGTTATGGGTTTAAAGGGGGCCCCATGTACCTTTTCACATAGACATAAATTCATACTGTCTGACTTTCACAGGTGCAAGTGATCCATAGTGCAGAGGGGCAGCTCCTTTCCAGCTGACAATTTTGCTAGATCCTATTTACTCTCATCAAGTTTTTTTTTGACAAATTTTCGTTCTACTGTGAAAACATGTCACAGCCAGCATTATCTGAGTAGAAAAGAGCAAACAAGAATTCCAACCCCTCTTGATACTTTGTCATTTTAAAGCAAAATGAATTTTGACCTGATCTTTCACTTTCTGTTCCACTCTTCTCTTCTGTGATGTCAGTCAATTTCTGTACATACAAATAGAAGCAGAAAGTGACATTTCGCTGCCAACCATGACTCTGACCACAGAGCAAGCCAGGAGAAGTAAGACATTCTACCTTTAAGACTATAGCTTTAAAGAATGCCTGTCATGAAAAATATCTATTAAAAGGTCAACAATTATTTTATTTAAATTTGTGTAATTGGACAAATTAATCTAGTTGAAGGGAGAAAAAACATGTAAAAATCAATGTGTTCTTGATAAATGTCTAAACCAATGGCATTTGAAAATCTTTGTAAATTAAAGAGCTCACAGTTAATTGGTCATGAAACAGTCACACCAGATCACATTAATTGAGCTCTGGATGGGGACCAAATAACCAGACAATGTGGGAAGGAAGTACAGTCTATGCATTTTCATAGTGTTGTGTGCTTTGGGGCACTTGTTCTTTCTGAGGTGTCATTCAATCTAGACAAACCTATCTCTTTCCACCAACAGTGATGAAGTTTATAAATTTGCTCCCATTGGTCTGTTGGTCAATAAAGAGAAAAAGTAGGAGATGAAAACAAGGAGGAGGAGCAGGTTTTCCTTCTGGTAGCAAAGTGACAGTAAGATTCAAGTTTTAATGTCTATACAACATAATGCAATAAGAAACTATTTCCTCTGGAGGCTTATTCTTAAGATGAAAAAAAAAATTCTTCTAGAAAACCCCAGGAAACTTTCCCCACGTCTTATTGCTCTGAATGAGGTCTCATGCTCTAAGTTGAGGGCATTCCTATCAACTCTTCTGAAGCTGAAGAAGCACTCAGCTTCCTTTGAAGTGCCTGGGCACTGTTGAAGAGCTCAGGGTATTGGAACAAAAGTGTGGACATTAGCAGGGGGAAAAGGAAGCAGGAAAGGATGCTGGCAACCAATATTTCTCCATATGAAAAAAAATTTTTAAAGAAATCTCAATGTTGTAATAGCCAATATTCATATTCCTTTGTGTTTAGTTCCTTCTGTTTCTTGATGTTTCTTAAAGATCCAGTCTTTCTCAAGTGTGCTAATGGGATCCAACTGAGTCTTGTTTGTTTTTTTAAAGTAAGTACTTGAACCACAGTGCCAGTCAGATGATGGCAGCAACCAGGGAGACAGTCAGCCTGGAGTTGATCCTTGGTAATGGAGTATTTGGTGTATTTGCTGCCCAGGCTTAGTTATTCTTCTACCAGTGACACTACCCTGGTTTTCCATGTAAACCACTGCTCCTCACTCTTAGACTACTACCTTGGGACAGATTCCATTCTTAGGTCCTAAGAATTTGCAAATAATGCAAATGTCTTCATTCAAACAGTATTGCCCTGATTATAGTAATAGGCTAAGGAATGAATACAGAACCCAAGCTTTGCCAAAGAAAACCAAGAAGTCTGCCCCAGGGGCTGCTTCCACTCTAGTTGATTACTCAGCAATATGGAGCTTAGATCCAGTGGCAGCCAGAATGGTCCCAGTATGAGCAGCTTCTCTGAATATAAGGCTGAACGAGAAGAAAGCACACATCAGGCTGACATGAGTCTAGAAGGGCCCATGACATAATTTGAGTACTTAGTTCCAGTTATGCTCAAAACTGACATTCTTCTGGGCATTTCAGTATTATGGCTCAATTCATTACCTTTCTTGAGTTGAACATCTCACTCTTACCACAACTTAATTCACCTTTCCACTACTACACTTTGGAAGTAAATGTTGTATTTTTTAAAAATATATTTCCTTGTATTTCTCCTTGGACATTCCTTTATTTTTCTTAGCCTCCACAGATTTTTTTTTCACAAAAAAATACCAATGAACGATGAAAGAAGAAATAGACAATTACTTCCTACATACTTTTTTCAGCTAGAAGTAATCTCCTTTTCCTTTAAATATTTGTGAATTTTTATTTCACTAACATCAATTTTCATGTGCTTTTTAAAAGCATTATTGTTCTTTATTATATAGTACCTGGTACATTTGGAATTCCATAAGCATTTTTTAATTAAATGCTACCTGAAATTAGTAAACTAAATAACTAAGCCAACAAATAAATTTGTATAAATGTACTTAGCTGAAAATTCTTAGAGAACACTGTAAGCCTCCTTGTCTTTTAATTTTTAAACAAGGTTTATCTTTCATTTTTTTAAACTGTTGAAGTTTTCAGAGACTTGCTCTCTTTGGGGAAAAGAACCAAATAAATCCAAGGATAAAAAAAAATTTTAGTTTTAAACAAATAAATTCTAATATTAGTATCTTAGTAAAACCTGTTCTGTTGACTCTGGCTCTGAAATAACTTTTAAATTCCTCCTTTGGAGAGCATAGTCTTGAACTCTCCAGACATCACTGCCATAGAGACTTTGAAAGGCAAGAAGAAAAAAGGCAACTGCCCTGGCAAGCACAGGGCAAAGTCAGGGGATGTGCAAAGGGGAGGTGCCAAGGGCAGGTAGGCAATTTATAATTAAAATGGTAAACACCAAAATGGTTATGAGCAGAAGTCATGTTGAAGAAATGGCCATAATATCAATTATAGTCTTTAAAATTCATCAAGAGAATAGATCTCATGTTAAACATTCTTAACCATGGTAAAACAAAATTTTAAAAAATAATAAATGTTAGAATCAAATCACATGGCTGGCAAAGAGCATTTCTTAGAATTGTCCTTTTTTTTTTACAGCATTGGGGATTGAACCCAGGGCCTTGTGCTTGTGAGGTAGGCACTCTATCAACTGAGCTACATCCCCAGCCCAATTTGTAGTCTTTTTAAGACTCTCCTGAAGTCTTCAGGTACTGCCTAGTGGCATTTGACATATATAGGTATCCCAAGAGATGAAAACCTAGTCAAATTGAAAAAACTCTAAATAAAATTTATACACTAGTTTTTAGTTTATATTCAAGGAAGTATTTGAAAATTCCACAAATGTATTTTCTTTCTATTTTTCTGGCTTTGCAACCTGATAGGAAAATTTATCATCTCTCTTACAATAATCCTGAGTAGGCTGTGATGTTTTCCTTGTTTTGGTGAGGAGGAAACTAAAACACAGGGCTGCTGTCATTTCCAAAGGATCACTTATCTAAAAAAGAAAACTAAGGAATGGAATCAAAACTGAAGTTTTTTGACACTAGAACAGTTATGTCCAAGAAGAAAGCTTCTGTTTCCTAACTTTCAACTCAGAACAGTAATGCAGAATACAATATATTTAGTATATATGATTCATGTGTTTCTTAAGATTCCCCCAAGTAGAAAATTTTAAGAATGGATGTCTGCTCCAAACTGATCAAAAAAGGTATAAGAATGCACGAGGGTAAAGGACTGTTGGGTGGCGAATAAAGGACTGTTGGGTGGCGAATGAGGCAAATCTGTGCCTCATTCCAGTTTTCCAGTATTAGAGGATTGTCAATAGTCATATATTCATTCCCTTGCCCTTTTTTTTCATATTTCTCTCTCTTTCTCTCTCTCTGTCTCTTTCTCTCATCAATTGAATAGACAGGCACTGGGATGATGATTATGCTGTATTGGAAAAATCAGCTCACTTAGGAAAATGTTTAGAACACTTCTTTCATTAGGCAGGCATCTTTAGAGAAGAGAGAAATGTTCATTCAAAATCTAATAAACCGACAACTCAGGAGATGAAATGAGGGAGCCAGTCAACTGTGTTGTCATATCACTTTACTGTTTTTTAAACAAGGTGGTGTTTCTTGAGAAACCTTTTTAAAGGCACATATTTTGTTGAAATAATTCAAAGAACTGTAATTTATGAGATTTATACTCTCCAAAATACAAGAGGACTGAATTCTGTTGTGCTTCCTATATGTATAGATGTTGAATCATTTCTTTTCCTCTACCTGACAAGAACTTTTAACACATCTGTCTACCTGACATTTCAAATTTCTAATTTGCTTTGTGAGAAAAACAAAAACACTTCTGACATACTGACTGAGTAAATTGTGTGGGAAGAAAGAAATCTGTCTGCTTCCATTTGGGAGAAAGGGTTGAGGATGCTGATTTAGGACAAGTGAAAAGAAAGACACAAACCACCACCGCCGCCACCACCACCACCACCACCACCACCACCACCACCACCACCACACCAGACAGGAAAGGGAAGTAAAAAGATGCAGAAACCATTTAAAGACATTGGGAAGAGATGGCAATAAAACCAGCACCACCAGTTCATACTTGACATCTTCACACTGGCTCTTTCTGGCTGGTTACTTTCCATATGGGCAGCCTCTCTTCCCAGCTGGGTTGTGACTTCCTTTCAACTCCAGCACCTAACTGAAAGCTCTTCTCTGCATCGACTGCCAAAAATCCTTGGCTGTGTACACATTGTAAAGAACAAAATGGAGATTTGAAAAAAAAAAAGCCCCAAGAAAGTCTATGGTTTTTTTTTTCTTTCCTTTTCTTTACCCCTTCCTTTCTCACTCTTTCTTTCTTTCCTTCCTTCATTCATGGAAGCCATAACTAAAAAAGGGTTAACCTGTAAGGAAAGTTTACTTTGAGGGAAGTCAGGGGAGAGGTAGTCTCTACTGGCTGTAGTCTAGGAAGCAGAGGAGATGCTTAGGTTCTATGGATGGAAGGATATGTGAATAGCAGGGCTTCGAGAAAGTGGCCAAGCTTCACATATGCTTAGGGGTGAGGTAGTGAGAAATCTAGGGACTTTCACGAACCCAGGTCTTTCTGCACATTGATCAGTTGAGCAGTAACCATTGTGGATCTATGAAAGGTCAAGCCTCTGTGGGTTATGCTATTCCTATGACATTCGGACTCTTTATAAGGTAGAGCCCCAGGAGCACCTAAGGCTACCTTCTCTGGCAGGCTTTGATTGCATTAGATTGACTCAAAAGCAATGTCTCTTGCACAGACACATTTGTGCAGTAAAAAACATAGCAGCTTTATGTTTAAAGTGTTTTCACTCCTTCATTACATCAAAAAGGGGAAATATATACTTTACAATGAGGTCTACCTTTTGTATTTTGGGAAAAATACAAAAAATATACAATAAATCTAATGCCAGTATCCAGAAATCACCACTGCTCACATTCTGGTTTATTAGTTTTTCATTTCTTCCATTATCCATCTGAAAGAACAAAAGTTGTCTTAATACTCTCTTTCATAGAAAATGAAATTAAAGAGTTTCATTGGGAACAATCAGGCCCTTCTTTCCCAAATCCGGGACAATTTTCTATCAGTAGACAGGGTGCCAAGTGTCATCTTTTGCATCATCGTTTCTTTAAATTTGCTGGTGGATCCTATGTGTCTAAGCACTATGCAAGTGTTGGAATATTACCTGTAACGAGACATATCCCTCACCTTGATTTGGGCAACAGATAATAAAAAAGGCAACTGTACCCCTTAGGTACTACAGAGGAATGATTACAGCCTGATAATATGAGAACACTTAGGGAGAGCCTCCAGCCCAACTCTGAGTGGTGGGGACTGGGCTTCAGGGAAGTGGTGTCTAAGCTGAACTGAGACAGATGACGGGAGGTGAGTCTGTGAAACAAATTCATCTGCCCTACACCAGCAAAATGCAGCATGTGGATGACACATCCCTGGTTTCTTGTGTAGACTTTTCTCTGTTGGCATAGTGTAGTTAGTTGAAAGCATTTCTGCTCATTCTGATGTCTGTCCTTAGAAGCTTTTGAAAAACTGCAATTGAATTTTTACTAAAAAAGAGTCTTCACCAACTGTTATTTGGATAGGCAAAAAACTTACATATTTCTTCCCATTAATGACTTCTTTTAACAAAGTCTGATATGAAATAATGTCTTAGTGATGTCTCCTTTTTGTTCACTCCTTTCTTTTGTTTCCTTGACCTCCCGTCTTATTAAATATGCATCATTTTGATGTTTCATGAACTGTTTGCTCAATACCAAATGCTAAAAGCAAACATCAGAACCACAACAGAACACCATAATTGCCCTATGTGACCAATATTTTCCTAGCATCTCTCAAAGTAATTATTCTTTCCTTTTTCATAAATGGAAATTCTTTCAAACCCAAGTTACTGAGAAGTACATTTATAGTATTTATTATTTATTTCAACCCATACTTCTTCCAAATGATTTCACATCAAATCTTCTTTTAGCAAAATTCAAAACTTTTCTGTATTGTAATTCTTAGCAGTGCAAACTTCATCTCTACCTAGAGAGGATTACTGTTATAAAACTTTCACCATTCTTTGGAAAAGGTTACTATAAGAAACAAACCTATCCATTGAACACCTGTTTATTCTAGGTACCAGGATTCTACTGGAAATATGGGAGTGAAGAAAGCAGACACAATCTTCTTAAACCAAATAATCCAGCGGAGAGGAGCAATATTAAACAAATGATTGAAAAAAACCATAAATCTTCATCTCAGTTGATCTCCCTGACCCACGTGTGTTTTACCAGAGCACCTAGTGTACTTCCTGTTTTCCCATCACCAAGTCCTATTTGCTTGCTGCCATCAATGCAGTTGTCCAGAGTAAAACCTGGGGATAATGATATTATCAAGGAGCTGCTGGATTATGTATTATGCAACAGAGCTTGAAAGTTGATCTTGGCCTGAGACAAGACAGTGAATCATACTGTTTCTCTAGCAAGTAAAGGTTAAATCAAACACCTCCTGGGATTGTGTTTATTATACAACAGGAAACACACCTGGCAAATAGACAGCTTCATATTGGATGTAAGAGGTTATATTGAGTTGTTCCAGTAATGAGGCCACCTTCAAAATCAACTGCAATTGGACGGATCACCTAGTGATGGTTTCAGTATTTGGTGGCACTTTCCTCTGTGATGCCCTTGGGTGTGTGATATTGTTTGGTTTACTACATTGTTAGAGAGGTTGAAGTCTAGAGAGAAGTTGAGGTCTAGAGGGTTCTTGGGTTTTGGTTTGGGATTTTTATTCTTTTATTTTGAGTTTCGGGGGAGGTGTATATCTGTCATGGTATAACATTCAAGGTAACATCAGGGAATTAGTAACATTTCCTGAGACTATTCCAACACTTGACTCAGGGAGTGGGGAATTAAACACAAAATGTATCTGAATATCCACTGAGCCCCCTAACTCCGACTCAGCACATGATTTCTATATTTAACCTGTCAGTGGACCATAGTGGCATACTGGGTCAGAATTAGAATGCAACAACACCATGGAAAGTCTGGGAACTGCCTTTTTCTAAAGTATAGACATCCTGGTAACTAACCCCAAGTTCTTCGAGGAATGACCAGAGAAAGAATCAAGTGTCTCCTTGAAATACAGGTCTCATCTCAGAGCACACTCAGACTCCAGTGACTACCTCAGGTCTGAAATTTAGATGAGGAGTTAGTTCTCTGTTCTTTTGTCTGGATGGATTAAGGAAGATCTTCATGTGGTACCCAGATATTCAAGTTCCAAGGACCTTAGAGTCTTTTAGCCACTTTCAAGGATTTCTGTAGGTCCCCTTTCTGAAATCCACTTTTTTGCCCTACAATATGTTATAATTATCACACCCACCTTTATTCTGGTGGTAATTTGCTACCTGAACTCTTCCACCCTAAGGATCTTTCATACCATTAAATTGTAGAAACCATTCTCATCACACAGTATTAGGCATAGCCATTAGGACCACTGATGTCCTATCTTCACTAGGTATTTCATATTAGTACCCCGTGAGTGACAGTTTGAGCTAACCCAGGTTACAATACAGATAACTCTTCAACAGTGACTATTGTGGACTTCTAGTGTCTCCTACTCTCTTCTAACCCAATCAGGTCAGTTAAAAGATCCAAAATTCCCTTTCAGATGGCCTGCAACCATTTCCAGCACCGTATAAGTGAGGATTTAGCAGTAGATAGAAGCCACTGCTGTTTTCCTATGGAGAAGAATGTTTTTATTATAGAATCAATGCTCACAAAAGTCACTGGAAGAGTTAGAGGGGAAGGTTATACACTAAGCTTCCAGGAACAACTTCTTTCAGGACAACACCACAGAAATGGCAGGAGAGCAGATCTGTGGGGTTTCACATAGGCCTGTATATGGAACTGCCTCACCTATTGTTCTGCTGACAAGTTCATGGGGTTTTGTCCATATACTCAGGTCCAATTTCAAACCTAGAGAGTTGCTTCTGATTGGTGGAACCTAAATCATACCTGCAACTCCAGCTATACAGACCTCTAGGAAAGGTGGTATTTGACCCTTTCAACTTGTGCTACAATGAAACCTCCAGGGAAAAACCTGAATGTGATGAGCTAGCCATCTGGAACAGTGTCTGTCTGCCTGGCTGAAGCACCCATCATAGTGCCTGGAACAATGCAAGTGCTCCCTAGAGGTCTGGACTTGTCTCTCTGGTCTCACTGAAATCTCAATTTTCTTAGGTCATTTTTGTTCATCCAAACTAGATTAAATTCCTGACTATATCCTCCCAACACACCTTCAATGTTTAAATTGTTCCCTAATTTGTAATTACACTATAAAATGTCTGTTTTTCATGCTGAAGCACAAGATCCATGAAAGCAGTCTATCTTTTGGAAAAATACAATATCACTGGGGTGCTGACTTGTAACAGTTGTACAGTAAAAGATTATGAATTAAAGAATAGAATTGAAAGATTCTCTGCCTCATTCTCTTGTTTTCCTGATAGCATGCTATAGTTGACTCTAACTGGAATGAAGCATAAATGCTCATGTTGCCTGATTTCATAAGTACTTTATTAAACTAATGAGATACATGAGTAAGAGTTATTTTAAGTCAAGCATGGTGTCCCACACCTGTAATCTCAGCTATTCAGAAGACTGGGGCAGGAGGATTATAAATTCGAGGCCAGCCTGGGCAAAATAAAAATAAAAAGGGCTGCAATGTAGCTCAATGATAGAGTGCCCCTGAGTTCAATTTCCAGTACCACAAACACACACAAAAAATTATTTGAGAAATGTATGCTGCTTTTTTATCTTCTTCAAGTAAAATATCAAAACACTATCTCCAATATGGACCATTATAACCTACCTGGTAAATTACATTAAAATAGTCTAACTCTCAGTCCTTGACCATCCTAATTTCGCAGACCATCATCTAATTTATGTGTCTAACTATGTATACTATATGACTAACTTTATCCAAATAAAAAATAATAACTCTTAGGTCAAATTAGACATGGTTTGAATTCTACTTCTGTCTTTGTAATTTGGGCTGACCTCATTAGCTCTGGTTTCATATGGTACTGTGTTAAATATTGCAGGAAACCTGAGAAAAATGACAGTCAAAGTGTTAATTTTGTCCTTTTGAGTCTGGAAAACAGAGTGGTTAAGAGTTTGGGTTGGAATCCTGGGTCTCATCATTTACTATCTTCATAAACAAATTGCCATATTTCATCAATTTAAAACATAATTGACAAGTCACTAAAACTTATTAGATACATCCTGATTTCCTAAAGGTTAAAATATGGGCTCTTTGATCTTAGAATTGATAAAATATGGTACTTGGTCTGTTGATTATCAGTTTTTCTTCTGGGTTATTCACTAACGAAAGTCCTGTCTGGCTCCCAACTATCTTCTTCCACCATTCCCTACTGTACTCATTCTCTGGGAATGGCTGGAGAAACAAGTATGGACCTCAGTAGTCATATTTTTTTCTTCTAAATGACCCTTTCTGGTGCTCATAAGTAATGAGTCTTGAACGGGCATCTAACCTAAGCTGGTTGGATCATGGTTTTTCCCTGGAATTTTTTTTCCCCTTATTTATTTATTTATTTATTTATTTATAAAAATCTTTAGTTGTAGATATACACAATACCTTTTTTTAATTATTTATTTTTATGTGGTGCTGAGGATTGAACCCAGGGCTTCACACATGCTGGGCAAGTGTTCTATCACTGAGTTACAACTCTAGCCCTTCCCCATATTTAAAGAGATAAATATGTATGCATATATGTATACATGTATAAGAATATAAATATGTATAAATTAAAATAGATAAATTAAATAGATAAATATATATGTGTATATGTGTATACATATATACACATGCAAATGTTTTTATCTGTTCATTTAAATGCATACATACATATGATAGATGTGTGTATATATGCAAATATAGATGTTGTGTGTGTATGTGGTTTTGAGGAGGACTGGCCAGGTATTTGGTAGAACATCCCTCAATTTGAATTTGTTTGATATTTTCTCATGGTTAGATTGGAGTTGTAGGTTTTGGAAAAGAGTCTACAAAGATAAGGTGCCCTTCTCATTCAATCGTAGTAAGATATCACAAACGATATCCATATGACATCACTGGTGACCTTGACCTGTATCACTAAGTTAAGGGAGTGTATGCCAGAATTCTACTGCAAAGTTGTTACTGTTTCTTTTCCATAGTTTATGGGAGCATGCCGCTAAATTCTCTCGGAACCTATAAGGTATTTAATTTTGTTTTTGGCTATATTGGTGATCAAAATCTGGGAACCTTTAACCCAAGCTTTAATCCAAAACCAATGGAGTCCTTAATTAATGGAGGGATCCTAGGACTATGTAGGTCATGGAGGAAGCCTGTTTACAAGGTAGGAAAGTAGAGCTAACAGAGAGAGAGATGCTGATGGGAAATGGGCATAATCACTTCAGCATTTCCACCTCCTGAGAAGTCTCATGGCTCCTGGAAGTTGGACTTTACACTATGACTGTGCCAGAAAGTCTCCTTTTTCATCTAAACCAGTTTATTAGATTTCAACACATATAACCAAAAATATGCTAAATAACATACTATGTCATTGGATTGCTATGAGAATGAAGTGGAATGCAAAGACAGAATCTACCAAACAGCTAGATACACAGACATAGCAATACATGTTCAATGTTACTATTCATTTGTGAAGGTTTGTAGTTGAATCTGTTATATTCACAAGCATTGGGAAAATAAATTAATGGTGTTAAATTTCTTGATAATACTTGAGAATTAGGGACTACACATAAAAATATGTGTTATTGTAGCATTGGATTCAGAGGAGGGAAAAGAGCTAGCTGCAGCTTTATCAAGACCTTGCTGCTTGCTCAATAACTAAGTCATGTTTGCATTAGATTTAGAGACAAAAAAAGAGCAGCCTGATATTTGAAGTACATGATTATGCACATTCTTCTTCCCTGAGGAAAGGACCATCAAAGCTAAATCTTTTAGTCAAGAAGTAACTTTGATTCACAAATTCTATGAGCATACTTAATGTCCCATGACTATTACCTGGAGCAGTTTTAGCCTTAAAGTACACCCAGAGTGGGGAATATGAACATTTATATCTTTAGTACATATCATGAGATAATCTGTTATGACATTTATCTGTAGTCATAAAATGAAAGAACAATTTTGGCATAAGTGACTTTGAATCACTCCCATTTAATTCTTCATATTTAATTTTTTCATGATGAAGAAATAACTATTAAGAACAGGAGAACTTTTAATAGATCTTTAATGAAGCTGTCTTGATGTTTCCTTTTGTCTTAGTTCTGCTATTCAAAAGGCAAATGTGGTATAAAAGATACAACAGAGAGTAGACCAGAGTCCAAGTGCCTAAAAAAGGGCTGCCTCCATCTAACAGAATATGCTCAGTCTCTGAGCATAAATATTTGGCAGTGTGGAATACTAGAGAATTTGAAATTAGATAATTTTAGTAATAAATAATGCACTTACCCTAGGAATCCTCTTGTTTCATACCTATATATTAATATCTAAATATTTATCTTCCCATAATACTTCATGAATGCTTTAGTAAGTATTTATTAAATGCTGAAGATCAAAATACACACAAATAAAAATTTGCCATAGGGTCAAATTCTCCAAGAATTTGCAGTCCAGTAAGGCAAGGAAATTATATTGCTAACTAAAATAAAAGGGAGAGTGGAGTAAAAGAGAGGCAAAGAGCTACAGGGACAAGATGAAAGAAAAGAACCAGGAAAAAAGAATAATCAGAGATGTGTCCTAAGGAGGTGTGGTGTGACACCAGCTGAGGAAGGACTCTACAAGAAAATGTGCAGGAAGTCAACAGGAAGAAGGTCAAAGAAAAGATTGTTGATGTTATAGTTTTAACATAACAACAGAATGCATTTTAAATGAAGTGATTCATGGATTGCCTTCATTTATTCATGAACAAATATTAAAGGGCATAGAAAGTAAATTACATGGGACTCAAGAATAACAGAAAAGTAAAGATAGTCAATTTTTCAATTAATTCCAACAATGATCCAGATGAAACAGTACAGGGGGACAGCAGTATTTCCCCATCTGCTCAGGTTCGGAATTGGAAAGGAAAAAGTCCACTTTTTATAATCAGATAGTTTACATAATGATCAGCATTTAAACCAAAAAAAAAAAAAAAAAAAAGAAGAAGAATGGTCTTTAATATTATGGAAAATATCCTTTTCCTGTACAGAATGTGGACTGGAAGCCCCAGCTGTCTATCTGGCTCATTAGATGGCTTTAATGAGTGGCACCACCTCGGAAGTAACAGGGGCCCTGAAGGAAAGATGAAAAGGCTACAAAGAGGGGACTGTCACCCTTCGGCAGGCAAATCAAAGCACGTGTGCCTAAAAAGAGGGAAAAAATCCCTTCAAAGCATTAGTTTTCTTTTGCTCATTTCTGAATAACTCAAACCAGCAGATATTCTAGCAGGCTTGCTGTCCTTTTTGTCCATGTGGAAAAAGGACCCTCTGTGAATGTAGGGAGTATCTATTATTTCTATCTTGCAAGCATCCCCTATTCCTTCTGCTAACTGGATCCTTTCCTTTTGAGAATCTTTCTTTCCGTAGGAGGATGTACAAGATAATGTGTGAGCCTGAACAGTCGATCAGAGCTCTTCACAGACTGATCTGCTCACCAGAGCAAAAGGCCTTTGAATGCAAACTTTGTCATCTGTGTAGGCCTGGAGCTGCACTGTGGTCATAATCTCAGGGAGAATTAAGCCAATAAGGAAAATAATGCTGAGGGCAAGTGAGAGAGAATTGTATTCTTCCTGACATTGTGGATCTGGGATCAGCCCTTCTAACTTTTGCACTTGTGAGTTGTAGAGCCATATAGATACATTTTCTTTGCCTAAGTTAGTTGCAGTTGAGTTTCTGTCACTGGACATTGAGTTTTCAATGCAATGTGTTTTGGAACTATGCACTAGCAAAGCAAAAAAGCCTATAAAATAAAAATGTGTCCTGTTTCATGACTACACATAATGTGCATATAGTAAGTAGCATGAAGATGTTCAGAGGATCACACCTTAAGGTTAATTACTGAGAAAGGAAAAATGAAACTAGAAACGAGCATGAAGTTTGTTTTTCATCTTCTTTTTCCAACTTGCTGGCAGAAAAGTTATGGGCAAGTTGTATGGATACTCTATGGAAATTTGATTTTGACTTTCCCATCAAGTCACTCATGAAAAATTAGGAAAATAGTGTCATCACTAAGTGATGGAAATGACACCTGTAGCCTTAGTAAAAAATTAAAATATCAAACATTAATTGATTGTCTATTTCGGGCTGGACATGACACTAAATTTTAAGTATGAATGGAAGGAGTCAATTTAGAAGGAAAGATATCTTGTCCAAATAAATGCATACAAATACGGTTCTGTGAAAAAACACATTACATTATTTTAGTTGCATTTGCAAAACTTCACTAATTCTCAATAATAGTAAAATAATGTATCTTCATAGTCTGAACTGGGATGTATTAGTAAACTGCATTCCCAGTCCATACATTGCTCTTAGAAGACTTTTGTAGAGTCTGAATGAATGAATGAAAATAGTCACTTTCAAAGAACACACAAAATATAAGCTGTGATTGAATATAAAGAAGCTGAGGGTTATAACAGAACAAAATTCATAATCAGCCTTTATTAATTATTGCATTGCAATAAGAATAGTTAAATTTCTTTAGTCCCTGGCTCAGGTAAATTCGTTGACTCAGGGGGATAGGTTAAACATGGAATTTTCTAATCTGAGAGGCACTGAGTTCAACACAGTCGTGTTTTAGGCAAAAGATGACTGTATAAACTTCAGTGCCCTTCCAGGTCAAAAGGAAATAATGATTTTTCCCACTGGGTGGTTGTAAAGGGTGAAAGCCATGAGTGGAATTTGACCCAGGAAACATTCACAGTTCCCATTTTAAAGGAGGCATGTTAAAGAATACAATGAATAGGAATTTAAATAGGCTATAGTGCAAATTAATAGTAGGAAATAGCTAATTTGCAGGTCAGGAGGTTTTGAGAGGCTTTTAGGCTGAAAGTGTGTGTTGGATGTTCAGAAAAGCTGGGGCGCCTCCCGGCATACAGGACCAACCCTCTCATTTCTCAGGGTTACAGAATGCCGAGGTTCTAGCTCAGCTGTCAGAATCTACAGATATCCAGTTTGCGCCCTCTTCTAGTTAGAGTAAAGCCTGGTGGGGGAGGGCTGGAGCCCTGGCAGAACGTGGGGAGTGTTAATTACAATTCAGGAAACAGGGACAACAACATCTCCAAGGACAGGGAGGGTGTCAACCAATTATGTAAAATTCTGCGGAATGAGGTGTCGCAAACACCTTGAGAATTCTGAATTTTTGAAGCTCGTTCCATAAGTCCTTTCAGTCCGCCCCACGCCAGCCCACGGTTCCCTGTGTCGGTGTTGGTTTTCCTCTGCCTTTTCTCCTTTCTCCTTCCAATCAAACCAAGCTTTCGAAAAACTTTTTTTTCTTCCACAAGTCTACAGCGGAGAAGCTTTTTCATCACTTTAACCCTACTTTCCTCCGTTTCTTAGGCAAAAACCAGATATTAAGGCTACCCGGCAGGCTGGGGTCCTGAAATCCGGCAGCCTAGAATTTGGTTCGGACGAACCCCGCAATTGCCTGCTGGGGAGGCTCCCTTTCCCCCCGGGCGGTGCCAGTGCCGGCAGGAACCCAGGAGTGCGCGAGCCCCGGCCCCCTCCTGCGAGGCGAGCTCAGAAGCCCGAGCCCCTGGCGGAGAGGACGCGCGCAGCACGGGGGTGAGCTGTCAGCCGGTAGCTTCCTTCCGCAGGAGCTATTTTTAGCGGTGCGTCGCCCCCCTCTTTCCCAGACACCAGCGTGGTAGCCTCCAGCTCACGGCGGCCGCTCTGCCGTTTCTCTCCGTCTCCCCCACCGCTGCTGGTTCTTGGTAGCGTCCACGCGGGCAGGTCTGGAAACTGAGCATGTCTGGAAGCGCTCGGAGGCCCCGGCGGCGGCGGGGGCAGAGCCCAGCTGCGTCAGGCTGAGCCCATTCACCGCGCGGCCGCAGGAGCGCAGCACCAGCGCCGCGCCGCCCGGCCCCGCCGAGAGGGGCGCACTCACCACCGCGGCCCCGGCAGCCGCTCACCGCAGCCCCCTCCTGGCGACCCGCAAGTAAGTTTGTGTGGCTACTGGGCGGTGGGGCAAGGGTTTGGTGCCCGGAGTAGACAGGCTTACAAGTGGGAGGCACGGCTGGCTACTCGGGGGAGCTGACTGGCTTCTACCCCCCTGTGCTCCGTGCCTCTCTTAGCCGCTTGGCCAGTTTTTAAACGGCTGGTCACTGAGATGCTCGAGAAAGGGCGACGGGCAAAGCAGGAGGGTAGAACTGACTCTGGCGGGGTCCGAGGGGTGGACTTGGGAAAAGGAACCAGGAGCGGGCTGGTGCGGGATAAGGAGGCTAGGTGTGGGGTGCGGGAACACAGCTAGGGAGTGCTGCAGAGAGAAAGTGGGGTGTCCCCCACCGGTAGGGTGAGAGCGCAGTGCTGGGGGCAGAGTAGAGGGTGAGTGTGTAGGTAACCGGGGTGGCAGGAGGGAAGATTGATGGAAAGTGGGGCGCGCGGAAAGCGGATTTGACGGCAGCAAAGGACGCCGGTGCAAGAGACAGTGGGCCCCGGAGGGGAGGGGGGAACTCGAATAATTTGGGAGATCGAAACAGGATAAGGAAGGTATTATGATGGAGAGAGGCAACCTTGAATCAATCCTACGGATGGAGTGCGCGAGGCTACATGTTGGGAACCGGCTGAATGCATAAAGTGGCCTGGAAGGGCCGGCTGGAAAATCTCAGGGATTTGGGTGAAGCGGGGCTGTGCAGGGATCCGGCCAAAGAACAGGGCTGCTGGTGGGGCGAAAGATTCAGGAGAGGACTAGAGGCAACCCATGCGTTTCCAATCGTGGTTTAGTAGCGGTTCTTTGAGGTTCACTTGCAGTCCAGGGTCCTCTTCCATTCCTTACCTGACTTGGGTTCACCTCGGCTCCTTGGAGGAGAGTATAGATTTGGTCAGAGATCAGGCTGTGGGAATGGTAGTCATTTAAGGGGCGCTGCCGGGGCTTTTCTTAGGTGGACCCTGGCACCTTCTGTGCAATGTGGGTTTGAATGTGTGTGTCACGGAGCGGGAGTGGTGTTTGTTCCAGGCCACGGAAATCTGTAGTCTGCCAAAGGAAGGTGCTGTGTTTTGGACAGGGAAGTCAAGCAGAAGTCTGCAGCGTGCAACTCTCGGTGGGTGTGAATGTGCGTGTGCGCGCGCGCGTGTCCGTGTTGCCCGCCTGGGGTCGCGTGTGTTGCTGCAGTCTGTCTCCATGACAAGGAGATCCAGAACTCCACGAGCCGCACGGGGAGGGGATTAAAAGAAACGTGTTTCCCTACGCCTCTTCTGCCTCCTTTCCCCAGGGTCACATTCTTTGCTTGTCCAATGATGTTCCTCTCTAACCTCTTCCCGAACCCCCTTACATCCCAAACCTGATGGCGGTCTTCTCTGATAAGGCACTCCGAGGATTGCGGCCGTTCTGGACTACTAACACTACAGACTCTGTGGGAGGGAATCCTGGAAGTCCCAGCATTCAGAGTGGCCCCGGAACCCACCCGTCCTTCTCTGAGGCGTCACTCCGGGGGTCCGCGGCTCTCTCTGTGCGCCTGTAGGTGACGCGGTGACGTTGCCTGAGGACCTGGGAAGTGGGTGTCTCCAAATGGCTAGAGGGGTGGAGAAATGAGGCAATGACCAGTGCTTAGGGGTTCTCTGCAGCGGGGCCACCTCCAAGTTCCTTATGTGTACATATAACTTAAAAAGGAAAAGACCAGGTTAGTAGAATAAACAAGTGCAGAAATCTTTAAGCAGAAACACTGACAAGCAAACATTTAACGCACCAACGAAAAGAAGCAAGCTTCTGTTCATATAGGATCAGAAACTGAAATGGAAGGGAAGTTGTCACTGTGACCCTGGATTCTCAGACTGCATCCATCTTGCTGCGTTTTGTCTTCTGAGGCACATTTTAAGAGAGGATTTACCAGATGAGGAAATAAAGATGAAGGTGTTGCTGGAAACCTCTACCATCTGTGGATCCAAAGAAGGGAGAGTGTGAACTACGCTATCCATCTGCTGTCTAAGAGAGCAGGATCTGAGACCCAATATATACCATCAGAAATCTTTGGGGCATCAAATTATAGGGACAAGACTCAAAAGAAGAAGGGAAGTGAGAATTTCTGGAAAGAGTATTGAGGACAGTAGTATGGGTTGGCTTGTACTGTGGTGCCTGACCCATGGAGGGACATAGCAGAGAAGACATCAGTTCTAATGGGTCAGGGCATGTGCTTTTATTCCATGTGACAGAGGCTGGCCCATTGACTGGCACACTGGTGAAACACCCAGTGTGAAAAATGTCTCTTGTTTTAGACATCTGAAAGGTAGAAAATTTCAATAAAAGCCTCTTGCTGTCATCTGCTTCTATTACTATGATTTTATTTTTGTTGATTATTATAGAACACATGAAGGTAAAACACATCACTATTTTGGCCATTACTTCTCTTCTCCCCAGAATGCCGTTCAAATAAAATATAATCTTACACATTTGTCTGTATTGTTTTGTTTGAGGATCAAGGAGGAGGGAAAGTTGGGCACATTGATTAGATTGTTAAGGCGAAGATCAGATGCCTGAGACCTTGTGAATCTGTTGAATAGCAGGCTTCACTTATGCAGTGCTAAATTTAATGTGGAATGAGAAAATCCTTCATTCTCCACCTCCTGCTTTTGAAATACAAAGGATTGTAACCCCTGGGCTAGTTCCTGGTTCTTAAGTAGAAGCCTAACTTGACAGTTTTTCTGGAAGATTGTTCTTAAGCACAGGTAAGCTTTAGAAAATAGTGGAATCTTTGCCGCCTTAAGGAAAAGGCATTTAAAAAAAGTGGTGTAATGGCTCAATGAGGCAGAATAAGAGATAGAAATGTCAGTCAAAATGGGGAAAAAAATCTTTTTCTCTCACCTGAGGGATGGATTTTAGTGATAGGCGTACAGGCCCATGGTTCTCAGCTAGGAGACATTGGTAATGTCTGAAGACATTTTTTGTTGTTATGTCTGACTTTGGGGGTGGGGTGACACTGACATCTCATGGGCTAGGCCATGGGTGCTGCTAATATTCTACGTGAACTGGATAGTCCTTCACAATTATCCAGTCCCAATGGTCAGTAAGGCTGTTGTTAAGAATCCATGTCTTTCAACAAGCCATGCTTGCAATTAAAAGCAACCCCTTTAAGGATGCTTCGGAATATTCCAGTTGGAAATCCATCTTGAAAATTGAGAGTAGTTAATACCAAGAGACTTTCATCACAAAACAGCCCCTTGTTCAGAAACACTTAAGGAAATTAAAGAGGTTTCCTTTCAGCATAACTTCTTTTTGGTTTTTAAAAAAGTTCTGTGGAGTTCTGAAGGGCAGGTTATATGCATGTGTGTTTGTGAACTGAGCAAACATTTTTTGATGAAAACAAGTTAAAATTGCTCTGCAATATTGTTCACTGAACATGTTCTGTAATTGCTTTTTTAAATAGAAAATGTAAATTTTTAAAATTAAAATTACTTTGGTTAAGATGACAGCTAGTATATTCTTTGGTAAAGGATTGAACAGAATTGAAGAAAAAATGGTAGATGAATGTTTATTAAAAGTCCCATGAAATATTCCAAAATGAAACCTTAGTGTTTGTAGATATTCGCACAGAAAGGTAAGAATCCCATATAATTTTCATGTATTTAGTTTCCATATTAAATCAACAGCAGGACATGTACTGAGAAACAAGTCTTTCCATCCCGTAGCACAATACGCAGCCTAGAGGAGCAACAATGGCTCACACGCATAAATGTAATATGACCTGGGAACTGTTCTAACGTTGCTTGCATGCAGGAACTCAGCACTTACTAGGTAAAAAGCTTTGTCATTATCACAGGGAGACCTAGGGGAAATAAAGAGATCTGGCCAGTCTTTTGTCCCCTTCTCCCTGTCCCAGACTCTCAACCCTATTCCCTGTTTGTTGGTCTGTTTCAGATTCGTTCTGAAGGGATCTTCATTAGGGCTGCTTACTTCCTTTCTTGTTCTAATAACCATACCCTTCACTTTTGGCTATTAATGTCCCTCAGGGACCCTGCAGAGCAGAGGTTTCACACTCCTGCTGAGTCTCTGTGGCATACAGCAACCCTTCCCTTTCTCCCCTGTGTACAAACATACACAGCTCTTTTCTGCTTCCAGGTGGAGCTGAGTTTTCTCTCTCCCTTGGAAAAAGGCAGTGGGGAGAAACCTTGTTTCTCACAAAGGCAGTGTTGGTTTTCCCTCTTGTGTCTTTACTTACTGGGTTGCTTTGTTCAATTTTATGTTCAATTGCATAATCTTGCTTTTAGAAAAGCTTCCTCTCTTTCCCAAAGGAATAGTGAAAGAGCTGAGGAAAACAGAACTTGAGTGTGAGCAACACTGGTGTTGACCCAGGGAACCTGTCATTGGATTTGATGAAAATTCAAGAAGTAACATATGAACTAATGATAATCCTATTTGCAGACTCAATAAGCATTCATAAATCCAACGGTAGCAGGCTCTATTCTAGGCACTGGGACTCCTTTGCATTTGCAATGCACAGCTAACCCTGTGCATTGTAACTACTCTGCAAAACCAAGTTCATTTAGGTTAATGTATTTTATATATGTCTCAAAGTCTGTTTGTAAAGAGAAATACAAAATGAATATTAATTTTCATTGAATTTGGAGCAGTTGTGGAATACATCCTGATTCTTGAAAAGACTTCAAAACACAATGAATGAAATGCAGAAGACAGAAGAAACTTTTAAGGGAAAAGAGTTGCATGGATTTCTGTGTAGACTAGAGAAGGAGGAAGAGAGAGATTTGAAGTGGAAGGGTTCATTACTTTTCTGTGTTCTCCTTTATTTAGGAAAGGGTTACCGCTTTTGTTTGATATTTGAGAAAGGGGACACAGTTTCCTTCTTCAGATGCTTGTTGAATGGATGTGTGCCTTTTTACACTTTTGATAGCCGTAGCATAGCAGGTAGTGTTTGTGCCTGGCACTGGTGGTTTGAGTGAAGCAGAATTCCAACTTGGTTCTGTCCTACTGAATGTTTGCAGCAAGAGCTTTGAAGGTGCTTTCCAAAATTGAGCATTTCATTTCACTATTTTAAGGAGACTTAGTACTATAATGACCTCAGAACTGAACTTTTTTTTTTTTTTCTATTTTAGGTACTAGGTAATACCTATACTTTAAATTATCAGAGTCTAAGCATATCAAAGTATTCTTATTCAGGATCAGGGGCAGAGAATAAAATTGTCTGGTAGCTCCTTTTGCCTATATAAACTTGCTGCTCACTCTAGCAGGTTAATTTTTGTCACAGCTGGAAGAAGGGTAGTATGAGAGGTGGGAATATTTTCAAACACTATTGATTGTCCTAGCTGAGTTCAAGAACACAGTCAACTATAGCAGCATACACATAGAGCAAAATTTTGAAATTTATGGTATAGCAAAGACAAAGTTTCCATTTATTACTTTTATTTTAGCTTATTGTTAAGCCTGAGCAATAGCATGCATAAAGAAGACAACCTTGCTTGTGGAGCATTTTACTTTTGTTAATAAGTACTTATGCATCATAAGAAGCAAATAGCCTGTAACATCTCTCAAGGCTCTCAGCCTTAATTACAGTATGTCTCTTCAACCTCTGGAATATTCATCAGGTAACATTGTTTGGAATCTGAATCCTGGGCTAAAGTGACTGATATAGTTCCTTCTAATTTTTTAATGTACAGCTTTCTCTCCTGTCCTTCTAAAAAAGTTAAAAGAGATGTACTGTTTGTCATTGAGAACAGTTACCTGTGTAGACAACAGCCTGTTTATGCAGGGCATGCATGTTGCTTGACCTTGGTCTGGGGCCCCACTGACCAAAACGTGGATCTCAGTCTTCTGGATTATGAAGCCTGACTTTAACAACTTCGATTTGAACAGCAGTGTTGGGACCAGGCTTGAAAACCAACCAATACATTTGGAAAAAAACCAAGTGATTAACCAGAATACTAACTACCGTAAGCACAGGGATTGAGGACAACGAAGGAATAAAACAGTTGAATCTGGCATTCCTGCTGGCTAGTTCTGTGACTTTAGATTAGTTTTTAACTTAATGGAACTTCAATTTCCTTATTGTTAAAATGGAGATATTTATATATTTTCGTGTGTGTGCTTGGTTAAAGGAGCAGAAAAATATATTTAAAAGTGGAGGTGCCTATTAAAAGGTGGTGGCGGTAGTGGTGCTCATATGTTGGTGCTGGAATTTTAATGGTTACTGTACAGGAAAGAGGAGCAGAGGAGGCACAGAGGCAGATAGTCATTCATGAGATAAGTAAGACAGAAAGGAATTACAGGGTTGGATCATAGGTTTTCAAGAGATTTTGGAGGTAGACAGATGTCTTCTTTTGACAGATGAGGGCTTAGGATTATGCAGTGATCTCCTGAGGTCTAGAGTAGCTGTTCTACATCAAGTCAGCTGAGTCTTCTTTTTTCTAAGTCTCCATCTAAATCTTCTCCACATTAAGAATGCACTTATCTCCTTGGTTATATCCGTGTTTCTCCTATTTATTTAAAAATTCACATTCAGCTCAAGAACCTCTCTTTTCAGTTATTTTCCAGATCTTCTATAAGAAAAAAAGAAAAGAAAAGAGAGGGAGAGAGAAAGAGAGAGAAAACTATGGGTCTCTAATTGAATTTTCTATAAGCATTCAACAAAATGATCAAGTACCTTGTAATGTTTTTCCTAGTTGGGATGAACTAAATAGGGCTTTATTGAAAGATGCTTTGAAACAAAACAAAAATGCCACTATGGATAATACCATTTAACTAGAATTTTTTTTTTTTCTAGTGATCATAAAATTAAAGATTGGTTCTAGTTGATATTTCTGATATCAAGTTAATACCTTTTTCTGTCACTGCTGCCTTTGTGGTTTGTTGAAGAGTTGTAGATTCTATAAAAAGTTTTTATTTTTTAGAGATTTTTTAGTTGCAAAGTATATTATGCATGTTGTCTTATATATAATTTATGGCAACCAATATATAATCCACTGGAATAATGAAAGATATGAAATTACAAACCAGAACTGATGGCAACTTAAACATATTCCCCTTAGCATCAGATATGTTTGAATTCAAACCTCCATTCTTTAGCTCCTAGCTGTTAGAACTTGGACAATATGCTCAACTTTCCACCTTTTCCGACATACCAGATTATAGCTATGGTTCCTGTAGTGATTAAGTAAGATTAGCAAGTGAAGACCTTAGCATGCTTCTTGGCCCTTCTTTTTTTTTTTTTTTTTTTTTTTTGTAGACTGCTAATTCTACAACACTTGAGCTACACCCTTGGAAGTGGTCCTTTATGCTCAGTTCAGATTCTCATACTGCCAGTTAGAAAACCTGATGTCAAGTGGCTTGAGAGAAAATAAAAAGAGATGTCATGAGTCTAGGTTAGTGCAGGAGGGGACCCTATCTGACTCCAGGTAGTATCTGGTTCAGGGGCCAAACCATGTGCCAAGTTCCTTATTTTCCCCTTGAGCTTTCTCAGCTCCCCTTGCTAAGGTGGGGCTCCCCTCGTAGCAGACACTCTCCTCAGGTTGAGGTGGCTGCTGGAGACTTACAGAGCCTCATATTCCCAGGTTCAAATCTAGTAAAGAGGAGAACTCTTCCTGTACCTCTTGCAGAGGAAAGAGAAAGCTCACCTTCCTAGGAATTCCAGCAGCATCCCTTTACATTTCAATGGCTCTGATCAAATAAAAGCCCATTCTTCCACTTGTCATAGTACCAAAAAATTGAAATACATTTGTTGGGGATGTGTGTTTTTCCATATAAATTTCTGGTGCAGGAGTTGCTGTTGGAGAAGGTAGGTCCTATGCTAGCCAGATAAAGAATAAGGAAATACCACAGCACTTATATTGCTGTTTGGTTCCAAATAAAAATGTTGGAAGTGTGGTTACATTTCATCCAAATAATGTTTGAAATCTAGAGAATTCTTTCCTGTATCTTAATGAATATATTTTTCTACTGATTGATCAAAATTTTCAAGATTACATGAAGACAGTGCATATTAGCTTGTTTTCTTCAATAGACAACATTAGGTTGGCTTAGTGAACATTTGGATTTGTGTTCTGCTAAATAAAAGGAACAAATCAATATATCCTCTTGCATGATGTATTTGGTCATAGAATCAGTATTTTCTTTTTTTAAAAAAGTCAGGAGAAACTGTCATTATGTAAGTTATTATCTAATGTTCAGTGATTTATTCTTGGATTCTGGGTAACTCTGCTGGCCTCTGGTCTTATATCTGTATACCATTATTGCAATTGGCAGTAAGACTACTTTGATATATGCAGCAAACAATTCTTAGTGTCTGTAAGCATAGGCAGCTAACAAAATATTCCAGAAAAGTTAATTTGTTAGGTCTTTGTATATTATAAACATTCTGCATTCCTACAGCAGTGGGACTGCTGTAAAAGATGCCTCTCAAGTGCAATCATTTTTAAGAAAAATGTGGTTTTACTTTTTGAATTAGTATATTAATGGCCAAAAGGTTTTTCTCTCACCTATTTTTAACTCTTTGCCTGGAACTCAGTGACAGGATGTCACAAGTACACATCACAACTTTAGCAGAAGAATGTTAACAGCTATGATGAATGACTGGGTAAAAAATATTTTCTTCTGTTTTCATTCGTCCAAATGGTTTAGTACCATAAATAAGTATAACTTACTTATTTTAAAATGTTTCAAAATGGGAAAATAAAGTTGCATATTTTTGCATTTTTAAAGGTAGCTTTCATGCTACTGTATAATGTGATTTACTTATAGTGTGTCAGTGGTTTTCCCGTAGAAGTTTCCAACATGAAGAGAAAAGAGATTTTAACAGTGAAGGTAAAAAAGTGAAAACTACAGAAATCAGCAAAGCATTCATTACTTGTTAGATCAATTTAGGATCTACCAGTTCTTATGAAGGCCAAGGGAATAAAAGGTGATCTTTTATATAACTAAAGTATCATTAAAGTGAGATATTTACCAGCATGTGTCTAAATTTCAGATCAGCAGTCCTATTGACAAGTTACAGCTGAGAAAGCATGAAGCCATGAGAATGATTAAGGTCTAGATTTACTTATCTGAAATAGGAAACTAATAGCCAAGAGGAAAAGAAAAGCTATTCTGTTATGATGGAATATTCGGTAATTTTAAGAAAAATCCATAAAGAGATCATTGTAATGTAGCCTTACTGGTACAGCTACTGATTATGTTATACATTAGGAGTTTCATGTTTTACTATGAGGCACACATCATGTTTGTCATTAAATATTATAGGGAAATTTTTCTTTGGTATTGCAGTTCATAAATTATTTTTGCTACCCTTAATGGGAATGTGAATAGAAAGGGTTTTAGTAGCTCAGTAGGAAACCATGCATTAATTTCTTTTAAGTTTTCTTTTAGTTTCTTCTTGAAACAAAACATAGATTTGCTAAAATAACAATAGATCCATTTTAGACAGCTGTATGTAAACAAGCTTGGAGCTAATTATTTATATTATTTGTGGGAGGGAGGGAAGGAAGCTAAGACTTCATTGCAATTTACTAATAGTAGTAAACATTAAAACAGAACAGAACAAAATTCAGTCTCATAATTTATCAGAGTTACTTAAATGATAGAAACTGATCTGGGTTAATTTGAGTAGAAAAGAATTCTTTGGATGGTTATGAAGAAATTCACGGAATTGAAGGAAAAGCTGAGGAACAAGATCTTGGAAAGAAAGGATCTCACTGCAGAGATGGATTTAATCAGCTCTAGCTGTTTTCCAACATTGTATCACTATCCTCAATACTGAGAATTCAGAGAGGGTCAGGAGGGGAAGGGACATGCGGAAGGGGAAGAAGGAGATGGAGAAGGAGGAGAAGAGGAATTGGGGGAAGAGAAAAGGGCTTGTTGACTGATAGTTCTAAGGATAATCTATAATCCATTGCTATCAAAAGAAGAGGAATAGATAATACTGAGAAGTCACTTTATACCAATGTCTCATGCATAGATTGAGAATGTAGAAACATTAGTGATGAATTGCTAGAAAGGAAAAAGGAAAACCAACCAACCAACCCTGAGAAATAGTATTATCTAGACAATGTCTACATGGAATACAAAAATTCCATATTAGTTTTATAAGGCTGCCCTAACAAATTTTACCATCCCACAAATGGGATGGCTTAAGATAACAGATATTTCTTCTTTTATTGTTCTGGAGTTCAGAAGTCCAAAATAAGGGAACAATGGAAGGGCCATTCTCTCTTTGAAGGTTCTGGTGGCAGAATTTGTTTTGTGCCTTCCTTCCAGCTTCTAGTATTGCAACAATCATCAGCATACCTTGGTTTATAAATATATTAGCCATTTTCTGACACCATCATCAATGGTTTCTCCCCTGTGTCTTTGACTCAGATTCACAGAGACAGAATGTAGATTGATGGTTGCCAGAGATAGAGGGTGGGGAAATAGGGACTCATTGTTTAGTGGGAACGGAGGTTCAGCTTTGAAAAATGAAAAGTGTTTTGGAGATGTATGGTGGTGATGGGCACATGACAGTATAAATGCACTTAATGCCACTGAATTGTGCACATAAAATGGTTAAGATGGTAGATTTTGTGTTATGTATATTTTGCCACAGTTTGAAAACATATTTAAAATTATAAATAGCAAATAAGAAGAAAGTATTTTTTTTAACTTTTTGAAATTCAACAGGCTAGTTTAGAATAACTGGGTCATTAGACACAAGAGGAATCTGCACTCACAAATTCTTACCCATACATTTTCTTCATTCAGTGTTTTCCAGAAATTGGCAGGGAGGGCATGTCAACCAGGAAAAGCCCCCATGTTGGTTCCTATTGCAGGTATTGAGATTCTTCTTTGGAAACTGACCGAAAAATCTCACCTGCATCCTGAGATTCTTTTCTTACATGCAAATATTATCTACTTCTGGGGAGCAGGAGGAACCTTGGGACCCAGGTCTCTGCACTGACATGAAATAGAGGTCTGGGGCAGATTTAGAGCTTTATTTGCTGCCACTTGAGGAAAATGTGGAAGAAAAATTGAGGAAAAACCAACACAGTGCCTGGGATCATAAGAACTAAAACTAAGGTTGTACCCAGAGAACACACATGTCTATAGCAGCTGTGTTCTAACCGTCCCAAACTGGAAATAACCTAGATGTCCATCAGCTGAGGAACAGATAAACAAATTGTAGTAGTGTTCCATAGACTAGACTTTTATTTGGCAATAAAAAGAATACAGGGAAGGTTGCTGATCGCATTATTGTACCGAAGATCACTGAAGGTAACAAATGGGCCAGGAGCCATGAAAGTTTATAAAAAACTTGGCACTTTTGGAAAATGTATGGGTTCAGAAGTATATCATGATAGTTATGTAGAAGACAGAAGTGCCCTAAGAGGGCTGGCCTTAAGGGTATAATATAAAGCCAGGACTCAGTAAGCATGCTTTTCTTAGTAAGGAAAATATTCTATGTGCTGAAGTTTTTTAATTTTTTATGATACACAATACTACTCATTTATCAGCTATTCTATTTTTAAAACTTTAAAGGCCTTTGTAAATATATATGCACTTTTTCCCCTAACCTGAACTTATTTCAAGTTGATTATTGATTTTTCAAAGTTAAAGGATCTTTAAAGTTCAACTAATATTCTTTTAAGACAGAAGCTTTTAACTTGTGGTTGACATAGCACATGAACTTGGACAGAACACATGAAGTTGGACAGACCTTTTAATTGTTCACTGACCACTGACTGAAATTTAGCACTTTTACTATTTCAAGTTTGGTTCACAAACCACAGTAGTATTGACTCCACCCATGTAGTCACATTATAATCAATAGAAGTCACAAATAATATTGCATTACAGTTGCTTGCAGATATTTTGAAAAATCATTTATGATCATCACAGCTTTGAAAATATAGTTAAAATATAGTTAATAATAGTTAATATTATACCTTGCTGTTAGATCTTTTTATTTCTAGTATCAATGTAGAGACACATATACTATGTCATAAATTTATCCTTTTAAAATTTGGTACTTAATTTCTATTGAAATCCTGTGCATCTCATTCTCAGAAGACTCATGGACTTTACCAGACTCTGGGATTCATAACATTGAAAAGGTAAAGAATCTAAGCTCTTTCTTTCACTCCTAGTGGTAAGTTCCATTCAGTGTAAATGACTTGGTTCAGAAAGTCAAATCTGTTGAGTGTGTTCTGAGTGACAGTGCCTGAGCTTGTTGTGCCTGACACCAGCTGTGTTGTTTCATAGGAAGCATTGCTTCTTGCAGGTTTCATGCCACTCACTGAGAACTCTGGGCATGCATTCTCTCTGAGTTCTCTAGAAGAATTCTCCTACAGTTGGGCCAACACAGCCTCAGAAGTAAAGACCTCTGTATGAGCAATTGTAACCTTGACTATCAAGGGTCTGGTTTTTGACCATCCCGTATTGATGGTCCTGGCTCTCTGAAGTCCTTGGTGTGGGGATAGGCAACTCGGACAGAGGTCAGTTTGGTGGGTTCAATCTAATGTATTGTGAATGTCAGGAGGGCTGATGTTAAACTTCAGATCTCACAGATCAGGGATCCTTTACTCCCATTTTTGGTTTAGTTCCCTGACAGGTTGTGTTTGATTTTAATGAACACATCTCCCTTGCCAAGATCTCTGTTCTATTTTTATCATCCTGTTTTAAGGAGTCTCAATGCAGAGCATATCATCTGCCAGCAATGGTAGTGGTCTCCTAAGACCCCTGGACTCCTGAGGAATGGGTTCTGTTTTATAACTGGATATATATCATTTAAAGGTGCACTTCTAAGTATCTTAGAATAGCTCATTTCAGTTTGTACTCCCTAATGGAGTCTTGCCTCTTTGGGAGGTAAGTTTACTTTTGTTTAATTTCTATCCTTGACCTAGGTCTGGCCTGTAAAACATCACAATTATCTAGGAATTTCCTGAAGTTACTAAAATTTCTTATTGTGGCTTTCCTGATTTACTCCAGGAATGCAGATTATAGTGAAATCTGCCAAATCAAAATATATTTTGGCAGAAATGTGTTTACTGGGAAATAGCAGTCAGACTGCATGGAAATTTTTTTCTTTTTCTTTTTCTTTTCCTTTCATTCCCTCCCCCCACAGGGGTTGGGGGATCAGCCCTTTGACCAGCATGTCCCAAATTCATAGAACATTCTTCTAACAAATATTTGGAATCCAAGTATGTGCAGGGCACTCAGTTGGGGACATAAGGAACAAAGTAATCATGGCCCCACCCTTGTGTAGCTGGTAGCATACAATTTGCTTGTTGAGAAAGGATGTTAGTTATACTGCTGGAAGCGTGTTCTGAAGGCCAAGCATATGAGGCTAGAAGGCTGTGTGGCAGAGGAACCCCAACCCAAGAAAGGAGGGGTTTCTAGATTGAATGCTGCTTGGGAGTGTGAGATCAGATCATTGCTCCAAGCAGAGAAGATAGGTTAGCAAGTGTGAGGAAATGAAAAATAATTCAAGTGGCTGGGACAAGAGTGAGGACAGAACCAAACAGAAGTGGAGGTCAACTAGCATCAGAGAATCCAGAATCTTCTTGGCGAGGCTAAGGATTTTAATCTTTGAAGCGGGGGGAAACATGATCAACTTTCCTTTCTTGGCACAGAAATAATAATATTGACTTCCTTAGAGAATAGATGACATTAAGAGAACCCAACAGAACCCAGGAAGCCTAACAACTTCAAAGAGAAAAGGTTTTCTCTTTAAAAGGTGGACATGACACATGTCTCACAATATAAACACATTATTACAAATGTTCCTGCACTTCAGGGTGCAAAGCTTTTGGCTTCCAGTGCTAGGATTAAATTACCTGTGTCTTTGAGGTTCTGAACCAAGGGAATCCCAAACCACTAGCCTTGTCATTTGTCTTTGAAGACTTCTTTGTAAAAATTTCATTATGAAAAAACTCTTAACTTTAAATTCAGTCTTTTAAAAAATGTTAAAATTATTAAGATATCTGCTTGCTGTTTTGATTGCCATAGTTTACCTGTATATTTATACTTCATTATAAAAGGCTGGAGGTATTACTACTGGTAATGTCAGGTACATTTGAATTTATAGAAAAATTTTAAAAATTTCTCATTTGGTTGTCACACTAACACTGATTTGTACTCGGGTCCCCTCAACCAGTACTCTGAGTCAAAAGCCCTTGTAATCTTTACATCATTTGAGTAAGAATATGTAATACAATTTTCACTTCATGCTTATATTTTGAAATAGAAAGATTTTGTCTGCAAAGCAATTAAACAATTCTGCCTCATTTTTATTATTAAGTACGGGTGAGTATTTATTGGTTACCAGCTCATTATGTTATTTTCATGGAAAGTCATTCTTTATTTCTGGATATTCTAGGGCATTGGACATTAGCAAGTGCTCTACCCTTGAATGCTGCCAAACCCAGATCTGCGAGTCCCCATATGTGCAATTTCTGAAATGTTATTTGTTGACTAATAAAGAGAAGACATATAAGGATGCCAATTGATTACACATGGTGAGGGACTTTGAAAGATCCCTCAGACCAGGATGTGTTTTAGTCAGATTTTTTGCTGCTATGACTAAAGGATCTGACAAGAACAATTTTAAAAGAGGAAGAATTTATTTGAGGGCTCACTGTTTCAGAGGTCTCAATCCATAGATAGCTGGCTCCATTTCTCAGGGCTTGAGGTGAGGCTGAACATCATGGTGGAACTGTCTGCCAGAGGGAAGGAGCTCACATCATTAGAAAGCAAGAGAAAGAGAGAGAGTCTCCACTCTCCAGATACAAACTATATACCTCAAAGCCATGCCTCAATTCCAGTCTCCTCCAGCCACACCCTACCACTTCAGTTACCACTCAGTTAATCCCTATCAGAGGACTAAATCATTGATTGGATTAAGACTCCTACAACCCAATCATTTCTCCTCTGAAACTTCTATCATTGTCTTACATGTGAGCTTTTGGGGGACACCAGACATCTAAACCATAACATTCTGCCCCTGGCCCACCAAAACTCATGGCCATCTCACAATGCAAAATACATTTTGTCCATTTTCAAGAGTCCCCAAATTCTATAGTTCCAAGAGTGCTCAAAATTCAAGTCCAAATTAATCTCTGAGGCTCAAGGCAATCTCACATTGTGAGTTCCTGTAAAATTATAAGCAGTTTACAAGTATCCAACATAGAATGGTTCAGAGTAAACATTTCCATTCACAAAATTAGAGGTGTAGAAAGAACGGATAGGACCAAATCAAGACTGAAAGCCAGCTGGACCTTCAAGTCCACATCCAGAACCTGGGCACATGGCCTCATGATGTTCTCTCCAAAGGGCTTGTATAGCTCCACCTTGGCGACCTTGTCAGTTTTAGCCCAAATGGCCTTCCTGTTGGCTTGTCTCTGCTCAATTCCTGCAACTTTCCTAGGACGATGTCCCATGTTACTGGCATTTCTTAATCTTGGGGGTCTCCCCTGCTCTTCAGCTTCCTCCTCAAATCTCCACACTTTGTCTTCCCGAAGGGTTTCCACAGGGACTCTAACCCTGCTGCACTTTGCCTGGCCTCCAAGGCCTTCCTTTGAAATTTTGGTGGAAGCCTCCGTGACCTTCTAACTCCAGCATCCTGCATTTCTGCAGAACCAGCACCACGTGGTTGTCAACAAGGTCTACCACCGTCTCATCTTGAGCAGTAACCAAGCCTCCAAGGACCCTGGCTGCAGCAGCCCCTGAATGTCTGGGTGGCTGAATACGTTAAAAAAAAAACCTTCCTAGGCACCCTTGTGCAAAAAGGGTGCCCCATGGGTCTCTTCTCAAGAGAATTTTCACCTTTAGTTCCTTGAGCTTGAGCTGGATGTCATCTTGCCAGCTCCTGAGATACCCTTAAACCATCTTTCTTACCATCTCTAGGCAAAGTCTTTAGCATTTCTTTAGTGGCAGTAATGTCTTTAACAATTGCTACTTTCTTAGCTCCAGTTTTACTCCAGGCCTTTCAAGTCCACATTTTACAAATCTTTCTGCCCTGATTTTCACAATAAATTTGGCTAAAAGTTGCCAGCAATATCCATGCCACCACCTGAATGCTATGCTGCCTAGACATTTTTTCTACAATATTAAGAAACCAATTACTTCTAAAATCAGCCTCACAGAAAGTCTCTGGGCACCAGCAAAATGAAGACAGCTTCTCAGCCAGAACACAACGTGAATGGCCTCTCCTCCAAATTTCAATAGAGTCATCCTCTGAACCCTCTTGAGCCCTTTCTTCTTTGTCCTTAGTCCAACAGGCATTCTGGTCTTCTGAGCTCCTTCCAGAATCAGCCATTAAGCACTGCTTACAACAACCTAAAGCATATCCAGATTGCACTGTTAAGCACCTCAGAATTCCTCCCACCAATTCCAAAATGCTCAAAAAGCTTCTGAACCACATGGTTGGGTTAGTCATAGCAACAACCCCACTTCTTGGTACCAATTTCTTTTTTGGTCAGCTTTTTCACTGCTGTGACTAAAGGAGGAGGTGACAAGAGCAGTTACAGAGTTATTTCTCTGTGTGTTGGCATCTTCACAACATGATGTCAATAGCATCTACCACAGTATCAAAGGCACTGGTTCCCCAGTAGATCTGTCCTTGATAAGCTCTCTCTGTAAATATGTGTCCTTCATGTATGTATCATTCCTTTGTGGACCACCTCATACCATAACCACCATTTTCAGTCCTGTGATTGGCATGGGTTTAACCTGCCCCCTTTGTTGCTATTCCACAAGGGTGCACATGTGACCTAGCCAGCCCAAGTACTCTCACCTGTAGCCATGTGCGTGTTCAAGAGTAGACATGTGACTCAGCTGGTAAAGTGATGAGAGCACTTCCTGGTTTTCTGATAGACACCAAAAACATACACTTCCCACATGGCTTCCAAAGCTGCCAGTTGTAGGCCCAGAGTTGAGTGGCCATCTTTGTTATTGAATGGAAGAACCTACATGCAAGTGAAGCTGGACCAAGGAAACGAAAGCAAGATGTAAGAAAGCACATTCTAGCCCAGGGGTCCCAATGCTCTTAAAGCCAATATGATTCCTGAATGTTTCAGCTGCAGGAACCCATTATTTTCCACTTCTGTTTAGGCTAATAAATTGGATTTCTGTTTCTTTCAATGAATGAATGAAAGCATGAGTGCTGCCTAAAAACAAATTGCCCCTGTACTGGGGTGACAACAGGAAAGGAGAAGTCTGAAGATGTCATCTAGTATAGGTGTGAAAGATGTGTAACGTTTCTTCCTCTGGGTCAGAGTTTGTAACAGGAATCAAGACATGTAGTAACTTTTCCCATTGCAATTTCCTTTAAAGAGCATTGGATATTTTAGCAAAAACTACCTGCAGTGTGAGGAAGTAGACTCCTATATTTTCTCATACACAGAAGAGAGAGATTTAGTGTTGCTATGTATTCCAGAAACAAACATAAATGGTATCTGGCTGCATCCTAGTTACAGCCTTGCTATTTGAAATCCATGGGTACATTTATTTGTTATGTATTTGCTTTTAGCAAGAGATTTTCTAGGGCCTATTGTTCAACAAATAAGACATTACAACCCCAATAATGGTCTCTAATGTGAATAATAAGATTAGAGGGACAAGCAGTAAAATAATAAAAGACAAATTATCTTGTTGATCCTCTATTTCTAGTTACTCAGCAATAAAAGCCATTTATTTTTTATTTGGACACTAAATAACTAGAAATATGAGTCAGTCCTTTTGGATGTGAAATTCTGTTATAGCTCCATTCCCCTTAGTATCCTAAGATCAGTTTCTTATAGACATTTCCTTTTTGAAAGGGAAGAGAAGATACAGAGTATAGTGGTAAAAATGAGTATTTCAAGTGTTCTGTGAGATATTACTGACTCCTATATACCATGTACTTTCCTATTCATGTGATATACCTGTGATAAAGTTTAATTTAGAAATTAGGCATAATGAGGTTAACAAGACGAAGTAATAATAAAATATAACAGTATGACAATATGCTGTAATAAAAGTTATATGCAGATGGTCTGTTTATTTCTGGAATTTTCCATTTAATATTTTTAGATAGTGGTGGATTATGAATAATTGAAACCTTAAAAAGCAAAACTATGAGTAGGGGAAGTTTACTGTAATGAAATTTCTGGTATAGATTTTTGCTAGTGGCTTATTTTCCATGACTTCTTTCTGAAAGCATGAAACTTATATACACTAGGATCGTTCATGGGCTGAAAGAAGGCTGGGGTATGCATGGTACTATTTAAACTCACTTTATCTTTCATGGATCCTTGTCTGATGGACAATGGCTTCTTCTAAGAAGGGTTATAAAATAAACCCCTTAGCTAAAAATAGGACTTGGATACTGAGCTACAAAGGAGAAGGGAACTGCATATTGCAATTCAGTGACCAGAAAACATTATTTCCCAAGGTGTGGTCTGAATAATCTCTAGTACTTTTTGAAACATCTCAGTTTGCTTTTCCCATTTAGGGAGGGAAATGCCCTAAATTCCATTTTTTCCACAAAGTATCATGGAATATACTACGGTATATTATCTCTGTGCTAATAGAATAGGAAAAATTGGTCTATCCTTCCCAGGAAATTTAATGGGCAAGCCATTCCATTTACAAAAGAGAAAAAAGCTGCCCCGAGTGATGCATGAGCACCCTGAAAATGTTGTGTTTAGTGAACCAAGGGCTTAACAGACTGCTGACATGGTGACACAAACAAACAGTTCTGACATTTCTATCCACAGGAAATTGCTGAGTAAGCAAAATTATCATTTACACTTAAATCTGGGGTTTGCCTCCTAGTTTTTGGGCTATTATCAGTTGTTTATAAAACTTGTGGAGCTAACAATAGAGCCCCCTGAGCTGTTCCAGCCTGATGGGGTGCTGCTTAGTCTCACACTGGAGGTGGCTGGAGTCCATTCTTCTGCACAGTAGATTTTCTAGTGCATTCAGATTTCAGTCTTCTACCAAAGTTCTTCTACCACAAGGAATGAAGTATGAAGTGCATCTGGTTACCATTCCCACAACCATGCAAAATGTAGGTTGGGTACAGGTGGGCCATGTGAACAGATGGACTTCCCAGCCAATGAAAATTTAATAGTGGCAGGTGGCATGTATTGGAAGATGTGGGAACCACCTTCAATTTTGTGAAATGAAGAAAGAAGAGAACTAGGTATGCAGAAGTCCAAATGTGGATTCTAAATTTATGAACATTGTGTTTGGTAAATTACTGACAGAAAGCCTGAGCATTCTCTGCTGTTTACAGCACAGATCTGGATGCAGGGAAGGGACTCTCCCAATGCAGTGGAGAACAGCATGAACTTCAGAGTCACAACATCTGAGTGACGAGAACAGAGGAAAAGTCCAGATATTTCCGCTATCATGGCATGAATGAGCATCTAACCAGAATTGATATACAGACCTCTCCCCACAAGCCAAATACACATTTTTGCATAATATGTTTCAGGTTGCTGTATTATAAACTCTGTGTCTTTTTTATAATATATTTCAGAAATTCCTGGCACATCTATTCATTCTCTCATTCAGCAAGTATATTGATTGCTCACTTGTTGCCAAACATTGAAAGAAGATGAATAAATCTCTTGAAATCTTTGCCTCTGTAGATTTTGCATTCTAGTGTATACAGACAATCAGCAATGAAGCACATACTTAAAAGTATTGATGATAATGTATTCTAATATTGTGATAGAGCATGACAAATGTGGTGTTGGGGCACAATGATAGGTTGTAGATAGGAAAGAGAAGGAATATGAAGATCAACTTGAGGGTAGATCAACCTGTAGAGGATGGGAATACAAGAAGGAACCAGATAAGGGGCCTGAGGAAGGAACAGGTAAGGGAGTAACCAAGGAGTAATTTTTAGAGAATGTCTAAATCATTCAAAATGTTAAATCCAGAAGTAACCTGATATAATTAATGCTTTTGGAAGCTTCACCCTGGCTGCCAAGGAGGCACAGCAAAAGCAGAGGTCAAAAGACCAGTTAGTGTGCTGTTGTGATCAATAAATGGGAAAATGGTTTGTAACATGACTGTAGCTGGGTTTCAGATGTATTTTGAAGGTAGTACACAAAATACGGTAGTCAACATAGGGAATTACTATTGGATTCAATATCGAGTGTAAACAGAGGAGAACTCTCCTATTTTATCAATCTGTGTTTAGTTCAGTGTTATGCAAAGTGCTCATCCAGAACTTTGCTACCTGGTCTGTGACAAGGAGCTTCTACCAGAATGTAAAATGGTTTTCTCAGCAAAGGAAGTAAGCCATGCATGGGTTTGCATGCTAGGACAGGCTCCTTACTTTTTTATGGACTGAAAGCGTTTCTAGAGCAGACTTCTCTGCAGGTCTCACTGTGAAGCATTGGTTTAGAGGAAGCCGTCCAAGTTCTTAGGTTTATCCACATGGAGCACATTCTTGCAGAGCTGTGCTGTAGTTGTGCAGGAATGCTGTGATTACCAATACCACATGGGATCACACACAGATGTGCTATTGTGGAGCAACACCTTCTCAATATTATGATTTCTAAATATTCACGGGATTTGTTTTTTGATAAGAATAAGCCTAGGAAAACTTTTTAAAAATTATTATTTCCCAAATAACCAAGCAATCCATGTTTTTTAAGTCAAGTCACAAAGGCAACTTAGTTACCCCCTTACTTGTTCTTCAAAACTTAGCTTATGTACCAGCTTTAGGAAGCCACCCAGATCTTCTAGTTATTCTTGTATTACTGTCCCTTATGCATTTTCATAACACTCTATTTCACTTTTATCATAGCATTATTATATGTCAAGAGTAATTGACTTACTTTTACCTGCCTCCTCCCCAAACTGTAAGCAGGTGGAAGTCTGTCTGTCTTATAATACCCAGTGGAATATCTGCAATATCATACATGTTCAATTAAACATATAAGCTAAGTGGTATGATCATAATTTCAAATAATGAAAGATAATTGTGCACACTACCTGTCGTAATGGTTTGCATTTAAGTCTGGGATAACTACCAAAGCAAAGACTTCACTGAACTAACCAAAATTTGAGACAAATGACATCAGTGTCAGCCTCATATAAAAAAGAGTTCTTAATATTAATCAATTATTACATTTTGGATATCAGCCATATCTATGAAATGAGAGCATCCTAATGATAACATTTCAGAAATAAAGGACACTGTGTACAACAACCTCATGGAATAGGGCATGATTCATTATGTAACAGTGTTATAATATCATTTGAGGTGGTGGGATTTAGTGATTTCTTTTACTTGCTTCTTAAGCATCAGCAGGATTTCAAATGTGTTGTTTAGCACAATCACCTGCAAATCTGAAGACTTGGTTGCCTTTTACAAACTGACCAGCTGCCATCCAATAATCTTAGTGTTCTTAATAAATCAGACTGGAGCACTCAGAGCTAAAGGATCCTTCAATTTCTCCATCCAAAAGATTTTTGAGCATTTACCATGTGAAAAAAATACATAGTGTCATTTAAGTGCTAGGCAATGTGGAGAAGAGAACAATGTATCTTGCCCTTAGGGAAGAGTAAAATGAAGTATCATTCATCTGCTTGCACATACCTCCACCTGTTAAAGGATAGTACAAATAGAGTTTGTTTCTCTTAAGAATGAGTCATGTTTCCTAAGTGGAGATCTCTTAGGCCAAGTCTTCCAGCCTGACCTATCCTGTCTGCTGTTCCCAGGGGTTGTTCCTAGAGGTGGCTGCTTTCATCAGTTCTTGGAATTGTTGTTCCCACAAGCGTACCACTTATCAGGCAAGATTCCAACCTTGGCAGCAATTTTCAAAGCCAGTGTGGCTCAAAATCTCCTGCTGGTTGGTCCAGTCAGCAGTTCTTATAGAGTCTCCTGGGTTTCTCCTCAATTTGTATCTTACCCAACCTCCTCCCCTTTCATTTTCTTTTTTGCCCAGAAGCAATCAGTGATGGTCAGCTTTCACCTAGCTCTGAGTGCCCTAATGACATCCTATTGTTGTTCCTAAAAACATTCGTAAAAAGGATTTAGCAATTTTTTGCCCCTGGCTCTTCTAGGTAATGATGATGGTAATGATGGCGTCATCACTAATATTTATGGATGACTAAAAACAAGTGAGACCCTGAGTTAAGTGGTTTGCTGACGTTTTTGCCTTTATTCCTTCTAACAATTCCGGAAAGAAGGCATTTTTATTAGTCCACTTTACAGATGAGTAATTGAGGCAAAAGAAAAATTTAGGTACTTACCTGTCACCCTTCTCAGTCTCTACCATCAAATAGGAGAGTCCTACAAAATCAGCCTCAAATAGATCTCTGGTTCTCCCATCGGCTTCCTGTGATTGAGTAAACTCTCCTGAAGACCGGGGTTGTATTGATAAGTAATAAGGCCAGTGGACATGATGGGCTAAGTATATTCTCTGGTCAATATTTTGTCCTTGGCAAGCAGTGAATATTTGTCTTTTTGGTCCTTGAGATTGGTTCAAACAAAAGCTGGGGCAGGTTTAAGAGAGAAAGATGACTCTGGTGCAAGAATTATCTCAGGTTCAGTCATTGATTCCTTAACCATGCTGGTGCAAGTGTTCCTGAATTTTGGCCTATAATTTTCATGTATTTGTTTTGACCTGTGATGGTAACAGACCCAGAGCTGGGATGATAGCTGTACTCTCATCACCGGAGTTGGGAGGCATGTTCTTCCTATGCTTTCATTCATTTCCCTCCTGAAAACCTTGAGTTTGATTCCACTGTATTATCAGTACAGTAACCTGCAAAAAAATAATTTGTGTGGCTGATGTTTGTGTCATTCATTCCTTTACTGTCGAAGTCCTTTCAGCCCACAATCACCCACAATCAGAGAGACATCAGAGAAATGGATTCTGAGATTCTCATTTTATCTTATTTTGTCTTTGATTTGATGTATTATTCTTTTGGATTGGAAGGTTCTCTTGGGGAGAGCATGCTACCACTTATTAAATACCTTCTGTTTCTTGGGCACTATGGTAGCTGTTTCCATATAGGTTCTTATTTTTTACTAATCACATGAGTCAGTGAAAATAAGGATGGAGGTTGTTTTTTCACAGGTGAACAAATCTGTGCCTAAGAATGCCTTGGGAAAGGAGTAGGAGAAATCTACAAGATGAAGAAAATAAACAAAACGTGATGAATGTTTTGTGTGTTAATTAATAATTTCCGTATTAATGAATACAGAGTAGAGTTTTAACAAAGAAAAAAATTGTCAGAAAGCCATTGTCCTGGTACATACAGAAAATTTATCACTGTGAGAGGTAGTGATCTGGGAATGGATCACATATAAACCTTGCAAAGAAATAATGCAATATATTTGGTTGGTAGGCAACCAAAGAAAAGTAAATCATTTCTTATAATGAGTATGATTTGTTTCTCTGCCTTCTCTATCAGATTTGCTGCTGCTTATTGATGTATGCCAAGTAGGATTGGGGGAAGATAAGTCCTTACAATATAAATCAATCATGATGAATACGGTTTCTGTCTCTGTAATACCTATGTTTTCTACCACATTTTATAAAGGCAAGTGGAATAGAATAGAATTGAAGAGTAGAATAGAATAGAAGATGATGCAAAGATGGATATTCACAGCTGGAAATAGTCAAAGATGGAATATGCACATAGCTTATTTGATCTGGAATATCAAATCATTTATGGGTACTTTTATGGAAAGGAAGACTTTCTGGTAAACAACAACAAAAAACAAAAAAAAGCAGTTTTGTTTGTTGAGAGAAGGATAGAATGTTTACTAATATGTCCAGATTGACACACTGTTTGTTCTTTTCCCCCCAGTGGCATTGATAAACAAAACTCAAGAGAGATGTCTGTATATGTATATCCATAAGTGTTGTGTGTACATGTATGTATTTATATAATTTATATAATGACACTGATTTTTTATTATCATGTACAAAAGCACACACACATCAGATGAGTTTGGAATAAGCCAGATTATGGAGTGTGTTTGCACTAAACCCCTAAATCTCAATGACTTAGGCCACAAAAGTTTGTTTCTCACTCATGCTACCTGTTGCAAGTTCGCTGAAGCTCTCTACTACCTTATTCCTCCTTGTACCCATGTTGACAGTTCAGCCTGTATCTGGAATATTACCTATCTCATAACAGAAAAGAAACTACATCAAAGATCTCAAATAGATTTAAGAGCTTCTTCCCACATATATCAATTCTTTCCACATGTCATTGGACATAGGGAGTCAATGTCAGCCCAGGATAAGTATATATAACCTTCTTGCAGAAAATATTTTTGGGTGAATGACAATGCAAGTTACTGTAGTATAGTAGCACATTAAAGTGTTATACAATATTTCTATTGTATCTATCAGGGAAAATATCGATGGGTGTTACATGCATTGCAGTTTTCAGAATATAATTGTACCCAGGGGAACTGATTCATCTACTCCTAAGTATTTTTTTCCAGGTTGTTGAAGATGGTAGTGATAAAAACAGAACTTTGTTTTGTGGCTTTAGCCTCATTTATTCTTATGTCTTTCTCTTTCATATTAATAATATCGAGCCATTATTCCAATATTATAAAGTTTAGTCCAGATATCTTCAGTCACAAATACCAATTTGGAAACCACTCTCTACAAGGCACCTGGCCATGTACTTAACCACGCCTTGATATCATAGAGAAATGCTTAATGAATGAAAGTCTGGAAGAAACAGGGTTAATTTCATTTTTAAAAATATATGAATTAAGCAGTATAGGGGGAAGAAAACTAGATCACAGTTTTGTGGAAGAGATAGCCATGTTGGAGATTTTATGAAGTGCTTTTGAGTGTAGTTATCTGACACTATGAGATGAGATTTGACCTGTCTCATGAAAGAGGAATAGGATTTTGTCAGAAGGTTAGGAAAAGTGGGACAGAAGCTTTCTAGGCTAACAATTTACATGAACAAAAGCAGAGACACTGGAAAAAAATATAGAAAGTGTTTTTCATAAGTATAAATAGTTGGGTTATAGAACTTGGGAAGAACATAATTAGAGATAAATCTGGATATGTGGATTAAGAAAATTGTTAAACTGGGTGTGGTGGTGCACACCTGTAATCCCAGCAGCTCAGGAGGCTGTGGCAGGAGTATCTTGAATTCAAAGCCAGCCTCAGCAAAATTGAGGTGTTAAGCAACTCAGTGAGACCCGTTCTCTAAACAAAACAGGGCTGGGGATGCAGCTCAATGGTTGAGTGCCCTGTGTTCAATCCCTGGTACACCCTGCCCCCAAATAAAAGAATAATTTTAAATTATTAGATAAAATTCATTGCATCCGTGCAGGAAAATCAGCTTTCCTGAACCTCTGGCGTTCCCCACTACTCCCACCTGTGGAGGCTGACCTCTTCCTTTAACTTGCCTTTTCACTTGAGTCCCCCACTGAGCTCTGTGGTTCCTTTGCATTTACTCCCTTTAATTAATTCCAGTCCTGATCTTCCCCTTTCCATAGATTTATATTTAAGCCAATTTTTTATGGGTTATTCCATTTAAATGTAGTAGGCTAGTCTCCATGAGTGACCTGAAGTTTTTCCTCCTATAAATCACTGTCTTGTGTTGATTTCTATGTTTCTGTTCAACATACATTGTGTTCCCTGTTCTAACATAGATTTCACAATTGATGAGCATACAAAAATGAGTTAATTGAACATGCTGAGTCATTTGCAACATGAAATGCATCATGAATCACTGTTTTTATGATCTTCTACAAATATTCGACCCAAGGCATTCAGTGACTCATCTGTGGCATAAGGACTGTGCTGTACAGGCAAAGTCAGTGGTGCAGATATAGGAAAAGCAACTCTTCAGCAGTATCTTTTTGAAGAGGTTCAATTGAATTGGGATTGGGAACACCATGTATCAATGCTTTGCTTTCCATTAAGAGGGAACATTCTCTTCCTACACTGCCTTCCTGGGTATTTCTGTAGAAATGTGTTGGACAGTCTCATTCCTTTCTTCCGCCTCCACTTTTCTTCTTTATGTCTGGGTTAGATGAGTTTGAATTTAGATCTGGAATATCTCATAGTGACTCAAGCCCATATGTTGTAAAATGTGACAACTTTAAGTCTAAAAATGTAAAGCGATAAATCCCAAGTCATCCAAAAGCTGGGACCATAACCCAGGATTATTGACTTTCAGTAGAGTACTTGGGCATCAATTGCCCCAAAATAAGAATAATGAACACATTACCTGGAACAAAAGGATTTGAGGAATCGATTTATGAATTATGAATTTATATTTCAGCTATACTTACATATTGATTTCACTACTTGAATCATTTAATTTAATCCAGAGATGAAGTGGCTTCCATGTTATACATATACAGTACCTATTAAAATTTATTAATAATTTATTTTTATATTTCAATTGATTGATTTCAATATTCAATTAATGGAAAAATGAAAAAATTATTAGGGCTTTGAAATTAACAAGCATTGGCTATTAGTTAAGCTTTAACTCCAGATTAAGGCTCATCTAACTACTGCATTGCAATCAGGAAGAGGAGCAAGGGGGTTTGGAATGAACAAACCTGGGTCTCAATCCCTGCCACAATGCTGACATTGTCAAATTTCACCAAATCAAGACACCACTGATGCAAATAGTACACTGATTTCAAGGGTGCAATGAAGTGAATAAGTCCATCTTAGAATTTAAGAAATATGACACCTGTCTCATTTGAGGCAAGTAATAACCTCTTTGAACTTCAATTTCCTTATCTGTTGAAAAGGTAAATGAATGATAATACCATTCCCAGAAAGCTCTAAGATTTATAGAAATATTCTGAGAGTTATATGATAGAACCTGTAGGCATCTTGAGCCTAAGGACTCAAACTACTTTAGTTATTCCAGATAGCTTGTTTATATATATTTTAAGCAAAAATACATCATTTTAGGGATAAGAAATGAAAATGTAGTCTTAGCCTTCCTTTCATTAAAAAAAAGTCTCTAAAATCAGAGTAGATAAAAACAAAAATCAATGCACTAAATGATTGTTAAGAGAGATCAGAAAGGAATGACCCAAAAAAGACTACCCACACTAAGAATGAAGTGACCTGGGAGTGCTGGTGTCATAACTTATGACCAGTTCATGGCCATCTGCTGCTTCTCTCTAGTTTATTTTCAGTTTTTGTCTGAAGTTTTAGAATTTTTCTTCAGTCAAAAAAGCTTCCAAATACATTTTAATTTAGCATTTTTTTCTCACAGTACTTCATTCAATAAATTTCATACTTGAAGGTGAACTATGCCTTAAGAAAACATGGAGAATCTTTTAGAAACTGTGACTTAACTATGGCAGTAAAGTATACTGAAGAAGAAGAAAAGCTAAGTGAATACATGGGGGAAAGAAAAAAATTCATACCTGTCTTTTCTAAATTATAAATGAAAAGGAAAGTCTTGAATAAGCCTAATATTTTATGTTTTCTGTGTTGAGGTGGATGAATTTTTTTCTTCAGTTTTTAGAATTTTACATTTCACATTTATAGAGACAGAATCAACATTATTGGATGCTTAGTCTGCCAGGACTTGGCAGTTTCTGTACTTGCCTTCATCTCATCATATAAGTAGACCTACTAAATAAATGGATTAAAGAAACTCAGGATTTAAAATCACTGTTGGCATAGTGTTTATGGTTAGTTTGATTATGAACAGAAATTTCTATTCAACCAAGTTTTTTTTTCATATATTTAACATGTGTCATACATAACCTTGTTTTAATTAAAAATGTTTTGAGTTTCGCTTTTTATTCAATAAATATTTAGCAGACAGCTTCTATGTGGAGATACAAGGAAGAAGAAAATCAAACCTCCCCGCCTTTCCTATTTACTCCTAAAACCCATCAGTTTTTACATGCTAGATTAAAATTTGTGTCGGAATTTGACATCTGCAGCTATTCTGACTTTATAGAATTGGTTTCTTTCTTTCAATTAAGTGCAAGCCTTGTACAAATATCCCAAATGTTTGTACATTTGATGATACAAGAAAGATGACATTCACTAAAATAACATTCTTAATAAATAGAAGACAATAATTAATCATTTATCACTAACATGTATATGTTTAAATATAGAACCACTGTAGTGTACAAATACACTTAGATACCAAGTAGAAGTAAGTGACTTTTTATGAATTTCAGTTATTATCAATTTCTTCCCACTTACCCCCAAGTCTAAGGAGAAAACTTTCCAAGAACTTTTTCTTACAATCAAATTTTTCATCATAAGTGAGCAACTCCAATGTAAATCTGATTGGCTGTATTAATCTCTTAATTAAAATTTTAACCGAATGTTTTTATTGTGACTTTCTTTCAGATACTCAGGAAAGTATACACAAATATGTGATTTATCATCCAAAATGGAAATATTTACTACGATTTAGCATGTATGTACTTTAGTTACCTTTGTGTTAAAAAACCCCAACAAATTAAAATACAATTATTTACTTCTCTTTTTAGCTATACAAAGTATTTAAAAATTAATCTACTAATAGTAAAATCACGTCTTTAAAATGTCTATGTATTTCATTAAATGAAATTATTTCAATGTATCAATGTGTATTACTTTTAAATATTTTTGCAGGGAAACTGATTCAATCAAGTCTTTGTGACTACAATTTGAAATCCTGATTAAATTTGGGTTGTTTTTAATCAAATCTTCTCTACTTTAGTTTGTTACTGTACCATGATTTAATCTCCTCTAATCTCTAAATAGTAACTGAACTTCCCTGCTAAATCACAATCTTGACTCATCACCTCACGTTCCTAAATATTGCATGTATTTCTTTTAAAAGGCAATTAGCTGGATTGGTTCCATCCCATTTTATTCTCTGTGTTTTTTGCTCTAAGACACATTCTCTTGGATAAGTGTTTTGAATTGGATCTTTTCTGCTCTCTAAATATACGTATAAGCTTAGAATTATGCCTAGCAAATAAACTATCAGAACCAACCGGTTATTCTCAAAAAATGTTGGGCATAACAATTACACATTGTAATTTAGAGTCAAATGAATCCATGACTTTAACAGATGTTGTGGGTTGTTTTTTTTTTTTAATGGATCTAAATCAGAGCTGTCTAGTAGATATATAATCTGAGTCACATAGATAGTTTGAAATTTTCTAGTGATAGCAGTAAAAATATAAAAAGACATAGGTAAAATTATTTTTAACAATGTATTTTATTTAGCCCAGTGTTAAAAAAACTTACCATCTCAATTTGTAAGAAATTGTTACAAAAGAAGGATTACTGAAATATTGAACAGTATTTATACTGTTTTCAAAATCCAATGTATACTTTACACTTAATTGCATATCTCAATTTAATTGAAAAATTCAACTCCTTCATTGGACTGGCCTCTTTTCAAGTGCTCAGTAGCCACATGTGACTGGTGGCTACCATGTTGGACAGATCAGGTTTTAAATACTCATCATTTTGGGAAAAATATATTTGTAGGTTCTACTTTTGCCTGAAGAAATTTTCAATTTCACTATTAATTGGATTGATTATTGGTAATGACCACAATATAATTCACAATAACTAGTTGTTCAGTTAATATGTAGATTGAAGTCCATATTTACAATTTAAAATTATTTTCTTTATTTTGGTTGAGATAAAAGTATGATCATCCATATCAGAATTACCTTTCTTTTGCTTCATGCCATTTTAAATAGTATAATATTCTACAAAGGAAATAATAACAAATAAGTTTAGAGATTTTTGTGATTTTATCTTTCAAATGAGAAAAATAATTAATTAGGTCCAGATAAAATTATTGTACAAAAAGTAATTATATTCATTGAAGTTGAAGATGGTATACCACTTCCTTTTCCCATGTAGTCACCCTATTAATGAATTATATTTAATCACCCCACAAATAAATTATATTTAATCATTAACTAATTATATTTTAATCTTTTTGGTCTATGACTTTTTTACTGGTCTTTGTATTGAAATTTGTGTTCTTCTAACATTTACCTTAATCTTCAAAATATATTTTATAAAAAGATAATCACTAAGTTAAGTATTTACAGCTTAAGATCTAACATGGATCAAAGTACACACTTTTGAACTTTATTTCAGAGAGTCATGTTTAGCAAATATGTACTTTTATATGTTAATGCTCTGGTTAAGGCAAATAGTCCAATTAAATAAATTTAAATTAGCTTAGGGGATGTATTCTTGTCATGACTTTGCTAATAGTTGTTTCACTACATTAAAAATTATCTTTGATCTGAGAAACATTAGATATTTAAGGATTATTAGAATATTTAATGATTTGTTTAGTTGTGTAGAAGGATGATAATTTCCTATATTCATATTTAACTTCAAATATCCCCCCAAAACCTATCCATTATTTTCTCCTATTACTGTCACACACATGACAGACTACTTCTTGATTTCTCCAGGCACAGCAGCAATACTTAGCAATGTCTATATCTAAGATTTATTTTCTGTCCTTGATGTTTGTTTCAGCATTTATAGAACTGCATTAGTTGTCTTTTCCTTTTATTTCATAATTTGCAGCTGGAATAGAGAGAGTTCCTTTCACTGTTTATAACTCAGAGCCATAGGTAATATTTTGGAGTGAAAACAGGAGTCTTTGTCCTCTTGTATAACTCAGGAAGGGATAGGAGACTGCCCAGTGGACTTGAATATTTAGAAAGCAAAGTGTCTGGTTTATTTCTTATTTTTAGATTATTCTGTGCATTTTACCCAGTAAGTTTGGAGTTGTTTTTGTTGTTGCTGCTATTAAAATGCAGTATGAATCTGAATCTTTAGATTTTGAAGAGCTATTGATACTATTACACACAGAAGCATTTGTGGCTTCATCTTACTTAGTAGGACAAGGAGATACTGATACTATATTACAGTTTCTAAGAATAATTATATGATCACCAATGATTGGGAAAAGGAATAAAATGCATGTGTCGTTGAGAAATCAATATTTAAAAATTTTATTTTTGGTTAACATTTTAATTGTACATGTTAATGGGTTTCAGTACGATATTTCAATATGTGCATACAGCATGCAACCTACCTTTATCATCCCAGCCAACACATTTCTTGCCTCTTATAATCATTATTCTAAGTTCAGATTGAGTTTTTGTTTGTTTCTTTTAAACCTGTGCATTCGAGAGAGAACATTCAGTATTTGTCTTATGTCCAGTTTATTTCACTTAACACAATGTCTTCTAGCTCCATCCATTATATCACCGATGATGGAATTTTGTTCTTTATGGCTAAATAATACTCCATCATGTATATATGCCACATCTTCTTGGTCCATTCATTTGTTGTTGGGCACTTAGGCCAGTTCCAGATCTCAGTTGTGGTGAGTAGATCATAGTAAACATGAATGTGCCATTATTCCCTTGGTATGCTTATTTCATTTCCTTTGTAGAGATATTCAGGAGTAGGACAGCTGTATCATATGTTTTAAGAGGAAACTTCATGCTTTTCTCCATAAAGGTTGTACTGATTTTCATTCCCACTGATACTGCATTAGAGTTCCTTTTCCTTCATATCCTTGCTAGCATTTGTTATTCATGTTTTTTTTTTTTTTAAAATAATAGCCATTCTTTCTCTGGTGAGGTGATTTCTCATTATAGTTTGAATTGTATTTCCCTGGTAGCTAATAATATTGAACATTGTTTTCATATGTGTTGACAATCTTTATTTCTTCTTTAAAGACATGTCTATTCAGATTATTTGCCCATTTTTAATTGGATTACTTCTTTTTTGTTATAAAGTTTTTAAGTTCTTTACAGATTATGGATATTAATCCTTTGTCAGTTGAATGTTTTGCAAATATTTTCATCCATTCTTTGAAGGTTGTCTCTTTACTCTGCTGTTTCCTTTGCTGTTCAAAAGCTTTTTAGTTTGATAAAATTTGTCTATTTTTGCTTTTGTTTTTCATGATTTTGGGATCATGCGCCAAAAATCATTGCCTATACTCATGTTTTGAAGTGTTTCCCACTTGTTTTCTCCTAGTAGTTTCATAGTTGCCAATCTTAGAGTTAGGTATTTGATCCATCTTTAGTTGATTTTTGTACAGAGTGATACATAGGGTCAAGTTTAACTGTTCTGTACATGAATGTCTAGTTTTCCCAGCATCAGTCATTAAACAGGCTGTTTTCTTTCTAGTATGTGTTCATGGTGCCTTGTTAAGAATCACCTGGCTGCAGATATGCAAGTTAGTTTCTGGAATCTCCCTTCTGTTCTATTGCTTTATGTGTTCATTTTTATGCCCATGCATACTTATCTGGTCACCATGGGTCTGTAGTAATTCTTGAAATCAGTCATTGTGGTGTCTCCAGCTTTGTTCTTTTTGTTCAAGATTGCTTTGATGTTTTGGGATCTTTTTTTACTTCCATGTGAATCGTAGGTGTGCTTTTTTAATAGTTCTGTAAACAATGTCATTGTTTTTATGGGTATTGCATTGAATTCTTGAATTGCTTTGGGTAGTATGGACATTTTAACATTAATTTTTCCAATCCATAGACATGGGAGTTCTTTTCATTTGCTGGTGTCTTCTTCAATTTTATTCTTACCAGTTCTTTGTAGTTTTCATTGTAGAGATATTTCTACTCAGTTAAATTTATTGTATTTAATTTATTCTTTTTATTTGTTCTATTAATATTACAGCTATTATGAATGGGGTTGCTTTCATAATTTCTTAGCAATCTCATTGTGTATAAAAATACTAATGATTTTTTCACATTGAATTTTTTATAACCTGCAACATTACTAAGTTTGTTTATTAGTTCTAGTGGTCCTTTGGTGGAGTCTGTAGGATTTCCTGTATATAATATCATACGATCTGAAAGCAGGGATAATTTTGCTTTCTTCATATTTGTTTATTTCTTTCTGTCATCTAATTTTTCCAGTTAAAATTTCCAGTACTTCTGCCATCCATTGGCCATTCAATCGCATATTATATAGTGTCCAGGTGTTAGATTAGCTTCTATTATTATTTTATTGTTGATTTCTAACTTTATTCCATTATGAACTGATAGAATTCAAGGTATTATCTCTATTTTTCCAATATTTGCTAAGAGTTGCTTTGTGGTCCAAGATATGGTCTATTTTAGAGAAGGATCCATGTACTGCTGAGAAGAAAATGTATTCAATCATTGATGGATGAAATATTATATATGTTACTTATAAATTATTAATTGTATTTTTTAGTTCTATAGCTTCTTTGTTTAGTTTTTGTTTGGAAGATCTATCCAGTGATGAGAGATGCATGTTAAATTCACCCAGTATCGTTGTGTTGTGGTCTATTTGATTGTTGAAATTGAGAAGCGTTTCATGTACATAAATGCTCCATTGTTTGGAGCATAAATATTGATGATTTTTATATCTTTTTGGTGTATAATTCCCTTAAGCAGTATGAAATGTCCTTTTTTGTCCTGTCTGATTAACTTTGGCTTGCAGTCTACTCTATCTGATATGAGGATAGAAACCCCTGATTGTTGATATGTGATCCCTCTGAGCAACAGGTTTTTTGCCAATCTTTCACCTTCAGTTTGTTGATGTCTTTGCCTGTGAGGTGAGTTTCTTGGAGACAGTTTATTGTTGGGTCTTGTTTTTAAATCCAGTCTGCCAGTCTGTGTCTTTTTATTGATTAGTTTAGGCCATTAATGTTCAGTGTTATTATTGAGATATGATTTTTATTCATTTTGATTTATTTCTGGCATTGAATTTGAATTAGTCTCTCATTTGATTGACTGTTCTAGTATAGTTCCTTCCTTTGTTTGTTTTCACTTTTGTTTTTCATTTCTTTTTCATAAAATACTTCAAGTAGTATGTTTGGTAGTGTAAGCTTTCTGGTTGTGAAATTTCAATTCAGAATTGGGCACCACTGAGGGATATAAAATAAGACATGGGTAGAAGGTGTTACTACATGGGATATTATAGAAGAAGGTGTGGACACACTCAACCATTGCATTTTAGCATAAACTTGTCTATCAAGTGAATATATTGCAACATATACATTCTACTTTGATAAAATAAACATTGCAAATATATGATTTTACCATTACCCTCAGCATAAAATTCAAAAACCACTATCCTTTAGGGTCTGGCACCCACCTACCTCTCCAGTTCCTTTTACCAGATCTTTGCCTTTCTTATACACCTCAACCACCCCAAATTTTATGGTTTACAGAATGTATATTACTCTGTTTCATGCTGGACTTGCTCCCTTGCTGTTGCTTCAGGTTCATACACTTTCTACAACATTTGTTGTTTGGAATTCTCAAATCTCATGTTTAATTGAGCCAGGATTTTTTTTTTTTTGGGTCATAGTTTTGATTTCTTTTTTTATCAGTATGTATCTTCCAAAAGAATATAAATTTCATAAGGGTATGTTAGGTTTTGTTATTTTTAAGGCTGTAGCCTCACCAGTTATCACTGTTCTGGGGCTGTACTTGATTCTTAGAGACATATTTTAAATGAATGAATAGTGTGAAATTTTTAAAATAGTGACATGAATTTAAGAAATGATATAAGTGTTGACTTCTAAATCTCTTCCTGTTCTGTAGACAGCTTCCAAAATGGCAGGTCAATGGGTACACATTCTTAGAATGATGTCTTTGAGACCAGGTAAAGGCAATGACTATCATACATTCATATTTTTGAAAATGAGTGATAGCCAGTGTTAGGTTTTCCAGAGAAGCAGAAGTGATAGGATATATGTAGATATTCAGGAAGAAATTTATTGTAAGAGATAAGGTCACACAGTTATGGTGTCTGAGAAAATCCACAATTTAATGCCTACAAGCTGTAGGTTCAGGAAAGCCAATGATAGTTCTGATTGAGGCCAGAGGCTTGAGAACCAGGAGGTAGTTGTGGGGCATCTTTGCTCTGAGCCTAAAGGCTCAAAAACCAGGATGACTGATGTCCAAGGGCATGAGGAGATAGACTTCCTAGCTCAGAAAGCAAAATTTTCCTTCATCTGTCTTTTGTTACATTTAGGCCTTTGAAAGAGTGGATAATGCTCACCAGCATCTGTGAGGGTAATCCTTATATAGACTGCTAATTTTTTCCAGAAATACCCTCAAAGAAACACCAAGATATTTCTTGTTTTATCAACTACCTAGGTACTGGCACATAAAATTAATCACCATGCCACTTCAGGTCAATACCAACCTGGTTAAATATAGAAGGACCCAAGAATTCCTTGCCTTCCCTGTGTATTAGCAAGTTCCTCGTGGTTGATCATTTTCTAGTTAGATCAAAATTCAAAGAAAAAAACTACAGATGAATATTTGCACATTCAGAAGCTTTTACATGGTTCTGTTGATTAATGCCTAAAAACTACTTTAAAAAAGACAAAAAGCTGTAATGCATTTTATACTCTCTCACATAAACTGTGTAGTAATAAAGCCATTAAAAAATGGAAGTTAGCCAAATGTGTATATTGGTATAGGTAAACAAAATACATTATTTAACTATTTACTGCTCTTATTTATAAATTGTTGGCAAAAAAGACAAATATTTCTTAGTTTGATATAATGTTTGATATAAGTTGTACTACTATTTAAAGCTTTGGAACTCTGATTATGCAACATTAATATGTATAAGATGTGGTCTCTTGTAAGAGTTATTCAAATCGCTTACTAATATGCAATTTCTGTTTATATTATAAAAACTATATTATTTGTAAATAAAACGTATTTGTTCTTTAGATAAATGTAAATGTTTATGCAATCTGTAATTTTCCTCTAATATATTTTTCTCATCAAATATCATCTATCCTCAAAGAAAGTCAGCATACCTAATTGGAAAACAAATGATGTGTAACCACTGGAACTAAATTAAAAATAAACCTTAGAATAATGTACTTCTCAAAAATCTGCATATTTATTGAAATATTTAACTGATTGCTCTTTCTAACTAATATTCATAACATTATTTATGACTTTCAGATCTATTAGTTAAGTTTAAATTCTTATATTGCGCAAAACATTTTAGAAAAATAAAATCAATTGTTTCAATTAAAAAAATTATCTTTCATGATCCTATACCCAAATCTTAAATAATTTACTTTCCTACTATGAAAGATGGGAATAATTTTTTTATTTAAATTTTTATAATGTTTTTCCTTTCATCTTTTATATTTTCAGTTACTTACAGCACCATTCAGTTAAATCAAATTTTAGTGTTCGTGTTTTGGCAATGACAATGTTATTCACAGTTGATTTTATGATCATATTTCTTTTTATTGTTTGTTCTACTTAGTTATACATGATGGCAGAGTGCATTTGGATTCATATTACACAAATGGGGTACAACTTTTCATTTTTCTGTTTGTACATGCTGTAGAGTCACACCACTTGTGTAATCATACATGTACATAGGGTAATGATGTATGTCTCATTCCACTATCTTTCATTCCCCTCACCCACTCCCTTCCCCTCATTTCCCTCTACAAAATCCAACATTCTTCCATTCTTCCCTTACTTCCCTCCCTGCCCCTCATTGTTATGTATCAGCATTCACTTATCAGAGAAAATGTCTGGCCTTTGGTTTTTGGTTTATTTCACTTAGCATGATATTCTTCAACTCCATCCATTTACTTATAAATGCCATGATTTCATCTTCTTTATGGCTGAGTAATATTCCATTGTGTATATATACCACTGTTTCTTTATTCATCTGTTGAAGGGCATCTAGATTGGTTCCACAATTTAGCTATTGTGAATTGAGCTGCTGTGAACATTGATGTGGCTGAGTCACTGTACTATACTGATTTTAAATCTTTTGGGTATAAACCAAGAAGTGGGATAGCTGGGTCAAATGATGCATCCATTCCTGATTATATTTCTTTTCTCTAACAATGTTTTGTTTTCCTTGGAGTTAATAATTGTCACATTCTTTCTGTTTCCCAAAACCTCCCTTGAAAGAAACTAATTTTTTTAAAAATTTACTTATTTGTTTTAATTTTTACAGTCTGCTTTTTGATTCATTGTACACAAATGGGGTACAACTTTTCATTTCTATGTTTGTGCATGATGTAGATTCATACCATTCATGGACTCTTACATGTCCGTAGGGTAATGATGTCTGTCTCATTCCACCATTTTTGATACCCCTGCCCCTCCCCCTCTCATTTCCCTCTACATAAAGTTCCTTCATTCTTCTCTCATCCCCCACTCCCCAAACCGATTATATATCATCATCCCCTTATCAGGGAAAACATTCGGCCCTTGGTTTTTTGGGATTGGCTTATTTCACTTAGCAGGATTTTAAACTATTAGTAAACTTCTTTGTAACTTCATTAAAATCAGGAATTTTATCATGCTTTTGTTCTTATTTGCATTTTCTTAGAGAGACCTCTGCTGTCAGAGCAGTCTGTCCTCTGACTGTGATCTGGGTAGTTGTTCTGTGACTACTGCACAGTTGTCATGCAGGGTTTCCTCTCGCTGTCATCCTCAACATCCCCTCCATTCTCTCTCACACTCCCCCCACCTACCCCAGGATGTCATGTCTTCGTCTTTCTTCTTTCCTCCCCAGGTTAGTCAGTCAAATCCTTATAGCTTTCAGAGAGCTTGATAATTGAAGGTTCATTTTCTGAGATATTACATGATCTGAAAATGTCCTGATTCTAATCTCATGTTCGATTGATGATTTGGGCACAGAAATATAGGTTAGACCCAATCAGTAATAAATGGGCAAATAAATTGAACAGACAACTTCAAAAAATGTTCAAATGGCTAATAATTATATGAAAATATGTTCCACATCTCTATTCATCAGGGAAATGAAAATCAATAGTTCAGTAAGATTTCATCACACCTCAGTCAGAATGGCTGTCATTGAGAATTCAAAAACCAGTGAGTGCTGTTCAGGATGCAGGGGAAAAAAGAACACTACACACTTTTGGTGGGAATGTGAATTTGTATAACCACTATGGAAATCAGTAAGGATGGTCCTCAAAAACATAAACAATGGAAATACTGTGTGACCCCACTGTACCATTCTTAGGTGTATAGCTGAAGAGATTAAAGTCAGCATACTACAGAGTTACCTGAATGTACCACATTACACAGTAGTGAAGATATGGAATCAGCCTCAGTGCTTGTCAGCAGATGAGTTGATAAAGAAAATGTATAAAGAAAATGTATCTGAAAACAACTGAGTATTATTCAGGCATAAAGAAGAAAGAAATGATGTCATTTGCAGGAAAATGAATGGCAGTGGAGATTGACAGAATAAGTCTGACTCAGAAAGACCAGTATTTTATGTTTTCTTTCATATGCAGAATCTTTAGCAAAAAATGACACCAAAGTAGAAGAGAAAAAATATTAGAAAGTAGAAGGGACAGGTATTAAAGGAGCAGGATTGAGGGAAAGGGGAAAATCAGGGGCATGTGGGGGTAAAAATGATCACAATGTATGCTTGTACAAATATGCCACTACAAACCCATTATGCTATATAATTAAAATGCATTAATAAAAAATAATTATCCCTTAGAAATGTTCCTCCCTCCTCAAAATTTGAAGGTAATTCTCTGTTTTCTTTTAGCACTCAGTTTTTGTTTTTTGAAATGCATGTTATTCTGCTATCTAGTGTTTTGTTACTGGCCTGCCTATTTTTTTTGTGATGGAAATATAACAGAGATTTCACTTTATCCTTGGTGTTCTAAAATTTTACAATTTGTCTTAGGTTTGCCTATTTTTGTATTCATTGTATGAAATACTTAGTGGACTCTGTGTCTGAAGACTCATTTATTTAAGTTATTAGTGTATTTTGGGAGGCACTTTTTTGTTTTTGAAGATTCTCTTGATTTTCTGTTTTACACTTCTGTAGTTCCTATAATATGAATATTAAATCATCTTGGTGGGTCATCTTTGTTTTTTATTCTTCTCTTCCATCTTTTTCTCTTTCTTATTTTACTTTGTGAATGAGATTTCCCCAAATTTATCTCCCAATTCCTTTTTATTTTACTGAGCATTTTCATAATCATTTTTAAAACCAGTATCCTGTTCTTGCTTGTGTTTGTGTGTCTTCCTTCATTAGTTATGGTGTTGTGAAGATGTTTTCTCTCTCTGCATTTTCCTTTTAGCTTGCTTCCCTGGTCTGTGTCTTGAATGGTCCATTCATATTTGTGAAGAAGATGCAAAAGCTAATTGGATACCTCATATTCATGGGTAAAACTTGTTGAGTTTTGGTATATGATCACTTATTTATTTATTCACTTTATGTGGCATATTTAGTTTATACACCAAACTGTAAGCATCTTACCCTGTTTGTCAGTTTTGTTCAGAGAGAAATATTCAGAGCTCATTCCTACTAGGCCACCAGTAGTCTTACAACTAAGTGGGGCAGGAGAGTTGGAGTATATTGTGACTTTATGATTTAGATTTGGAATGTCCCTCAGAGGCTCATGTGTTGAAGGCTTGGTCCCCTGTAGCAAAGTCCAGAGGTGGGGATTTGGAGCATGAAAATGCTAACTACATCAGTGGGTCAGTCCACTGATGAATTCTTATTCTGAATAGACAGTTGGGGAATGGTGCAAACTGTAGGAGGTGAAACCTAGCGGAGGGAGTGGGTCCTTGAGGAGCATGCTCACCGGGAACTATATCTGATCCCTGGCCCCTCCCTCTCTCCCTGTCACTCTGCTCCATTAGCAGAGGAGCTTTCTGCTGCCACTTTGTTGTACCATGATATTCTGCCTCGCTTCAGGCCTAAAGTAATGATGCAAACTGACTACGGACAAACCTCTGACATTGTAAGCCAAAATAAATCTTTCCTCCCTTAAGTTGTTTTCTTCAAGCATTTGTCAGGGTAACGAGAAGCTGACACAAGAGCAAAAGGTGATTACTATTCAGTACAAAGACATTTAGTGGACATTCAAGTTCTCCCTCTTTTCTTTATGAAACCCTATCTCCTCCTTCTTTCTGGGATCTCTTATACCTCAGTTTACCTTTTTAGCAGGCCAAAATGCTCTTCTCTTGCTTGAGTGGAGAATGTGCAGTCCTCTGGCTGCTCAGAGCAGAGGATTGATCTAAGGTCCTGTGTGCTCCTTAGATTATCAACCTACCATCCTTAGCACCCCCATTCCACTGCCCTTAGGAGTGTAGGTACACTTCCTATTTCTCCCTTTCTGTGGTTCTCATCAAGTGGATTGACTCTTGCTCCTCCTTCCCCTTCTTACTTTGAGTTTTCCGCCTCCTTAGCCCTGCCACCTCAGGGCCCCCATTGTTCTCTCCAGCCTTCACAAGTCATACCCTGTCTCTTCCTCCATGCCTCCTCTCCAATGCCCTTGTTTCCTTCCAGGCCTCTTTATTTTTTCTGGGTTTATGCCTATTTTAAAAACACATTTTTTTAAAAAAAAAATCATTTGTTCAAAGTGAAGGGAGCAAAGACTCTCATGTTTAATCTTAAATACTAAACAAGTCTCTTTAGTCTTTTTAGTCTTAAAGATTTTAAGGTTTTAAAGATTGGATTTTAGGGCTGGGGATATAGCTCAGTTGGTAGAATGCTTGCCTTGCAAGTACAAGGCCTTGGATTCAATCCCCAGCACTGCAAAAAAGATTGGATTTTATGTTTTTTGTATTTTTGAACTAAATCTATCTTGAGTATACATTTTCTGCTCAATTCTCTTTTGCTTCCTGTGCAGTAGTTAATAATCATAGTGTTACCAAATTCTGCTCTGAACAAATTATGATAAACAGCACAACTCAGTCTCAGCTTAGTCCAGTGCCAACTTCAGTTGCAGTAGAGGATCATTTATAGTGAGAAATAGGGAATAGGCATAGGAGACCATTTGGTGTAGTGGAGGAAATATCTGCCAAGCATAGCAAATATTCTTTTTTTTCTATGACTCCTTCCTTCAACAGAACATTCCAAAGCAAAGTTTGTATGCATTGCGTTATCTGGGAGTTCCCTCACAACTCTGCACACATTCATTCATCTGGTATTTATTTAGCACCTAATATAATCTAAGCACTGTTCTAGGCATTGGGGATAAAGTAGAAGAAAACAGATAAAAGTCTCTGCCCTTGTGGGACTTAACTTGTGTACTGCTTTGTAACTAATCATACAGTGAACTTTTGACATTTGAGATGCAAGTTATTTGCAAATTTGTGCTCACTCAGTGTCTACTATTAGAGTATATACCTCATTTGAAAAATAACAGCAAAAATAAAAAGACATGCTACAGAGAAGGCAGGGGAGTGAAAAATCGTGGAATGAGGCAGACATCATTACCCTATCTACATGTATGATTAACAAGAATGGTATGAATATACATCATGCACAACCATAGAAATGAAAATTTGTATCCCATATGTGTACAATGAATCAACATGAATTCTGTAAAAATTTTTAAACTAAATAATAAAAAAATAAATAAAAGGGAGAAAAAAGAGTTAGGAAGCAATGTGGATTGGAGATATTGGGATGTTATGTTACCTGCTGCTGTGAAACAAATTATCCTATAATTTAATATCACATAAATACAGCAAATATTTAGCATCTACTATGATCTGAATGTTTGTGTCTACTCCAAATACTATGTCTTTGGAATCCTAACCCCAAAAGTGATGGTATTAGGGAATTTGGAAGGTGCTTAGATCATGAGGGGTCTGGCCTCCCTCATGAATGGAATGAGTCCCTTCTAGAAGAAGCTTGAGAGAAACCTCTTGTCCCTTTCACCATATGAGGACACACCAAGAAGGCACCTTTCTTTGAACCAGACAGTGGACCCTCAGAATTTCTTAGTGCCTTGACTTTGGACTTCCCATTTGCAGATCTGTAACAAATAAACTTCTTTTGTAAGCTATCCGGTTTGTGGCATTTTGTCAGCATCCCAAAGGATTAAGACAGCATCTCACACAGTTTCAAGCAGCTTTAGAAGCTGCTTAGCAGGATGCTTCCTGATCAGAGTTCCTCAGGAATTTGAGTCCATTTGCCAGGCAAGCCTGCAGTTATGTGAAGGCTTGACTTGAGTTGGCTTTCAGGATGTTTTATTCATGCAGTGCTATTTATTGGCAAGAGGCCTTAGTTCTTTCCCATCTAGCCCTCTACATGTTTCAGTATCCTCTTGTCATCATGGCTGTCCCCCACCAGAGTGAGCAAGCCAAGGAAAGATGATAGAAGCCACAGTGTCACCCATGACCTGTCCTCAGATGCCACAGCCTTCATTTCCTAGGAATGAACAGAGATGGGTTAGCTCAGTTCTTTGCAGGAGAAGAAGCACGGGAGTGTGAACATCAGGAGGAAAAAAATCACTAAAGGGCCTACTGGAAGTCGGCTGCCACAGAATGTATTCATTCAGGTTCCCTCACTTACCTGGTCACTTTCATATCCAAGCTTGAATAGGTCTGGTTGATGCACTCAGAAGAATTAAATTTTATGGTGTTACTCATGAAAAATCTAAATTAAAAAAGGTTTCTTAAAAGCTTTTTATAAAATTCCAATATTCCATCAACCTATATAATTCATTATATATTATGAATTCAGTTGTCAGCTAACTAGAACTCCTTTCATGGGTCCAACTTAAAATAACCTCTTCATACATTAATAATAGGCCCTTATGTTGTGTATGTGTCTTGTGTCTCATTGCAATAATCAGATGATACAGAATAGGGGTGTCCATTTGGAAGGGCCACCCCTCTGAACTACAACCTGCACAGAGTATACTTTGGAGGGAATTTGTTACTTAGAAAAGTATCTGGGAAATTTAGAGATGATGGACAGGATCTTGATTTTTTTCTTCAATATGCATCTCCACTCTTTTAATCCTAATAATCAAGAAGTCAGGCCAGTATTCCATTACCATGACCTGTCCCTTGGTGAGAAATAGTTGCTGTAATCATGATTGGTTTTGAGGTTCTTGTGGAACTAAGGATTAGTCTTGGAACCTTTTAAATTCTTTTATTGCATACTTTTTTTTTTTTTTTTAGAAAGTTGTACTTTTAATTTTAAATCCTCTGGAAACCAATATAATTAGGGTACAGCATATTCTGTCTTGCAGTGGATTTTAGAAACATGCAAATCAGGCACACTATTTTCCATGGTCGTTTGATTTTCATTTGGGTGTTTTGAATTTAATGAGATTTTCCTAATTTGATGACCAGGCAGCTGACACCATGTTTTGCTGTGGAAGGATTTTCTTTTTCCTTTTAATAAGCCTAGTTATCAATTGCAGGGTACATGTTGCTATTTTGTGATGAGGAGGATCCCCCCAAGCCAACATAAGTGTTTTTTTTTTTCCCTCTTGCTAGAACAACATGAATTCTTCCAACCATATCATAGCCTAGAGATAGATTATTTCTGTGGCAGGAATCCATGGCCAGAAAAAAAAATCATGAAGTTTTTTATGGAATGAAAACAGTCGATGTAGGTAGGAAGTGTAAGACTCACTGCCATATGCTGTTCTCATCCTGTAGCCCTTTAATACTGGATTAGTTGAAATTTTACCATGTACCTTTATGCCTCTGTAGAAGGATTTTTTTTCTGAAAACTGAAGATGAGATCAATAATACCATTATTTTTATTATAGATTAATAAACTGTGCTTTTAAAAATCAGGAGTGTTGAATCCTAAACTATTTTCCATAGAACTTGTTTTAATAGATGTCAGGTAGAGGAAAAAAATACTCTCTCATTTTACAAATTTGGGAAGTTGTGAATCTGTAAATAAAGTTAAACAGACTTGCTCACTGTGGATCATCACAGAGCATATGATCAATGTGCTTCACCAAATGTGAATATTTTATACAAAACCAAAGCCTCAGGGGACCTTTGTACCTCTAGGAGTGGGTGATGATATCAGCGTCTATGGAGCACATCCTAGAAAGCCCCTTCTTATTCATTGCAAACTGAAGTTCACCTTGGTTCTTGATATTCCTGATCAAAGAATGACATCTAATGAATTAAAATGCAGTCTGTAAAAATAAAAATAAATAAAATTTTAAGAAAAGGTGGATATTATGGATCACCAGGCAGTTTTCACCAGGACCTTTCTAATTCTATAGGGAAGGCAATATTTGATATGTTAATTTGTGATGGAGTTGATTACAACATGCCTGCATCTAAAATTAGGTTTAATTACATCTATATATAAGACTGGGCACAGTTTTCCCATTCCCTAAGCTGAAGTTGAATGCATTGAGAATCTGAATTCCCTTTATAGGACGTGTGCCTCAGTAACATTTGAAAATTTTATGGAATGAGTCATTTGGATTTTCTGTATGCCAGGTAGTGGGTTAAAAAACTTATGAACATGAACTGGTAAAGGATGATAACATGGGCTTAAAGAGGCTCAGTAACTGGTCCAGGGTCCCACGGCTGATAACTTAGTGAAGAAGAGACTCAAACCCAGCATACTGCCTGCAACACAAGCTCCTAACTACCTCCTTGCAAATATAGACACAGAGGGAATGCTAAAAGTCTGTTGTTACATCTCATCAGAGAAATCACATCCTCATTTCTGTGAAAATAATGGCACCTTACCTGAATTTTGAAAGTGATAATATTAATTATAACATAACAATATAGACACAATTTTATTGCTAGAATGGCATTGGCTTTAGTGTTAGAGCTCAAAGAGCAAATAGCTCCAAAGAATTAGGTTGAAATGACATAAAAGATATAATATTTCTGAGCAAATCTGGAACACATATGAAAGTATATTTTGAATATGTCACAAGAAAACCCATTCTTGTAATTGATATGTGCTAGTAAAAAAATATTGGTATATTTTAAGCAAAAAAAAAAAAGTATATTTTAAATTTATCCTGTTTTGGTCAAATTTTCTCCACCTCCCACCCCCTGCTATTTTTTTAATTTCTCTGGAGATTGAGTTTCCTTCAATTTAAAGTGGGGAAGGTAGCATGAACTTCACAGGATTGCTATAAATATTAAATGACATAAATTTTAGAAAGCACATAGCACATGGCAATTAGACAACATCAACTTTTTTCTCCTTTTCCTAGTTTAGCAATATTTTAATTTTTTATCATTAAAAATAACATTTGATATATACTTTCCAAACTAAGATAAAATATGTGCAACCTTCTACAACTGGATAATGTTCTCATAAGTTTTAGTTGAAGATCTGTAAAGTCAGAATAAAAAATGCATTAAAAATTCTTTTTTAAATTCTAAGACACATATTACTAATAATTTAATACCTTAGAAATGTTCAGAAGGTCTGTTATTAATTCACTACTGAGGCATAATCAATGGTATATTGGAATGAAGGACATCAATGGGTAATGTAAGAACAAAAAATGTTGAAATCTTCTTCTGTGAAGTGCCTGTTCAGTTCCTTTGCCCATTTACAAATATAGGAAAAAATTTCAACATCTCTAGCAATTAGAGAAATGCAAATTAAAACTCCATTGAGATTCCATCTCACTCCAGTCAGAATGGCAATTATCAAGAATACAAGTAACAATAAATATTGGCAAGGATGGGGGAAAAAAAAAGTTCACTAATTCTTTGCTGATGGGACTGCAGATTGGTGCAACCGCTATGGAAAGAAAATAGTATGGAGATTCCTCAGTAAATTTGGAATGGAACCACCATTTGACTCAGGTATCCCACTCTTCAGTCTGTACCCAAAGGACTAAAAATAAGCATACCACAGTGATACAACCACATCAATGTTTATAGCAGTTTAATTCACAATAGCTAAGCTATGGTACAAACCTATATGCTCCTCAACAGATGAATGGATAAAGAAAATGTGGTACGTATAGATGATGGAATATTACTCAGCCATAAAGAAGAATGCAATTATGGAATTTGCCCATAAATGGATGGAACTGGAGGTTATCATGCTAAGTGAAATAAGCCAAGCCAATCCCAAAAAACCAAAGACTGAATATTCTGATAGGTTGATACAAACACACAACAAAGGGAGGAGCAAGAATAGAAGTTGATTGGATTAGACAAAGGGGAATGAAGGGAAGGGAGGGGGGATAGAAATTGGAAAGACAGTAGAATGAATTGAATGTAACTTCCTATGTTCATATATGTATACATGAACAGAGAAACTCCATATCATGTATAACCACAAGAATGGAATCCTAATTAGAATATTATACTCCATATATGTATAACATGTCAAAATGCACCCTACTGTCATGTATACATAAAACGAACAAATAAAATAAATAAATAAAAAGAAAAATGTTGAACTCTATCATATATGAGCTGTTATTTTCTTGATTTAATTGAAAGAAAGCTAGAGAGTGGCCTCTGACTCCACAAGTCAGAGAATGTCATCTACACTTACATTTAACACTAACCCTTATATCACAGAGTTTAAATCCAAATGAGCCTAATTGGAAACAAGATGCATGTAGAGTAAATTTTAAAAGCAAACAAAATTTTTTGGTATGTATATTATTTTTGAACTTCGACATGAACTAAAGACTTACGAAACTGATTTCTCCAAGGCCTTTAGGACAGATAATCTGTGGGATAAACCACTTAGAAGTTGAACTGGAGTGGTTTGTGTAGTTTTATAATTTTTTTTCAAATCTAAAGAAATACATTTATATCACTGATGTGGCTCAACATTGGTAATGTAGTGTGTAATGAAAAATCTAACTGGAGAAATATGGGTACTCATTTTGGAAGACTATGCCCTAATGTACAACCATCTATTACTCTGGTTACATAAAGGTACATATATAAAATATATGATTCAAAGCTGCTTTTTTTATCTTTCTGTCATGTGTAGACAAACACAAGCTAATAAAAATAGCCCAGTAATGTAGTCTTCTGGGATAAACTGTCTGAAAAATAATGGCATATATTTTCCTTTGGAGGCTGTAGTCAATCTTTATTGAAAAGAATCTACACCAAAGACATGTGACTCTCTGGTCAATCTGCCTTATTATTTTTTGCATTTATCTGCCTTCTTCTGACCTCTCTTGGTTGTTGAGGGGTTATAACTATTCACTCACAGTGATTTTTTTTTTTTTTTATAAAGGAAGATAAATGAGCCTACAATATTAGATCATGTTCTTCCTTCATCTTATTTGGATCCTTGTGAAGACTCAATGTTGAACTTCTCCCTTCAAAATTTAAATTAAATGTTGGATGAGGAAAGACTAATAACTTGATGTATAAATGTTTTCTCATTCAAAATACAGGTTTTTTGTTTTATGTTTTCCTGGTACTGGAGATTGAACCTAGGTGCACTCTCCCACTGTGTTGTTCCCTCTGCTATGTTCCCAACTTTTTGTTTTCCTTTTCATTTTTAATTGGTGCATTGTAGTTATATATCATATTGGGATTCCTTTTGGCATAATTATATAAGCATAGAGTGTGATTTGCTCCCATGCAGTTTCCAGTACTTCCCCTTTCCTTCCTTTCCTCCCTCACCCTGTTTCTTTTCTGCAACTCTACTCCTCTTCCTTGTATTTATTTGTAGATTTTTGGAAATTGTGCTTTATAGATATTCATAAAGGTGAAAGGCACACAACAAACACACACACACACACACACACACGTACATAGGATGGTGTGATCAATTTCATTTCACCCTTCCCCTCTTTTCCCTCCTGTTTCCCTCTCAGTCCTCTTCCTCTACTCACAGATCTCTCTTCTATTTTCATGGGATTCCCCCCTCACCCTGCCCACTTCATTCCCTCTTATTTTGGTTTAGCTTATGCATATAAGAGAAAACATTTTCTCTTTCTCTTTACTTTCTCCCAACCCTTTTAATATTATTTTAAGATAGGGTTTCACCAAGTTTCCCAGGCTGACTTCAAACTTCAGATTCTCCTGCCTCAGCCTCCCAGATGGCTGGGATTTACAGGCCTGCAACACTGGCTCCAGCAAGACAGTAAAATTCTGACTCCAAGTTCGTGACCAAGTTTGTACTATGACAGGATTTCTCTTTTTACATGCAAGTGCAAAAATGATTAAGATAGATAAATATAGATAGATAGGAGATTTCATTTTCTCACAAGTGAACATTCTGTTTAAGGTCTGAACTTAAATATTGATCCTATTAATGAATTTTCCACAAATTAGAATGTTAGTGTGAATTTTCCCTTGGCTCATGCCAAGGACTTCTGAGTTAGAATGCCATTGGAGCAAGGCAATCACAAAAAATGAGAGTCATCTCCAGTTTCACAGCATGGTGCTTCCAGATACACCCTGTTCTGAGCAGCTATAGGATCTAACTGACAAGGCAAGATGCCTCAGAATATCTTCCTGGAGGAGACCTCACTCACATGCTCTTTCATCTTTTCTAATTAACCCCCTTAAAAAAGAAAAGCAAAGAAAGAAAGACAAACTTTAAAATAATAACAGAATGTGTGACAGACATCATTGCCCTGTGTACATGTATGAATGCACAGATGGTGTGACTCTACTTTGTGTACAACCAGAGAAACAATAGCTGTACTCCATTTGTGTTCAATGAATCAAAATTAAATAAATAAAATAAATAAAGTAATAAAATAATAAAAAAATAGAATCAATAAAAATGCAGCTTAAACAAAAGTGCTAAGGAGATGGTATTGTTTTCAAAAATTAAAACTTAGTACTTTCTTTTTTCAGTTACAATAAAATATATCCAATTTCTGTCTTCCACCCATAAAAAGGAGAAACTAACAAAATAAACCTGTTTTGCAAAGAATAATAGTAAACGTGAAAAGATAAAAATTAATATATTCTAAATGACCAATTAATAATATGTACATTATTGCATTACCAGTCTTTCTTGCATAAGTTTTATGTGTCTAGTAAGCATATATGATGCTTATGCATAGGCATCTTAAACAGAAATTCCACCTTGAGTGGGATGAAATCAGATTTGTTAATTAAAAATAATTCCTGTGACCTTGTAAACAGATATAAAATGAAAAGCCTGAAATAACTGGTTATAATTTCTCCCCTGTTTTCACCCTAGGACCAATTAGTTAAAATCTAACTCTAAGAAAATGTGCTTTTAAAATTCCATCTTTGTATAATGTTCACTGGAAGTATCATTTACTTCAACTTTAATTTAACCAAAGGCAAAAACATGGTAATTTTTCTGGCCAATAAGATTGTTTCAAAATTCTTTTTTGATCAGATATCTTTAATTTGCTCAAAAAGTTTTAATTCTTTGTGTGGTATCCAGCGTATTATAAAAGTCTTTCTCGCTGACTGCTTCCCCCACCCTTTCACCCTGTTTCTAGGCTAACCAAGCTTTGTCTCTCTTCACATGTATAACAGACTCAGTCCTCAGATCTTCCTCTTTGAAATGCCCCTCTCATCTCCTCTGTGTCTAGCAATTCCTGTTATTCTCAAGGGTCAGCTTGAATTTCCTCTGCAGTGGAGGCTTCTTGCATTTTTCTTTCTTCTGAGTGCTGGCCAAACTGCTTTCTCCCTCCTCTGTGCTCCTCCACTCCTTTAGTCACTTGGGGAGTTTGGCAAATATTCAACTCTTACAAGATACTTGCTTTCCTGCTAGTCTCTGAGTCTTGGAGAACAGGTACAGATCATTATTTATGTTTTGGTCATGAGAGCTTTGCGTGGTAATGGAGGTAGATAAATGAATCAAATCTTAGATCTATCCTAACTTGTCAACAGTCACTTAATAAATCAGGGAGATGCCGTCATGGGGTGCAGGGCCATCATTCCAGTGACTGGAGAAGCTGCATCAGTAGGATCCTAAGTTCCAGGTCAGTCTCCAGCAATTTAGGGAAACCCTGTCTCAGATTAAGAAGTTAAAAGGACTGGGGATGTAGCTTAGTGTAAAAAAACTTTTGGGTTTAATTTTCAATATTAATAAATAAATCAATAAAGGAGAAAATATCCAAAATGTCTTCCCTTTTGCATGAATGTATTAATCTTATTGCTTCACTGTGTGGACGATTTTGCTGGTTGATATTTCTAGTAGCATTGTATATTCCTAAAGTAATTTGCATTCCTCCCATGTTTTACCCAAAGGCTTAAAATCCCTACCTGTGAGCTTCGTAAGATTCCTTATGAAATCAACTAGCTGAGCTATATCATGCCATTTTCTTGAAACTGCTTTGCAGGCTCTTATTTTCCTAAGATCTTCCAGCAGAAGTAATTTCAGGTTGGTCTCTATCCAAAAGCCTTCTGTGCAGCCGACGATGTTGAAACGGAGCCCTCCCTAGAGAAAGGATAACAGGGCCGGCTAGCCTCCCTCTGCCAAGGAGCCACAAGGACAGGCTGAACAGTGGCTTTTCTTTGACTAAAGAAAATTGCATTCCACTAACAGCAGCCCGTTTTCAGACCAGTTATCCAAACCAGTTACGGGCCAACTTTATATTCAGAAGGAAAGCAATTTAACAGAAAAGGAGTAGCCTTTCAGAGAATTAGTTTTTGTCTTGGTTGGGACGAAAAAAACAAAGCGGATCTTACCCATCCTGAAGGAGAGCAATTAAAGCTCTTTCTGTCTGTAAGACAAAATCAAACTCCAAGGGAATTTTCAAAGGCCTTTTTCTTGTGAAATATGACAGTTTGCAGAAGGCTTTTCTTCTTCCATTTACCCTTTCAATGAGGAAACTTATCTTTCTGACAAAAATTGCATTAAGCAGCAGCTGCAGCCATTTCCCCTTAGGCAGCATTCTGGGGGAATATTTAAGAGAATAACTCTCTGAAGATAAATGGGTCCCTCAGTAGTCTCTAGCAGCAGGAATAAAGGCGATCCTTTATTTTTTATACTGTGGTCATTTCTGGGAATTGACTGGTCAGCCCAAGTTAGAAATCAACACAATTTTGTGATGAAGAAGAGCTGTAGATCAGCTATTTTTGCCCTCAAAATTTTAACATCAGGGTCTTATCTATGGTTACTCAGAAGGAGTAAGAAGTTATGGAAATAGAGTGTGTCCCATGTGTCCACAATACCATTGCTTTGTCTATAATATGCTTATTGAGCATGCTTTTCCAATTAGGCTTAGAGAAAGATATGTAGCCTTTTATCAGCTAAGAATTTACTGAGTATACAATTCTTTCCACTATTAATTATTTGGTGGTGTAATCACTCTGACTTTAAAATTCTTATTCTCTTTCTCTCTCCTCTTTGTCTTTCTCTCTCATTCTTGACAACAGCTTACTGAGGGCTGAAAGTACTGATTAATATGCATAACACTTAGTAATGCAAGTCTATAGTATTTCACGTGACAACTGAAAATATTTTTCAAATTTGGATTCATTTTATTTCCACAAATAATATGTCAAACATAATAATTTTTAGGTAAAATGGCTTTGAAATAATAACTTAAAAAGAGAGCTTTATGAAAAATTTCATTTGTTGGTAGGACAACTAGTCTGAACTATACTTTATCCATATTAAATATTTTGAGTTGTCTATGTTTCAATGAAAAAAAAAACATAATAGATTACATAATGCTACAGTTAAAAAAAATGGAGTCTTTGTAGTGAGGAGAGTCCTCTGAAAGTGGGCCTGGAACTGGCAATAAAATGTGGTCCATGGTGCAGCAGGAAGAGGTAAGAGGCAGAACTTGGAGGTAGAGGTTGAGGTTGGGGTGGTGTGAACATGGAGAGCACAGAAAGCCCAAGCAGCCCCGGATGTTACTCAATGCAAAGAGTAAACTTCTTACAAAGTTTTAATGGTGTTTAGACTGTTCAAAAAGATGCTAGGTGAGCCATGAGCCATAGAGTAAGGAGATAGAAAATTAGGCTTTCCCACTATCCAAAGGCACACAACCCAGATTCTACTCCAAAGTACATGTTAATATAATAAACTGTTTTTGTCTCTCCTCCTTAGAGGCCATTTTCTAGAATGGTGATTTATGCTAGAGTAAGAATAATCTCCTCTTTAATTGGGAACTATCAAATAAATGTTTATTGTGTTTGAAGTTGGGAAAACTTGATAGTAATATCTTGTTGAGAAGGACCTCACTTGTTACTTGGAAAACAAATCTGTTTTAACACCTCTTTATGTACCGCTTTTTATATATTCATTATTCAATTAAATAAAACCTCAACAATAACAAATTATTATTCTGTGAAGACCAGTATAGAATGCAGAGGAAAGAACAAAGGGTTGAGAACCATTGTGTCAGAATTCTAGCCCTCTCACCCTGTCTTCAACAAGAACAGCATTCCTTTTCTTTGTATGACATGTTGAGGTTCAATAGAATATTGTATTTGAAAAGAAAGTTTTGTCCAAAAAAGGGAAGCAAACTTTAGAAATCATAGTTGATACACACACTACAACTTGGGTTGTCCTTGGGTACAATGATATTCCCTTCCTTTTTTAAAGCACCTGGTACCCTGTATCTCTTTATTGAAATGATCACTCATGTCCTGTGTTATCTTCCTTCATTCATTCAGCTGTTTATTTGCATTTTCTTTTAACTCACTGATAATTTTAGCAATCATTTTTTTAAATTCTTTTGTATTTCATCCACTATGGTATCTATGAATTCAGTTATTGGACAGTTACAAACTTTAGGAGGTATCTTGTCTTGTTTTCTCATGTTTCTTGTGTTTCCATGTTGACATTTGTGCATCTGTTGGGATGGATCTATCTTCCACTACTACGTGAGGGACTTTTCAATGAGCAGCTTTCTCCTTATGCTGTGCCCTGGGCTGAGGGTATATCTCAGTGTCAAAGCACCCATGCAATGTGTTCAAAGTGCTGGGTTCAGCCCCCAGCACTGCTTTGAGAGTAGTAAGTAACCACCAGTTACAGCAACAACCTAAACCATACATCAGCATATAATAAAAACTTGTTAAAATGATCTTCACAACTCCAATACCCAAAGAGAAGAGAGAGTAAAAATGTGGACTAGGTTAAAATACTAGCCATTAATGAAAGTAAAATTAATACTAAAATATAAACAAAATGGTAGGAGGGAAGAGAGATAGAAGAAAAATGAGAAGAGGAAGAAAGAAAAAAAAGAAAAGGAAAGGGATAAAAATGAGGAAAAAGAAAAGAGAAAAAATCCGAAGTACTTTGAAAAATACAAAAAGTTTGATATATGCTTGACAAATAATGAGGGAAAATAAAATAACATGGAACACAATAAAAACTAAGCAATAAATAAATAAATAAATAAATAAAAGCTCAGATTCCTTCTTGCTGAGGTATTGAAAATGGAGGCACTTCTTTCTGGAACTTCTGCTTTTGAAATTCCCCAGGATTCGGTGGGAAGTTGTGGGACACAGCTATATCCAGTGTGCTCTTTCTCAGCTCCAGCCCAAAGGACCATGCCAGTTTAGTCTGCAGGTTGAGCTGCACCCCTCCTTGCCCACTGGGGAGTGCGAAGGCAAAGGTGTCCATGGCAGCGAGATTCATCCCCCATGCCTCTGTTATTTATACCCAGGGACTGGGCTGCAGGTACAGAAGGAGCCACCTGCCAGCTTTCTTGCCCACTGGATCTGTGGACTGCTCAGGATTGAATTCCCTAGGTCCTGAGACCCTCAGTGAGTGCCCTCAGGTGTGTGGCAGTGCCCACACTGCAGTGGTATATCTTCTGAATGCCTCTGAGTTTGGAGGCGTTAACTGAGCCATTGGGATCAGCTCTGGGAAGTTTTGAGCACTAAGCATTTTCTCAGTCCCCTCAAGAATCCAAGGAGTTCAAACTGCCAATTTTAAGTGGAAGCACCCTCTGCTTCCTACTGCAAACAGACCATACTTCCCACTGCCTAGAGTGCTCAGTGGATTGGTCACAGTCACTTTCCTGGGTCAAAACTGATTCTCACGGTGGGTGTCCACCAAGCCATAGAATGGAAGTGGCTGTTGGTGCTTAGAGATATAAAAAGTGCAGGTTTTCTGATCTCCCAAGCAATGGATTTTTTTTTAATACTTAGAGGTATGAAAGTATTGCAGGTTTTCTGAGGCTCTGACAATGGTACCCTTCTTGAGATGTTCCCATGTTAGGACACTGTCTGAATCTGGGAAATGCAGGAAACCTCATATGTAGAACTCAGGCATCCTATTTACATTTGTGCCTTGTAGCAGAGTCTGCCTTCCTAGGGAATGCTGGGACTCTCTTTCAGCCAGTTGAAGGGGTGTTTCCCTTCCCCATGCTGAGCCCCTGCAGGTAATAAATAATATTTCTCTTATTATTCTAAACACTATTATTTCTGAGTTTCACCCAGTTACTGACTCTAGAGTTGTATTCCAGAGCTTTCCTATGCCCTTCCCTCAACCTCATCCTGCAGTCACCTGTTGATTTTTTCAATCCCGTAGAGCTACGAGTAAGTGCTAAATGCCTTTGGTCTGCCATTTTCTTACAGAGGTTATGCCACTCATTGGAGACAATATGTGTAATGGTGAAGAGTCAGAGGGCTGGGTGAGATTTCCTGGCTTTTGAACCCCAACTCTGCTATTCACCTTTATCTGTTACATTGAACTTTTTATGCCTAGTTTCCTCTGTTGTATAATGGGTATAACAATTGCATCTATGACACAAGATTGCTAGGAAGATAATAAGAGATACTCCATGAAAGCACCTACTGGGTACATGTTCAGTATTGGGCATGCTCAGTGTATGTTGTCCATTACCACTGTTGTTAATTTAAATGACTCTTGAATCAACCCCAAATTTTCTAATCACTTTTACTTTCCTTGGTTATAATTTTTATGTGAATTTGAATGTTTTAGGAAGCTGCCCATAAAGAGAAAACCTTAGAATATATTTAACATTTATATTTCTACATGCACAGATTATTTTGATTTTATTTGCTCTTTATAAGAAGAATAATTCCATTTTTATTAAGTTTGCTAGAAAGTAGAATTTCCTTCAAAGGTGAAGCATTTGTGTATGAGGAGCTGTGCAGGAATATATTTGGATGATGTTATCTATGTGTCACTTTTGTCACTTATAAAATAAAACTAGAAAAGAGATGTATGCATAGCCATCAGTCATCATCAATTGACTGATCTTTTGGGTGCTCGGATGGGAAATATATCTGCAGTCAGTTGTGCCATCTTTGGAATTGTAACAGGTTTGAATGAATGTTTTGACTGAATTGCTAGTAATTATAAAATTTGGTGGGCATGTGTCATTGCCCATGACATCTGTCAAAATTGTGATTTCTCTGCAGACATCACTCTCCATCCTTCACTTATTCAAGGAATATTTCCAAGGTGGAAAGTCTCACTAGTGAAAGAATACTCTTAGTGTGTTGAAGTAGAATGTGACAACCACCATGTGTGTTGGGATACACTGGTGTAAGCTAAATTTTTGTGTTGACATGAATTTGAAATGTTAGCACTGCTAGCAGCATAATTCCAGTTTTTTTTTTAAAGGGTAAGAAGGAAAATATGTTGAAAAAAATGGTTCTTATTTTCTAACCTAATTTCTACCTCTGGCAAGACAAATTGGTTCTCCCTCTGATCAATGCAGATAGAAAAAAGAGTAAAGTTACTGGTTGATTTTTGCTTTTGTTTAGAAATTTTTGCTTTAATCTAAGCCAGAGATAGTTCACCATTTTCCTCCGTATCCACCATAGTCTTTACCACAACGGTCATCATTATTTATGGGATTTCTTCTGTGTAATATATTTCTACCATTTATGTTTCTATTTATATTACTAGTTGTGTTGGGATAAAATATTAATTCCTGAGAAAGCTTAGCTGTCTTATTTGGAGAAAATTAGAAACCTAAATAGTTTAAAAAACATTTTCCATCATTTTCTAAGCCCACATTCCTATTTCTCAACTTTGAAATTCCTGAGTTCTACATTGATTTTCATTTGTTCCTCACATGGTGAAGTGGACAAACCTGGGGTTTATTTCTCATCAGAGGCTGTTCCCCCCATATCAGCCCTTCTTCCCTACCTACTCAGTTTCGAATTCCAGACAGAAACAGGCTTGTTGTCACTTCCATGGACTGATGGATGGTATCCTTCTACCTCTTCCCCTGCAGGACATACTGTGGAGAACTCTGGCTTTATTGAAGGGACCCATCGTCTAGCTTCCTTCCATGTGCCTTATCCCCTTATGGATGCAGATACTCTGCCTCTTACTAGACCCTGGGCCTATATACTCCAGCCCCAGCCCCGCAGCTGTAGCTCCTGAGGTTACCTTTTTTTTTTTTTTTAAATCATCCATGACTTTTCCCATTTTATTCCTAGCTTAAATTATTTATTGTTTTATTTTACACATCATCCCTGGATGTTTGTAGCAGAAATCAGGGAGTCTACTTTAGTTCAGTCATTCATATCACTGAAAGTATGAGTCTTAAAGTCTTTCTCCAGGTCATTATATCAGAGAAGTAACCTTTGAATTTTGACAACATGGGGGTAGCAGGGTTTCTTTTCTCCCTCCTTCCTCCCTCTTCTCCCTTCTTTATTCCTCCTTCTTCCTCTTCTCCCTATTTTTCTGTCCCTTTTTTCTCCTCTTCAGGTTGCTCCAAACCAATATATACTAGTATGTGCTTCTGTTATCCTCTGGCCCAGATATATGGTTTAGGCCTAAATTATGTTACTTGTGAACATTTTCCTCTTTTGGACAATTGTCAGTTTTATTGTTTAAATTACAATTTGGTGATTACAAGGAAAGTTACAAACTAGTGGGTTGTATATGGCTTTTACATTCATTCAACATTTTCACATTCAGTCTTTCATTTTTCACCTAATATGCATCTATCACATATTTATAAGAAACTTCTCTAAGTGCCTGGGGTACATCAGTGAAAACAACAGATATAGATTCCTTCCTATTATTGTGGTTAAGGGGATATAGAATAAATAAAAGTCAAAGATTAAGGAGGAAGAGGAGGTAGAAAATAACCAAACACATTATAAAAAATAAATTACATGATTTGTTAAAAGGTGATAAAAAGGAGTAGAGATGGGCAAGGGGAACTAAGAGGTGCTGTGGGGCAACTTTAAATACCATTGCTAAGGTAGGACTTCTTGAGAAAATGGAATTGAACACAATTTTGAAGGGGAGGGGAGGAGTAATGTGAATATGGACTGTTTAAGTTTTGTCATTGTGACCAAAATACTTGATGAAAACAACTTAGAGAAGGGAAAGTTTATTTGGGCTCATGGTTTCAGAGATTTAGTCCATGATAGGCTTAGGGCCTACTCTATTTATGTGGGTCCAATTGAGAGAGAATATCATGGCAGAAGGCATCTGTGCTCATGGTGGCCTGGAAGCAGAGAGAGAGAAAGAAAGAGAAGAGGAGAGGAGGAGAAGGAGGAGAAGGAGGAGAAGGAGAAGGGTGGGAGGAGGAGGGGGAGGAGGAGGGGGAGGAAGAGGGAGGAGAGAGGAGAGGGAGAGGGAGAAGGAGAAAAGATGGAGGTACTGCAGGGAAGTAAACCCTTCCAGGGCACAGCCCATGTGACCCACCTCCTTCACCCATTCCTCACCTGCCTATGGTTACCACCCAGTTCACTCAAACTAGGACAGATCACTCTCACAATCCAATCATTTCACCTTCAAACATTCCTGCATTAACACAGGAGTTTGGGGGGCCATACCTCATATCTAAACCATAACATGGACAAAGAGCATTCTGGGTGAAAGAAACAGCCAATGCAAAGTCCACGAGGTTGGAGCATACCTGGGACATTGGAGGAGCATAGAGAGGGCAGTTTGGATGGAGCAGAGTGAGCAGAGGAAAGTGATATGGAACAAAGAAGGATAGTAGGCAAGAGTACATGGGCATCATTAGAGTTTTGTAGGACTTTATAAGAGATGCCACCTTTTATTTCTCTGCTAAATACTTTTTGTATTAGAAAATAATATATTTTACAAATACATCTCATAATTCATATATTTTTAGTACTTTGAGAAAAATCATTAGCTTATTTTATTCTTGGTAAAATTCACACATATTCACATATGTAATCATTTATATTTTCCATCTATGGTGAAACATTTTGCCTATAACTCCAGTAATTAAATATAACCTTGTTGAAAGTTTCCCCCTGTATCTCACCTGTGATTCTTTTTAAGGTGCCTCAAATAAAGACCCTATGCTGATTAACTCTTTTCTCTCTGCATTTTGATTCTCCACAAAACTGTTCATTTACTTTTGAACTACTTTGTGGAGAATCAAAATGTAGTGAGCAATTTCTTGTCCTCTCAAAAATTGTAGTTTGAACCAGAAAGAGGTTATTTCTTACTTCTGCTCTTTGATTTCATTTTAATTTCAAAACTAATTTCATGCCCTTAAATGTTAAATTACTATAAGAGTTTTTAACCTCCCATCTTTAATTCTAGCTTTATCTATTATCTCACATGCTAATTTATTTTCTGATTAATTGGGAGTACAGTAGACACCAGCACAGAAATAGCAGAGGTCAGAATGCTTACCAAATGAGATTCTGATACAATGCATAATTCATGAAATATCACTCATATTTTCTATCATCTCCATTGAAATGTGCCTTCTAAATGCAGCTCTCTACATTTGTTTGAAACTTCAGATTCCTACCATTTTTATACTTTTAGCAAATCTTTTTAAGTCTTTTTTGTCATTGGATTTCTTTATAAAGATGTCTTCTAAAAGGAACATTATTGGACTGTGTACCAGGGTCCTCTAATAGTTGGTTACCCAATGACAAAGGAATTGTGAATACCAGCTGATAATTCAGGGTAATCTATTGATAAGAAAAATATAAGTTTACTTCAAAATGCATTGTGCTTTAAAAAAAAAAACAGTATTATCTCATGTTGCATTGATCAACAGGATTTTCAGTGGCAAGGAACAGAAACCCAATTCAAATGAACTTACTGGAAAAGGGATGGAAATCCTAAGAGATATGAGGTTGTTTCAAACTCAGTGGTTCCAGTAGTTGAAATGACATGGTAGGGTGACTCTTCATCTCTCTCAGCTTTACTCATTCATTTTAGCATCATTTTCAGGCAACAAATGACAGCAGATTGACCCAGGGTTCATCCCAGGAGTACATGGCCTCATCCTTACCTATCCCAGAGAAGAGACCATGATTCTTTTTGCCCTGATGTTGATAATCATTTCCCTAGGAGGGCTACATTGGGCCCTTCTCTGGATAAATTAAATGTTCATCCAGAGGGATGGGCACCAAACATAGTAAGTGCCAGGAAAGATGAAATGGCATGAATCAAAGGTGGGAGGTTAAACCAGAGGTGCAGGATGAACAACCATAATAAAGTCAGGCCTTATTGATTCTGGGTATAACAGTTCTTCAGGTTATTTAGTTACCTTTTAGAACTTCTTCAAG